>JADRCH010000414.1:1286783-1317943 GCA_019843965.1 Rhynchomys soricoides
GCATTTACAGGAGCAAGCCCTGTCTGGGAACCAGGCTTTAACAGGAGACAAAACAAAGGGAGTCTGTGTCTTGAAACAGGAGCTTTGTCAAGTGCCCCAAGGTGCAAGTGTGGGGTCTATGGTGATTTAACATCTGGTTTTCTAGATGAACTAATCGAGTCATGGTTTTAGAAAAGAATCTGTTAACCTTTACTAGTCCTTCAAACTCGGCTTTCTCCACCTCAGCACACACATTAAATCGCACCCCACATTCTCCTGTAAAGCAAAATGTTCAAGTACGTCTGCTCCAAACGTAATTGACTTTCAGCAATCCAGGCTACCTGGGTAACCATCTGTACTCTTTGGCCCTGAAATCAGAGCATTTCACAGGACATTGCAAATTGAGATGCTAGTGGAGAAGAAGCTGGCCTGCCTGTGACCTCCTCAAAACAAGTTGTCATATTGATTTGAGCTTTTACTCTATACAAATTCCTTTCTAAGGGGCATAAAAGCACTGTGTGGTCACATTTCATTTACCAACTGTCCCAAGCTCTATTATGATCCATTTCAAGGTTAAATGAATTACAAAGTGTCATTGGAACAAGCACAAAAAGAAAATGCCTATTCACAAAGACCAATGTTTTTAATTCTATCATAAGAACTTCTGTTCTCTAGATTGCCATGATTCCTGTCGTTTTCCTTGTTAACCTTGCAGTGGAAAATGCTTATGTTTAATTAAGAATTTACTTGCTCCCAGAGACTGGATCACCAACCAAAGAATACACATGGAGGAATCCATGGTGCTGGCCACATATGTGGCAGAGGAGAGTCTTGTTAGCCATCGAGGAGAGGGGGGGGCCCTTGGGCCTGAGGGTATTAGATGCCCCAGTATAGGAGAATGCCAAGGAGGGAAGCCAAGAGTGGGTGGGTGGGTGAATACCCCCATAGAGGCAGGGGAAAAGGGGAATAGGGAGGTTCCAAAGGGGAGATCTACATTTAAAATGTAAATAAAGTATCAAAAAAAAGAGAGAAGAATTTACTTGCAATACAAACTGGATTGTGTGTCTCACCATCTTGCATATCAATATGTTCCCCCGGTCAACAATGTTTCTCAAAACGTAATGACATATAAAGGAAAGTGATATCCCTATCTTCAGTATCTCAATCTTAACTAAACGTATTTGTTTATTATGCCTACTTTAACTCAAAACAGAATTTTAGGTGACACACAGAAATGCAAACAAGTAGTTAAAGACGAAAACAAGAAACATCAGAAATTCGGATGAAGCTGGAACTGGTATCCACTGAGCCCATCCATAAAGCCTTTTAGGTTGTAGAGATGGGCCCAACTTCTGTGGACAGAATGTGTAGGGAAACTTCAGTTCTCAGATCCATGGCATCCTGTGAGTTCACTGGTCCCAGGGTGACGTAGTGGTACCGTCACTAATGTCATCTGTCAAACACCATAACGAACAGATGCTGTGTCCTGGCTGTTCATGGAGCAATTGTTTGTCAAATCTGAGGCCCCACTGTCACAACAGTCCTCATAAAACCTGTCCTCTTAAGTACCAAGCAGAGCAGCCTTGACCCTCAGAACTGACCATCAGAATTGATGTAGATTGATCCAAACTGTTGAATACCTAGAAGTGGACTGCCTTATCTACATACCAGATGTTATAAGTCAACAACTGTAGGCTGAGTTTAGCCTCTAGCACTTTGGCCCTAAAATGCTGAAATGAAGCTGAGCATACTGCTGCCTGCATGTGATCCCAGCACTTGGGAGGGGCAGCAGTGGGGGGATTGCAGTGTGAAGAGAGCCTGCATAACAGGTTCATTTAACAGTCTCTGGTATAGAACTAGACCCTATAAAGACTTTAAGATAGATTGATTGATTTTCAGTTCATTGAACATATAAAAATATAGATGTTTGGCATCTCCAAAAACACTCAACACTGGATCCATAATCTCTCATCTGAGTAACTGGCTTGACAACTGACCCCTTCAGCGTCTCGAGTTCCCCTCAGTCCTCACAGCTCACCTCGCTCCTGCACAGTCACTCCTCTTCTCATGGATCAGGATCTACAAGCCTACATCTTTTTCCTTCCTTCCACCTTCCCTTCATTCATTCTTCCTCTCCCTCGGGCTGGAATGACTTCCGGTATGAAATTTTACAGAGAAGTCCAGCCTACAAAGTACAGATGTGGGGACTGTAGTGCTGGGACGCTAGCCCTGCTCCCTGGTGGGCTCATCCTGTGCTTCTCTGTCTGGCCACCCCAGTGTCCCCAGGTCACAGCAGAGGTTACTGCTCTAAGATTTCCTCTTGTAACCTGTTTTGTTTTGTTTTGTTTTGTTTTGTTTTTAAAGCTACATTATACAGAAAATACATGGGAGATTCTCTGCCACACACCTGAAACACAGAAACTCTGTTTAGAAAATGGCAGACACATATGCTTGAATCATCAAAGAAGCCAGAGTAGGCTGAACTTGGGTTTGGCTCAGAAGCACACCCAGATGTGGACCTGAACAAACGGCTTCCCCTTTTCTGATTCTTTTTTAAGACAGCATTTTGCTCTGTCTCCTGGGTTGGTCTTGATATAACCACAGTCCTCCTGCCTCAACCTCTTGAGTGATTTCACACACATCATCATCATGCCTGAGTGCCCACTTCAGTTTCACTGCAGAGACAAGTTTGCCTAATGGTCTTCTTGTGTGTAGATATAAACATGACTGCCCACTTTTAGAACAGTGTTTTGAGTGATAAGCTATAACCTGTAAATAGTACATTGTTAAATGAGTAAGTTGTCATAATCTATCGAATGCATTAATTAATTCCTTTTTATTAGGTCTCTGACAGCATTCAGAGGAGATGCCAAAGTGATGAAATTATTTGCAAAACACATAAAGGTAAGCAAGGGCCTATGGTTCTGATGAGGGATAAGTGGTCCCCAGTCACACCCGGGTCCTCATTTCCTTCCAACCTCTTCGAATCTCCTTGGAAACCGTTGTCCTTTATCCATTCTTGGTATGACGGAACTAACAACTATTCGGGTTTCCTCAGCATTCCCTGCCTCCACGTGGCTCCCTTGATCTAGGCACTCATGCTCCTTGCTCCACTCCTGATCAGAAGCTGAGGTTTCATTCCCAGTTCCTTGGGTATTGACCAGTTTTCCTTTTTTTTTTTTTGCACAGAGATAAAATGCTCTAATATGGCCTATGGTTACTCTTTCTGAATAATTCTGCCTTTTCTTCCCTATCTTCCATCTTGAAAAGGTCCAGGAGCAGGTAAAGTTGCTGGAGAATCGTGTGATACACCTGGGTGTGGGGACTCCAGGGAGAATCAAAGAACTTGTCAAACAAGGTATGAGATGAGGATGCTGAGAATCCTGTTAAGAGCCAGCCTTTGCCTTACCCTGTGTGAGCATGGGCAAACACATTTGTGGTACAAAAAGAAAAACAGGCCTCTGTGTAAATCACCCGATGCGGAAACTCAACTCAGCCTTTGATCTCAGAAGCCAAGCAGCTGTGGAGATGAGGAGGTCTGTGGCCCACTGAAATGCATTTGCCCAACTAAACACAGTCAGATCCCAGTGGCTGGAGGGCTGAGTGGTTCAACACAGGCTTCACCCCTGGTAGAGCCTGCTATGCTGAATATTTCCTTCTTGAGTAAATGAGGCTTGGTTCTCAGAGACTCCTTTTCTGGTCATAATGGGATAATAAACAGACTGAAATGAAAACGCCATTTCTATAGATAAAACAGAGATATTCCAGAATATTCCTCCAGCATACGTTTCCCTTTTAATGCTTTGCACAGAAAGTATTCCAGCAACCTGCTGACCTGCAGGTGGTCCTAGTAGCTGTTCTTACCAGACCTTCAGGTTTTAGGGGAGCTGGTGTTGTTTTGAGGTGCTGGAGATTGAATCTAGGACCTCACCTATGCTAGGCAAACAGTCCCCTGCTGAGTCCTGTCACCTGAGCTCTTTTCACTGTGTAATGTGAGACAAAGTCTCACTGAGCTGCCTGTGCTGACCTTTATCAGGGTCTCCATCCCTTGCCACCAGAGCTGCCAAAGTTACACGTGAGCCTTGAAACTGGTTCCCATTTACTGATTTCATTCTTCAATTTCAAATTATTTAGTAATGTGACCTTGTCTTCTATCAGATCTATTCCCTAATTATTTTGTATTTGTCAAAGTAACACCTTCAGCAATATTGTGTCACCTAATACAATATTGTATTAGGAAGCATCAGGTAAAACCCCTGCCATTCCTCTCCAGATGACAATAATCTATAGCTAGTTAACCCCACCTATAGGGTTCTGTGCCAATGGAAAAGCATTAAGACACTGGAGGTGTCTGATAGAGATGGGAGACAAACATTTTTTGAATTCCTACTTGTAATTGGTGTTATATTGGACATCCTTTGTGCGAGCTATCTAACTAGTGCCCACAGCATCCTACTGGCTAGGACTTGATCCTTATGGGAGAATGGAGCCTCAGAAGAGAAGAGTGACTCCTCCCACAGTCTCAGGCCAGATCTTCTTACTTCCAGAGCCTTTTCCCTCAGAGACCAAGGCTGTTTTCTGTCACCAGATCCCTCACCACCCTCTAGCAGGACCCTTTTTAGATTTAAAATAGGAGCAGGGAGGGAGGGAGGCAGGCAGACAAAAAGAAGCTGTCCAGGCTGTTGATTAGATTTCTACAGAGTTGGAACACGGCAGTATGAAAGCCTGCTTCATACAGCAAAAGGCTAAGGAGCTGTTGACTCTTTGTGTTATTAATGAAAGCTCTTACTTCCGAACCTAATTGGATGGATAGTTTATAATATATTAGCCATAGTGTTGGGGTACATGTAAGGTGTTTGTAAAAATCGCCCCGCTCTGGGGACTGAGCTTCTGTCAGAGCTAGAGCAGCATCTCATACATCACTTTAATACAGAGTATGACTTAGCAAAACACTGGGATCTGTAAAACTATCTTCAGAATTGTGGTGTTTTCATTTAGCAATTCTGAAGACTTTCTCACTATGAGTCTGTGAGAAAAGCAAGAAGATACAGAGGGGGTGGACAAGATGGCTAAGTCGCTTGCCGCCAAGCCTGCTGTTATAAGTTTGATTCCTGGAATCACAAGAAAAGGACTGACTCCTCCAAGTTGCCCTCTAGCCGTCATACTCGCCTTCGCCCGCAGCCACACACACACACACACACACACATACACTAAATAAATGCAATTTAAAAATAGAAAGATGTGGATAAAAAAATGTGACTTTAGAGATAATATCTTGTTAATTATAACTGCCTTTCAGTGCCATTTCTACATTAGTATAATTTTTATGAAGCAGAGACCATATAACATCCCATATGTTTACAATGTACTTGATATATATTGGTGTGTGTATATATATATATCATAAATATATGTGTCTCACTTAAGTATTTATATATTATGAGAACTATCCTTGTCAGGAAATTGATTTGCATCTCACTCGTAATATCTATGTATTACATTGTCTGCAATTCTTTTAGGATTGATACTTGATACTTGGATTTTTTTTTTCTAGTTTTTAAAAAGTATGCATAAAACAGTGACCATTGCAAGAAGCTTTTTGAACTGAGACATCACAGAAGGAAGGCTCTGTTGTCAATGCTCATTTTAAAGCTCTGGGTAAAGGTAGTCCGTGTAGGAGGGGCTTCCCTGTCACTGGGTCTCTTTTAAGGGAGGATAATCAACCTGCTCTCTTCCCAGTTTCCTAGGGGAATTCCGGTGAGAGTGTTTTAAATAAAAGTATTGTAATTATAAAAGGCATGAAGAGTCTCTAGGGCTGAACAGGGAAAAGCTGTGGGGAACAGCTGCATGGAGAGAGGTTTCAGGCACTGTTTCCTCCTATGCATGCAGACCTGAGTCTTCTCCAATCTTACTGTGCAGTAATTCTAGGTAAAGCTTTCAGCAGAGCGGGTGCAATCCTCACAGGATTTACCAGCCCCATCGTTCCCAACTCGTTCTTCTTCCCATCCACACTGCCTCAGAGTCCTGCAGACTCTGCTGCTCTCAGCTCCTCTGCAGGCCACATGATGCAGCTTCTCAGGAAGGAGACCCAGGCCTCCACCCTTCATGAGTGGAGGGAGCACCTGAGGATTGAGAGGCTTCATCAGAGCGGCTTCTCTGTCCTCAGAAGCAGGCAGCGAGCTGCTGCATGTGTTTCCCATTAGGCAGGCATCAGTGTGCAGAGGTTCATGGCTGAGGGAGAGGACAGCAAGTGAGGCAACCAGCAGTACGAAAACCATTTTAATATGCTTACGTCGTGAGGGCTTTACTACCGTGACTCTTCACTGTGTCTTTCAGATGGCCTTAATTTGAACCCCTTAAAGTTTCTGGTTTTTGACTGGAACTGGAGAGATCAGAAGCTGAGGAGAATGATGGACATTCCCGAGGTACTGTGTAATCAGCACTTGTCTTTCATCTTTTTTTCGTTTCCGATTTGAACTCTGAGTTCAAACACAGTAATAAAGTCTTTGACATGGGAGGCCAGCACATTCTCACTTTGGAAATAATTGCTGTCTTATCGCTGAGGTAACTACTCTAGAGCCATCTCATCCGCTTACACATAACTCTATTCTTTCCATGTGTGGTATAGAATCAGCTTGATTGCTCACTGAATGGCCATGGCCCCTGCCCCACTAGGACGTTTGTACTTCAAAGAGACTGCTGGTATGGAGGATTGTGCTGCCCCGGTACCCCCAGTCATCTTTGCCAGTCCTTCTTATGTGGCCACTTTTGGCCAAAGAGGGGGAGAGGGGCTCACCGTCACTCGCTTCTCCACACCCCACAAAACTTACTACATGACTTACGAAGACGTTTTGGTTTTGTGTGGAGGGCTTGTGTGTCTCAATAGATTCAAACTGAATGCCTGAATGCCTTTGTGCGCACAGTTCAGCTCACTCTGTATTTATGAAAAATGGCTCACTGCCCTCATAATGTAGCAGTTTTATTTTGCCACCCATCATGTTATCATGGAACAATTTTTCACTCTAATCTGATATGGGGGGGGGGGGTTTAACATAATAATAAACAAGGCTGTCAATCACCTGCGGGACCACTGTCAAAGAGGCTTGGGATTACTCTTCTAAAGCATGCTGTGAGTTAATTTACCACGTAAAACTGCTTCCCCACACTGAACAAAGTTCATTACACACGCGCACACACAAAGAGAGAGAGAGAGAGAGAGAGAGAGAGAGAGTTGTCTCTGCATCCATGAATAGTCTTTTTAAAAAAGAAAATACTCACCTGTCAGACACGAGGCCAGATTTGATAATTTCTATTACAGTGTTAAATTTGACTAATTCACTATAACTAATATAACTAATTCAAAATGTTGTAGTCATAGACATTTTTGTTACGTTGATGCTATTAATAGTTATCTCAATCCTGTATTGGCTCTTTGCATGGAATCTGGGCTACCAAAATCCCACTTTGGAGTCCTTGAGGCATTTTATGGCATTTTCTTCTGGATGGATGCAAACATAAGGGCACATTAATGAAACTCGTGTTTTGCATAGTACCTCTCTCTTGTGTGACCTTCAGCTGTGAATCAAACATGGCTTCTGTCATTTGCCTAGGACCTTTGTCCTCTCTGATTCTGTATACATACATGGGACCCCAGGGGTTGGCTTTGTTCACCAGGTCTATTTTTGTTTGATCATAACCTTTCTGTTATTTTGTTGTTTTCTCTCATTTAGATAAGAAAGGAGGTTTTTGAGCTTCTGGATATGGGAGTGTTCAGCCTGTGCAAGTCAGACTCCTTGAAACTGGGGCTTTTCTAAGCCAGGGTCCTGAGGAAGAATCCCGTTGCCAACATATCACAAGCACTCAGTAACCTACTCTGATGTAATTATGTTAACTTCATCACCCAGTGGATCACTGAGGATGCTTCCTGGGGGTTCTTTGACAACTGTGAGCCTGTCCTTCTGCTCATATCCTCAGATAATAAAGCTCCGCCTGTGTATATTGTCTTGTTGAGCAGAAAATTTTTCTTTCTCCTCTGCTTTGACTATGCAGGAGACAGGAAACAGCAGCTGAGGCACTTCCCTCTCTGAATTTCAGGCTGCAAAGTAGGAATACTATCTCACACAACTGTCAGAGAGACCATAAGATAATGCAAATGGAGCAAGTTGGTAACCTGTAGCATGAGGCCTGGGGCTGGAGCTCAGAAGTAGACTCCACAGTGGACACCAAATTCACCACCACCACCAGAAGGCTCTGGTCACGTAGGTCAGCTGAAAGGGATCGATCCCACAGTGAGGAAATGGAAGCCTGTTGGGTCTTTGTCCGAGCTGAAAACAAAGCTGGAAGCCCAGCATCTTGTTAAGGTCTCTTCACATCTCTCTGCCTATCAGGTGTGCCTCCTACACTCCCTCACTGTGAAACATAGTCTCAGGCATACAGCATGGCCAACAAAACTAGAAAGAGCAAATTCACCTGGTGCAGGCAGTTAGAAATACAGCAGCCGTATTCATTTATGTGTTTTGACTCTTTAATTTGAAACAATTTCCAATGTGCACAATTTTTGCAAAAACAATGTAGATAATTCCCATGTCTCCTTCCCCAGGTTCTCCCAATGTTACCATCTAAGATACCCAACGCACGGGTATACCAACATCAGCACAGTAGAGTAAAAGAAGCTGTAGATGTCACTCTGGCTTCCTGTTGGAGGGCCATGCCACACTTGTTATTCTTCCTCATGGTGACAGTGCCTCGTTCTTCGCGTCTCTCATGACGTCACGAGATGAGCACTCATCAACCCTAATTTGTCCATATCATTACTTGAGGTTTTGTGAGTTTGGGTCAGACCCACAGTGGCAGTATGTCCATCTGCCTGTGTCGTATCAGGAGATGTATAACGTTACATCACGTTATACAGTGTTGTTAGCACCAGCACTAACAACCTTGAACACCAGCTAAAGATGGCATCTGCCACTTTCCTCCGAGTAGAAGTATGTGCCGTTTCCCCCTTTGTAGTCGATATTTATCTTGGAAGAGATACTGTAAAGATATAAATGTCTTTTTCTTAAAGCCTCGCAGTGATTTTTAGCAGCCACAGACGATTGTTGTAGCTGCCATTACTGTGGTACCTTTCCGATTCTTTTCCTTTTTTTGAAATCCTTATAAAATAGAGCTTCCCTTTTTCCTAGTTCTTTGCTCAGTAATTTTTCAGTGAGGTCATATGACTGTATATTTTATTCTATAGGTTACAGTACATTACCTTTTTTTATATTGTTCAATTTTCAATTTTTTCTTTGTGTTTGTAGCTCTGGCTGTCCTGGAACTCACTCTATAGACCAGGCTGGCCTAGAACTCAGAGATTCACCTCCCAAGTGCTGGGATTAAAGACATGTACCGCCATGCCTGGCTCCTGTTAAGGCCTGGGTAACGTTTACCTGTCTAGGCTGCCATTTTGTGCTGTTACTGCTGTTACTAGGAGTCTTCTGTGCTTTGGTGTTCTTAGAACACAATTCCAACAGTAGTCAGTAGAACTGCTTTGCATATTTAACCACAATAAGCTTGGACCTGAACCAACCACCCAGCAGCACTTCCTTCACCTATGTATGAGCTTTTATGGTTTCTCGCCTTTATACGCTGCCCCTGTGATGGACGCGAACATAAGAGAGACACCTACACCTACACCAACATACGACGCTATTTGGAGTAAATCTTCCATTTTGAGTAGGGGTCGAGTAAAGTTTAAGTTCCCAAGATCTCCCTGGGAACTGCCATCGTTTTCTGACAGAAAGAGACATGTACATGGTATCTGACAACCTGGTTGGCAACTTAAGATGTGACCATTAGGCAAGGCAAGTCCCCCAGGACAATTGAATACCCCAGCCAATGGGAACAGGGTAGGTATACAACACAGGCATGTTTCTAGGGAAATACTCTATCCCTAAATCCTGTTCGGTGGGATAACTTGGCACAGATGTTTGTGGATTTTAGGCTTTAAAGCCCTATAGGATCTTAAGTCAGTGTCACAGCTAGCTCCCGAGTCTGGTCTGTGTCCATGATCAATCCGTCTTGGGTATGGTGTTCAGTAAACCATACCTGTTTGCCTGAGATTGGTGTCTGAAGAGTTTGTGTGGTGACCCCAGACCCTAGCAGCCACTGATCAGATTCCATCTTATCACCCATACAATGTTGATTATTTTTGTGTGAACACTGTGTGTACCACTCATATATATAACCCACATCACCACTGAAACATTCCTAAACAAAAACTATTATTCACATCTTCGTCCATTTTTATTGTTATTTTGAGATAAGCTCTCACGATGGAGATCTACCAGCCTCTGCTCCCCAAGTGCTGGAATTGAAGCATGCACCACTATGTCCAGTTCTTACTCATATTTTATGGACAATAAAACTGAATCTCGCAAGGACTGGGCACAGTTCAAATGGTAAAATGGAAATCAGTTCCAGGACTTGTATTTCTTTCAGGAATTCAAGCTTTTTGGAAAAAAGCATATAGCAAGCACGTAATAAAGGAAGTGTATGCCATCGCTAATAAAATTCACATTCAAGTTATTCTAACTCACAGGGTAGTAAACAATCCAGCAAAGCACACACCTCTGCACTCTAGTGAGCACTGCCCGGGCACCTCCTCTGGCTGAAAGCTGCCAATGAGCACTCAGAAAACTGGAGTGCACACCATCTTCAGAGACCCTGATTGGAACCCCACAGGGGAGAAAGGAGAGCTGCTATGGAGGTGAAGTTCATTGGAAGTGTGAATTTGTATGATGGCCGAAGCAAACCTGTTATTATCCCTTGCCAATGACTAGCTTTGGCATCCATGTGGTGGGTAAACTGAGGCAAGCAGCAAGGTCAGTGATTAGAGAAGTTACTCAGCAGTCTTTTCTCTGAGGGAACAAGGCTTAATTTAATAGGGCTGGCACTCCCTAGGGCCAGCTGAAAAACTAAACGCTTTTAACTCCTTGGAGCTAGCAAAAAAGAAAAGGAGAGAGAGAAAATTCGTGCACACACACACACACACACACACACACACACACACACACAGAGAGAGAATGGATGAAACAAAAGGCTGAGTCCGATAACTTCATACACACAAATATACACATACATGCATACAGACATATATACATTCACACATAGAATGGTTAGAGCACAGGTCCAATAAGCAGGCTCCAGGCATTTCGTGTATACACATATATACATATGTATATGCCCAGACAAGCTTTACATATGTACATACATACACACAGTTAATGGGTAGAAGGAACAACATGCAAACCCCCCACTCACAAATCTTACACACACACAGAGACACATGGCTGGTGGATGGGAGGAACAATGTCCCAGACACCCATTCTTCATTCTCTCTTCCATATCCCGTAAAATCTTACGAGCAGTATAAAATTATAATGTGATTACATTTTAGTTTGCTTCTAGTGAATGATTGTGAAAAAACAGTACATTCCCCGAGACACAGTGTAAGCAAGCAAGGTAGTTTTTTCTCAGCCAGGTTCTCTTACTGGCAGGCAGCCGGCAATTTGTGGTTATAAAGAAAGGAACAATTATTTTATTATGTATCTTTAAAGGGAATCTTGTAAGAATCTTAAAATAATCATAAATCTAAATTGATTTTATATAAAAATCAGTCATTATCTACCTTGTATTCTTACAATTCATATCTACTCATCAGCAATACTTAATAAATTGTGGTGAGGGCAAAAATAGCTATAAAAATGGGTATCTATCATCACCAGTCCAGCCAGTGCTGCCATTGTCCTTGTTCCTTACCACAAAAGGTCCCTAGCTTAATAAGAGTGTGCCTTTCTGCACTTAAAAATGTTTCCTAAGATTGTCTACATCAGAGCCAGTAGTAAAAACATCTCACTAGCTTCACTAACAGGTTTAATTTTCCAAATGTTTTCTAAGGGTGGTGGTCATTGCTGACAATAAATTCTTCTCTAGAGTGGTAATTGAATCGAGCTGTTCCAGCAGCAATGCCTGAAAGAGATCAAGCATTATTATTGTGAGTGCCGCTGATACTGTCCAGTGAGGGACTGAAAGCCCCTTAGAGTTGTCATATAATTCTTAAATTAAGAGGAATGTCAGGGCAGCAAGCAGAGCAAAACTCCGTAACAGCATGAAGTCCTCAGTTCACATGGTCCTCCGAGGGTCATGCCACACTGAGGCTCACCCATGTGGCTATGGTAACTGGTGGACCACATTCCATGAGTTCTAAAGCTATGTGTCCTCCTTCCTGCATGGCCTTTGGCAATTCCTTAACCCTAACAAGTGAGATTTTCTTAGCCTGTGGTAAGCAAAATGGATCAAATACCTTCCTAATCCAGGTGTGTAACTTGGTCAAGTGGCATCTGAGATAATGTAGAAAAATATATACCAGACATAATCTCATATGGAGACATTGCAGTCTAAGTCTGTCAAAATTCAGAACAATCCACTAATTTGCCCTTAAAACGGAGACCAATGGTTACCCTGCACACATAACCATGTCCTGACTCTCCTTTCGTTTACTACATTTCCACCCCTGCAGGTAATGCAAGCCAGTTAGACGTAAGACAGTCCAAACATGTAATGTGTGTTATTGCCAAGAAGGTGCTGTGAAGTCCTTCAACATTAACAGATACTGCTATCTTCACCATAACTCCTGTGCTGACTGTTGACATTCCTGCTTAGAATAGGAGCTTGAAGAGTCATTAGACCATCAACTAAGATTCCAGCCCCTCCTTTCCATGCCCCACACTCATCTGTATGTAATTCTGCCCCAACCTAGTGTGGTTTTAGGAGTTCCTAACATATAGTAGGTATACCAGTTCCTGAAGAGTACACTCCACCTATGCAGCTATGACAGAGTTGACTTAGGCTGTTTGGGGATCAGTAACCCCATCCTCCTGCAAGTAAGACCAATTGGTTCATTGATTCGATAAGGTACACTGCATTAGAACCATTACTTTGGTCGGCCATTGGTTCGCTGTCTCCAGTAAGTAGATATGTGTTCATATCTCCGTAAATAGTGTACATACCATGGTTACACTATCATATATATGATTACACCACATATAGAAAAATAAAGACAAGGGTTTATGAAAATCCTTCAAGCCGGGCATGGTGGCTGGCACACACACAGCTTTAATCCCAGCACTTGAGAGACAGAGGCAGGCAGATCTCTGAGTTCCAGTGACACCTACAAACCGAGTTCCAGAATAGCCAGGATTATATAGAGAAACCCTGTCTTGAAAGAAAAGGTGGGGGGGAAGGGGAAGAGGGAATCACTCTCCCTATTTTTCTAATGATACCACCACTACTAACAAATAGGTATCAGACCAGAATGATCGTTCTTAGACAGGCAGTGTTTCCCCTTAGCATACATTTGCAATGCTTAAAATATGTTTAGCTGCACACTGGGGTAAACGGCTACTGTTGACATCCAGTGCATCCAGTGGGAAGTAGAACTGACACTTAGGTGATAGAAGCCAGGGATGCAGCTAAATATTCTGTGTCACACAATAGAGAGCTAACTGCCAATACTGTTGTTGAAACAAAGCATATGAAGTGTATTTTCAAGCATAAGTTGTATTGCATAAAATCAGGCTTGAGATAGAACCCATACTCAAAACTGCTTAAAAAACAAAAAACAAGAATCTGAGACTAGGTAAGTCATGGGCCCTAGGGGAAAACCTACTCCTATTCTTCTAAAGAAACAGGAAAATTACTCCTTTTTTTTTTTTTTTTCTTCAAGTTAACAGTTTATTTGCACAAAATTTTTGAGGATAAAGATGCTATGTACTTATTACTTAAATAACAATCTTTAGCATTTGGAGGGGGGGGTTATTCAGCTTACACTTCCACGTTGCTGTTCATCACGAAAGGAAGTCAGGACTGGAACTCAAGCAGGTCAGGAAGCAGGAGCTGATACAGAGGCCATGGAGGGATGTTACTTACTGGCTTGCTTCCCCTGGCTTGCTCAACTTGCTTTCTTATAGAGCCCAAAACTACCAGCCCACAGATGGTACCACCCACAAGGGGCCCTCCCCTCTTGATCACTAATTGAGAAAATGCCTTACCACTGGACCTCATGGAGGCATTTTCTCAACTGAAGCTCCTTTCTCTGTGTTAACTCCAGCTTGTGTCAAGTTGACACACAAAACCAGCCAGTACAGTTGACCCCTTGTCAACTTGACACAAACACATCACCAATAAGCCTCGACCTTACTTTCTTATTCATCCCCAAGATCTAAATAACTGTAAAAGTCCCACAGTCTTTGCAAATTCTTACATATTAACATTTCAGTCCCTTTTAAACATCCAATCTCTTAAAATTCAGTCTTTTAAAAATTCAAAGTCTCTTAACTGTAGGCTCCACTAAAATACCTTCTAGGAAACAGGAAAATCACTCCTAATAACACACTGCTAGACTCATAAATCAGTCCTCACTCAGCCCTCATCAGAGAAGATTCTTTTCGATCTCTGTAGATGCAGAGAGAGACTTTGGAGCACTCAGTCCTAAGTAAGATATCAACTCCTCCCCTAGAAGCTCAGGGATTCATTTATGTGGAAAAGGAGGCAGAAAGATTGTAAGAGCCAGAGGTGGTGGCTGACTCCAAGGAAGCAGCATCTTCCAGACATGACAGGATTGAAACAAAAATGAACTCCCAGAGCCTGGCCTGAACAAGTGCACACCAGACAATCTCAGCACTGAGAACATAAACACAAAGTTCTACCCCCTAACCAAGAAGCTATTAGCAATTGATACCTGCTGGGAAAGGAAAATCAATTTTCTCCCATGGAGTACCGTAGGGTATATCAACCATACTTCAGGGAAGGCCCCATGTCCAAGAATACTTAGTTGTCCAACACCAAACAGACTCTGGAGTTTGGGGCAATTTGTCTTGTTTTGTTGTTACTGTTTTTGTGGACTTTTTGTTCCATTTTGGTATTTTTTGTCAGTATTATATTTTTGTTTTAATTTTTGTTTGCCGTTATTTGTTTTGTGTTTTGAGAGAATATGAGGTCGAATGACTAGGGTGGTGGGGAGGAGTTGGGGGAAAACAAATATGATCGAACTGTATGGTGTGAAAAAAATAATAAAAAAATAAAAGACCAAAAGTTTAGAAAAATGTAAATATAATAGATATAAAATGTGTATCTGGTTCTCTCTCTTAAGAATACTGCCCCAGAAAAGTTTGCACTTACTGCATGTGGTGAGAGTTTAATTGTCTACTTGAGCCGGGCAGTGGTGGCGCATGCCTTTAATCCTAGCACTCTGGAGGCAGAGACAGGTGGATTTCTGAGTTCAAGGCCAGCCTGGTCTACAGAGTGAGTTCCAGGACAGCCAGGGCTACACAGAGAAACCCTGTCTCGAAAAAAACAAAAACAAAAACAAAAAAATTGTCTACTTGGCTGAACCACATGGTGCCAGAGAGTCGGTGAGGCACTATTCTGTGTGGTTGTCTGTGATAAGAATAACATTTAAATCAATGGATTTCATTAAAGCAGAATGCCCTTCGTGATCTGAGTGAGATTCATCCCTTCTTTTAAAGACCTGAACAGAAAGGCTGCCCCCTCCCTTTCTCTCAATAACAGAATTCTAACTGAAAAACTGTCTCTTCCTAAGGTTATACCAGTCTCTGGGTCTTCAGAACTCAACTGGGACACTGGCTGGACTCTGCAGATTTGAGACTTCGCCTCTATACTTGTGTGAGACCTTTCATTATAATTCATATTTATATATCTAGAGATTTGATTTCTTGGAGAGCCAGGATTAACACACTGCCTGTGAAACTTTATAGTTTGTGACCTTGTTTTATAAGAAGGCTAAGAAATGCTGTTCTTAATGGTTCATTATAAAGATAACTCTCTTATTGAGCATTTACTGTTCCGGCATTGGAGCAGGGACTTAAGTCACAAACATGCCTGATGCCTTGTGAGACAGTTTTACACACATAATCTAATCTTGGGTCTGCTGCTGCCCTTTAAACCCAAGCCGTTAGCCAGGCTCATTTAACAAAACAGCTATAGATGTTGATCACAAGTGTTCCCTGACATCTCACACAGTGGGCAGTAGCAGCCTGGCTGTCACCACTTGCAGGTCAGATTCAAATAGCACACCGGACCTCTTCCATGAGTAGTTTGCTTTTGTTTTGCTTGTTTGCACGTTGATTCTGAATTGTATTTTTTTCCTTTCTCTTGATATTCTTTTAAATCAGGTACATTTGCCATTGCCTTCTTTCACACACACACACACACACACACACAGAAGCACCATGGCTTCTCTGCCTACTTTATAAAATTCTTAGTCTGTATCCTCTGGTACTTTTTTTAAATGAATAATTATAAATTATTTACAGCCAAGGCAGAAAACCCTCAAACCAGAGCTAATGCTGTACAGCAAGGCTGAATATCTGATAATACTTCACTAGCCTCTAACGAGTAGATTTAAGAGAGCTTAAGAGAGACTTTTTTTTCTTTCAAGATTCTTATTTTATGTGTATGAATATTTTGCCTGAATAAATGTCTGTGCACCATGTGCATGCAGTGCCCAAGGAAACCGGGGTCCTCAGGAAAAGCAGCCAGTGACCTTAAACACTAAACCATCTCTCCAGCTGCAAAACAAGATGTTGCGATCTACATGTTCTGCCTGGGTCTTTCTTATGTATGAAAAAAAGAAAAACGAAACAAAAAAGTGGGAAGGCTGTTGAAGTGAATTAAGCATGTGTACATATATCCTCCAAATCCCTGTTTGTTTTTCTTTCCGTATCATCAAAAATGGCAAAGCTAGCTGTAATATCAGAGCGTTTCCCCAATTTACTTCATATTCCTGTTAGCCTATAGCCATATTTGGGGCAAAGTGGATAGCCCTAACTTTAATTGTAATAATCACCAAAGATTTACACAAGTTTCTAAGATAAATTTGGGAAGGTTTGCCCTGATGTACTCAACAAATCTCTGAAACAACTGCTTCCGAGCATGAGCAGGTGTTGATTTTTATAGACTCTGAGGAGAAGAACATTTATAGGCATGGCATTTTAGCATGGCAGGCTTTCTGAGACTAAATACACCCAGCAGTGCCTGGAGAGAGCTGTGCTTCCTGTACATAGCAGGTCTTAGTAGAGAACAAGATCAGAAAGCAAAAGTGTGTTCACGACTTCATGTAGTTCTTCATGTGCCATTAGCATTATGTGATATTACTGTAAGTATGAATGTTCTAAATGTCCCAAAAGTATGTGAGTTACACACAGGACCAAAATGGAGATGAAACCCCAGTATGACCTGTCCAGACTGCCAGAAAACACAGCACTGAAGCAGCAAACGTTGTCCGTCCACAAGCTAGATTTTTCTGCCTCGGTGGTCCTCTGTGTCTTTTTCACCACAGGAGGACTCTGCCTCTCTGTGGGCATCATCCTTCTATTGTCTGCAACGAGCACCAAGGAAGTTGAGGTTTGTCCTGTGTTATTTTTAATTTCCAAAGGTTTTCAGTTTGGGACTATAAATGGGAGCAATCACTTTAAGAACAGGAAACTACATATGACTGGATCCACCCAACTTTGGGCTGGCAGGGATGCAGATGAGAAGAGCCCACAGTGGTGACTTCACAAATTCCTACTGTCACGTTGGTCATCTCTGGCCACATTTATGTACGAGAGCCTGGCCAAGTCAGGTGACCTTAAAGAAGTGAGCAAGCAGCCAACAGGTGAAAGAAGAGAGGCAAGTTCAAGAGACTGCCAGACCCCAAGTAATGCTATACAGATTACATCATAGGACACAGAGCACAAAATCAGAGCACAGAGCCAAAAATAAAGATCTTGGGTTCCTAAAAGCAAGTGCATTTTTAATGTTATTCTTGTGAAATTAACATGTCACAGTTGTAGTAGTTTACTGGCACAGTGATTTTTTTTCAGTACATGCTTACACACACACACACACACACACACACACACACACACACATGCTCGAGAGAACAAATCAAGGGAATTACGATTTCCCTCTCCTTGCCACTTCTTTGTGACTACATTCTAGCTCCTGTCTCCTACATATTCATGAAGTATATAGGAAGTGACTGTGAGCCATAAACACAGTGCTGTGCTGGGCAGCACAAGGCTTGTTCTTCCTGTGTTTGGTTTGCATGGCCCGGATACATTCCTCCTCCCACTGCCCTTCCTGGCCTCTGGCTAATGAACTAGTCTGCCTGCGATGAACCATTTCCGATGTGTTCTATGGAAGTGAGACCCCGCAACATCTGTTGTCCTAATATCCCCGTATCCATTCATCTTGATACAAATGACAAGATTTTGTCTTTATGACCAAATAAGGTTCCACTGTAGATACATTATATCATTTTATTCATCTGTCAGTGGACAATGAGATCGATCCCATAATATTATGAGTAGGACAGCAAAAAAAAAAAAAAGGTCTCTCTTTGATGTGCTAATTTCATTTTCTTCAGCTATATACTAGGCGAGATGGCCAGATCTTACGATAGACCCACCTTTTTGAAGAATCCCTACACTGTTTCCTGTGGCTATACTAATTTACATCCCCATGGTGATATATAAACATCTCATTTTCATCCACCTGTAGCGGCACAAACCCTTAATCTTGGAACTTGGGAGGCAGAGGCAGTTGGTTTTCTGTGAGTTCACAGGCAGCTTGTTCTATCTACATGGCAAGTTCCATTCTAATCCATGAAACGTGACTGTGCTGAAAGGAACGAGTGATTATGAAAGCAATGTGCTTGCAAGCAAGTTTAATCTTCATTTTAAAAACAGATCATTTTATTTGCTTCTCCATCAGTCTTTGTTTTCCATATCTTTCTTCCTCTGGTAAGGGGGTTGGTGGTGGGGCAGTCTTCACTAAGAAGCAGTCATTGCTGAATTATGTTACCTTGTGCACAAAACAATGTCCTCATTCATCACTGGCTGTTGACTAAGGCCAGTCTTGAAATAATTATTAACAAAATGCTCTTATCCCATGACATTACAATAAGTCTGTTTGATAGTTTGTTTTGTGTGTTTCAGACAGGGTTGCCTCTAATACCTTATTAGGGACCCAGCAGCATCCAGAGGGTAAATCTCCATTTTCACATAGAAGTTTTGTTATTTTTTTTTTTAATTTCACCAAGTGATAAGATAAACTGAACATCCCAAGCCAGGGTGACCAAGCCCTTAGAAAAGAGTTCAAAGTTGGCCTTACCTTTTCTCATTTAGCCCTAGAACACAAGGAATCGCTCTGTTTACAAGTCATGTTAACTACAAATGACACCTGCCTCTTCAAATTCTATAATAGCAGCTTTCAGTCTTTGTTTTTAATCTACAGATTTACAAGTTCAGCTGAAGACTGAATTGCAGATACTGTCCTTACATTCACAGTATATTAGGGATATGCATTTCTCACCTATGTTCTTAGAGGTAGAAAGAAACAGAGATACTGTCTAATCAAAACTTGTGCAGTCATGAAACATTTTGTCTAATTCTGTTTCCATAACTCAAAATGTAATCTATGAGATAAAGTGCACTCCTGTGTGATACCACTTGTAGATAAACTGTCACACGAAATATACTGGTGATCAAAATATGGGCACCAGAGGTCAAATATAATACTCCAGTCAAAAAAGGATTGTGGGATTGTGGCCACACTGGAGCCTCAGTTTCCTTGGTTCCGTTCAGTGTGGCATCTGGGCTGGCTCTTAATTGACATACTGTCCTGTTCCTTAATGCTCTGTATAAGTTATAGTTCTACAACAAGAAAAGGCACAGATATTATCAGAGTAATCATTCAAGCCATGCCATGTGTATAAAGAATGGTGACTTAAAGCCCTGTAGCACATTGGTGAATTTATACTTCACTTTCAGCTTCAACTCCTTCAGCCTTTGCAAGATGCAATATTTCTTCTCTTTCCCGTTAGTTTTCTCTTCAAAGGAATCCTTCATCCTATTGGCATCTTACCAAAGAGAAAGCCACGCCCTTGTTCCTCTGAGCGTCCATGTTCCCAGAATCCTCTCATTACTCTTCATCATAGGCAGGGAAAAAGAATCTGCCCACAGGATTGGGGAGCGTGCAGCCCCTGGGCCCGTTTCTCTGAGCCTCCCTTCCGGAGCACTCTCTTCCTTCCGGCTGCATCCTCCCAGAACTGACTGCTGGTTGCTTTGCCAGAGCACACGGGATTCACCCACTTGGGACGCGTGACTCTTTTTAAAAGAATTCATTACACTGTTTTTCAGAGAACTTAACTTTCAAAAAGCAGAACACAACACCTTGTTGAGCCGAGAACTATATATTCCACATACATCAAAAATATAGTTTGGAAATATTTGCTAGCCCGTTTGGTCACTTTTAGTAACTTCTTGCAGAGGACATGTAAAATAATTAATATGAATATTTTCCATACAATAAAATGGAAAAATAGGGAATGAGTCCCCGGTGAAGGTGATTAGACTCGGGCTGCAGGCACAGTTTTCACAAACCCCTGACTACTATCTTCCTACTAGCCTCTCCTGTGACTAAGGACAGCAGCGTCACCCCAGCAGATCACATAAGTGTACAACAGACACATGGAGTTCCAGGCCGGTGAAGAATGCCTTCAAGAGACCAAATGAGATAGTGTGAAAAGGCTTCCTCCCAAGTACCCCAGAAAAACTCCCCCTCGAAGCAGACTGGCCTCTAGCCATGTCACAGGCTCCATCTCAAATTTAAAAAAAAAAAAAAAAAAAGACTTTGGGGAGGCCCGGGCATTGAATTCAATGATGTACACTCATATAACCTGTAAGTGAACTGTTGTTTTTTTCGATGCCTGACAGATAAATTACACAAACACGTGTGCAAATTGCGCCCAGCTACGGAAAGATGGTGCTAATTTTGACAAAGCATGCAGCTGTTCTCTTCCCTTTTACCTTCCAGAGAAAATGGAGGTGAGTTCAATCAACTTCATGCTCCTATGCTTCCTCATACCTCTCCATGGTGGGTTTGCATTTAGCATCAAATCCGTTCCAAACCTGAAAAATAAATCAAGAGAGTTAGAAAGGGTAAGTCTAGAGCCCATGACGCCAAACCCTCAGCATGCCCTTTTGTACTGTTGCCCTTGCTTTGTTTGTTTGTTTGTTTGTTTCTAAACTTGAGGACTCTTAACTTTGCAACAGAACTTATGCGATCAGCCACTCGGGTTCTATCATAAATATCTGCGTGGGCAGGGCTGTAGACCTTGTTACATATAACACCTCGTGTTAAGTAAAAATCATTTCTGGACTGAGAAATTATGTGACTTGGGCAAAGTCACACATTAAGTTAGTGTCACTCACCAGGCAGTTGGAGTCACCAGTCCCAAGTCATCTTAACAGTGTAGTCTTTCAGTCCCAAAGATAGTCTCAGCCTGTCTCTGGCAGTGGGAGGAACGCCAAGAAATGTAAAGGGAACCCCCCCCCCCCCCCCCCGCTGTTGGGCTGGTTATACTCCCCTGTTCCTAGGGGAGATTCAGTGAAGAAACTTCCTGGGACTCTGACCTTTAGGAAGGAGGGGGCAAGGGGAGAAGTCTGTCAGTTTTCAGGAGCTGTTAATGACTTGGGTTTGGGACCAGCTGAGTGAGTTGTAAGTAGCCCTAAGGTGGGATGCTCAGTGGAGACACGGAGAGAAAATCAGCCTGTACCTGGGTTCCTCCAACGACACTCTGAAAGAAGGGAGGGGCCCGGGTATGTGGAGTGGGCGGGGTGGGGGGAGAGGCTGAGGAAGAGGTGGAGAGGTTCAGAATGAAGAGCATAAGATACACCTTTGAAATATCTTTGGGAAGTAGAATAAAATACATTTCTCATTTTAGTCTTGACTGCTAGGTAAGACCATAAAGGCATTAAAAAAAAAAAAAAATCCGTTCTCAGCTCTTACTTCTGGGATCGTAGCTGAAGGGTGATCCTAGAGGGGACTGATCACAACGGGGTTATTACTAAAGTAGGCTCTCCAGAGGAGGGGAGAGTCCTGTGAGTACCGCACATGTCATAAGCCTTCCTTCCTGTCAGCTGAACAGTCTTACAAGACACTGAGCCTACGACCTTCCTCACTCTAGGCCTTCTGCAGCTTCTCCTAGTCTTTGCATCCCTCCTAACTTCTGAATTCTTCTTCCCTCCCTGAAGGCTCAGAATAGTTAAATTTTTGAAGGAAGAAAAAAAAAATCCCAAAGATCAAAACTAGTATCAATTCCCTCTGTCTGTGTCTTTGGGGAAAGCACAGAACTTGCAGCTAAGCCACTGACATACTTTACTTCCATGTGCCTGGTGTGCATACTCACCTGCGCATGCTCAGTGACTCCCGTTTGAACTTACATCACCTAGATTTATTTTGAAACGGTAAGGCTTTTGCCGCTTACATAAATGCTATACACTAAATGCTTGCTGTTATATGTTTATCCTCCCCAAAGGAAGGCATTAAAGCAGTTTCTGAAATGAAAGATAGAACTCACCACAAAACCACTGCCTGCAGCTTTGGCGCAGTACAAAGAGAAGCTCAGGTCCATCCACTCAAAGGTGTACACAACCCACAGTCAACTCAGCCAGCCAGCACCTCCATCTGGTCACTCCATGACAACTATCTCACAAACCCAGAACCGCACCCCGAACAATCCTCCTAGTGAGGTCGTTCAAAGAAAACCAAATCACTATTGAAGCACTCAGCACACCAGACCCCATCCATCCCAAAATAAGCCCAATAATGCTATCCACCCGATGCTACTAGATTCCTCACAGATTTTAACAACATCACCACAGACAAGACGTCCCTAGCACACAGCAGCAACTGCTGTGGCTACCCCCCCCCACCCCATCCCACTATGTCATAGTATAAATATACTTCAGGACAACACAGTCTCTGGCAACATCTTACTACACTGCCTGTTCTTCACGAACAAGGTCATTGACCTTTGACTGCTGTCCCACTAAGAGCACTAGCCAATAACTGATGAGCAGCAGCTCCCTCTTAGTCAAGCCATACACACACCCCCTACTCATACTGGGAAAATCGCTGGGATGTTGTTGGACTTTGATGTCTCCAATCACATCAGCCACACGGGTGTCCAGCTTCCTAACGCTGAGACCCTTTAACAGAGTTTTCTTGCTGTGGTGAGCCCCAACCATAAAATTTTTTCCCTTGACACTTCATAACGGTAACGTTGCAACTGTTATGAATCATAACATAAACATCTGGGTTTTCTGATGGCCTTAGGTGACCCCTGAAGTGGTCAATCGGCGAGCCACAGGTTGAGACCCACTTCTGTACCTGGAGCTACCACACCAAAGAGGCTCCTAGGAAAGCTTATCCTAGGGCTGCTGATGTTCCAACTGTTTTAGATTGACTAGGGACCCCAAAAAGAAACTTGTGTTTCATCAAGGAAAAATATCTAGACATTGAAATCTTGTGAATAGTATTTTTAAAACTTTAGAATATGCTGTGCAAAGCATTTTTTCCTGGTGCTACCAAAAAGAGACAATATTTGTAAATCTGAAGTTAATGTATTGAAAACACACAGCCTAAAGCTGGGCATGGTGGTGCAAGCCTTTAGTCCTAACACTCCAGAGGTAGAGGCAGGAGGATCTCTATAAATTCAAGGCCAGCCTGGTCCCACATCAGCCAGGGCTACATAGAGAGACCCTGTCTCATTTTTGTTGTTGTTGGGTTTGTTTGTTTGTTTGTTTGTTTGTTTTTGAGTTTCTAGTTTCTACTTTCTAAAAAAGAAGCTCTCAGTTCCCATCAGTGTTTTGGGTACTGGTGTCTGTTTTGTGTGTGTGGTTTTTTTTTGGGGGGGGGGGTTGATGATGTTTACTAATATTCCAGTTAATTCATAGTATTTGCTTTTCTTTTTTTCCTTCTATTCAGGGTGATGTTTATATGTACTACAAATTGTACGGTTTTTATCAGAATCTATATCGATATATTTTATCAAGAAGCAATAGCCAATTGGTGGGTAAGGATATTTGGGTAAGGCTCACTTCCATTTGCTGTAATATTCTTTTGTTTTGAGTCAGGTGGTTATTTCTGTCTAAAAGACAGGCGTGGGGTGGGCCTCGGCATCTAGGTTTTTAGAGATAGAAATGTTTGCTTCAGGGGCTGGAGAGATGGCTCAGTGGTTAAGAGCACTAGCTGCTCTTCCAGAGGTCCTGAGTTCAATTCCCAGCAACCACATGGTGGCTCCCAACCATCTGTAATGGGATCCAATGCCCTCTTCTGGTGTCTGAAGAGAGTGACAGTGGACTCACATACATAAAATAAGTAAAAAGTTATTTAAAAAAAATGTTTGCTTCATTCTTACTTAAGGTGAAGGGGCTGAACATTTTAGGTAAATATTACCAGGAGAAAGAGCACTGGCCCCCTTTAAAGCAGGTAGTGTGGGTGCTAGGCAACTGAGTAACTATCCTTTCATGAATTCTGCGAGATCCTGCATCGATTTGGCATACTTGCTAACCATGTCTGTCTGTCCTTTCTATAACTGAAGCCCTTGATTCATCCTACCTAAAGGAGAATTTCCCAAATAAAAGCCTGTGGTCTAACTGGATAACTTTGTGGACCTAGAATTATAAGTTTTTATTGTCAGTAGTCCATATATGTTAGTGAGACTCTTTTCCTGACAGTCTATGGAAATGATAACCTAAACATGTTTAGCAAAGCACTTCCCAGTGAAGTAATCTAGCTTTGGAACCTGACCCAAGGGATCCTCTGACCATGGTACACTTTAACAGAAAGGTTTTAAAAACTGTTTCCATATAGACCCAATGCGATACTCAGCATAGCAAGGTAAAAATCCTTCCTGCAAATAGTTTTGACATGCTTTGTATTGTTAACAAAGAAATAACATATCTAAGTACCCACAAGCACACATATCTCCAAAGAATGAACATTCTGTGGTCTAAGTGAGCCAAAAAGCCTGAGGGACACAGAGAGCAGTGCATACAATGAGGGTTGGGGAACCTTGCCAATGGCCTCTCTTTCAATAGTCTAAGAGTTTGCCAAAAGCACTTCTAATTGGTACATCATCTTGCATACAGGATACTACGAACTGCTCTCCATTCCAGGTGTCCTACAATGACACTCCCATCATTCCTTGTGGTGCAATTGCCAACAGCATGTTCAACGGTAGGTGACTTTTTCCATTCTCTTTCATAACCACGTAACCCCCTCCACATCTGGGATATTACCCAGGCAGCTGAGTGGCTGGTTTTGTTTGCTTGCTTAGTGCCAAATATTTTATCCGGGATAAGCCAGAACTTTGATGTCTGGCGTTTCATTTGTAAATAACTTTTCCCTCATCAGCAATCTGAAGGAATCATCAGAGAACATGAGTGAAATGGAGCCAAAGAATATATATCAATAATTGGCCCAGTGTTGGTTAAGGAAAAAATGATCTCATGAATCAGCATCTATGGCATGTAGGCATGTTGAGTGTCTGAGAAAAAACAAAAAAACAAAAACCACCTGTCTTAGTCAGGGTTTCTATTCCTGCACAAACATCATGACCAAGATGCAAGTTGGGGAAGAAAGGGTTTATTCAGCTTACACTTCCAATTGCTGTTCATCACCAAAGGAAGTCAGGACTGGAACTCAAGCAGGTCAGGAAGCAGGAGCTAATGCAGAGGCCATGGAGGGATGTTTCTTACTGGCTTGCTTGCTTCTCCTGGCTTGCTCAGCTTGCTTTCTTATAGAACCCAAGACTACCCGCCCACAGATGGGACCACCCACAAGGGGCCTTCCCTCCTTGATCACTAATTGAGAAAATGCCTTACAGGTGGATCTCATGGAGGCATTTTCTCAACTGAAGCTCCTTTCTCTGCGATAACTCCAGCTTGTGTCAAGTTGACACAAAACCAGCCAGTCCACCACCCTAATTTGTTTTTCATCTGGGTCTGCGTCTGCATTTTGAAAGGTGGCAAAATGGCTACCTAACATGTCCACTGTGATTTTAAATTTATTTCAGATACCATAACTCTTTCATACAACCTGAATTCATCTACACAGACAGAAGTCCCGATGCTAAAGAGTGGGCTTACATGGTGGACAGATAAGTATGTCAAATTTCGGAATCCAAGATCCAGTAACTTTACTAGTACATTTGCAGGTACGATCCAGAAAGATATCCCTCTCTCCCCTCCCCCTCCCCTTCTTCCTCCCTCTCCCTCCCCCCTTCCCCCTCCCACTCCCTTTTACACCCCCTCCCTCTACTTCCCCCCACCCCTCCCCCTCCCTCTCCTACCTTTGCCTCCAGAGTGCTGAGATTAAAGGTGTATGCCTTCAAACCCAGTTCCTGTATGTTTTTATAATTGGTGCAGGGGTGGGGTAAGCTGCTGCTGCTGCTGCTGCTGCTGCTTCTGCTGCTTCTGCTTCTTCTTCTTCTTCTTCTTCTTCTTCTTCTTCTTCTTCTTCTTCTTCTTCTTCTTCATCATCATCATCATCATCATCTGATTTCTTTGACTACTGTTGTTCTAATTTTCCCGATCTTGGGCACCACTATTGTCTCCCTATTAGAAACGTGAATTAATTGGTTCTGTGTTTTGTCCCAATTAACTGTTAAAAGAAAAAGTAAAGGTTTTAGAAAGTTTGTGTTTAAGCTGTAATTTATTATGCAACTGGATACATTTTTGTCTGATGCTTTGTTTTTCAAGATAAGGTTTCTCTGTGTAACTTTTGCTGTCCTGGAACTCACTGTGTAGACCAAGCTGGCCTCAAACTCAGAGATCCAACTTTAAAAGATGAATTCTGTAGGTAATCAATTTGAAATTGTCAGCACCTTTGAATGAGTCTTCTCTTTTGACTCTGAGTAAATACTGTCTCCATGCTCATAGCCAGTTTTATTAAATGGAGAAGACTGTCAGTTGTCCATCATTGTAGGGAGTATGCTAGCATTTTAACCCAAGTATTTTCACGGGCATGCGTTACTTCATAGGGTTTTTTTTTTCTTCCTATTTTTGAATTTCTCATTAAGTTTAGATGCTAGCGTATAAACTTTGGACTTTCTCAATATCACTTTATTCTGGCACAGAAATTTTTTAATCAAAAGTACCAATAGTCTTTATAGAAACCAAAATAATCCAAGGCATGATTATAAAATTTAAAAACTGAGACTCGTTTTGAACTACCATTATGTAACATGTTCAATTATTCCTTTGCTGCCACATGAGTAAATTTTAATGTTTCCTTGTTTGGAAGTTTAGTTTTCAATAAGTATTGTTCACAAAGTCTTCACAAGTTATCTTCTGACATCACCTATTTTACATACTTTAAGAAAAGATTTTCAATTATCTTGGACAGAATGCAACCCGAAGTTAAAGGGCTCATTAGAAAAGAAAATGTCTGAGATCATTGTGTGACACATGAGTTGTTGATGTGCAGAAGCATTCCTTAAGGTTTCAGGCCTTCTGAAAATCCTGTTTAGTGAATGATATTTGTGCTGCAGTATGTAATGTCTTATAGCATTAATAGAATTTATGTATGTACTACACCTGTCTAAGGACATTTCCTCTCTGTTGCTTTCCTATTTGCTGAGGGAATTAGCTTTACTCAGGGGTTCTGCTCCTCCAACTGTGCACTAGTTCTATTACTGCAAAAGCAAATCATTTAAACTTTTCGCTGAAGTTCTTAACTGAGTTTACAGTAACATCTACAATAAATGCCAGATTTTTATCTTCATGATTGACTTTCTAAGAGCTTTGCTTTGATTCTAGGAGAAATTAAACCCAGGGGTTTATTATTGCCTGAGTTTTCCTGTCTGAAGACATTCACATAAAACTGGCTTCATTTAACAGTTCACAGTTCGTCCTGTACTAATGAAGACAACACTTTAAGACCATTTCTTTGGCTATGGAAAACATTTTAAGTAATAACTCGGGGACTAGAGAGAGAGCTCAGTGGGTAGTTGTGCCTACTGCACAAGCCTGAGACCAGGGATCACATCCCAGCTACCCACATAAAAGCTGGGTGTGGCAGTGCCTACTTGTGACCATAGTCCTGGGGAACAGGCCAAAACAGGTAGGTCCCTGGAGCCCACAGCCAGACAGTTTAGCCAATTGGTGTACTATAGGTTCAGGAAAGACACTGTCTCAAAAGATAAGGTGGAAGACAACCAGTGTTGACTATGAGCATGCACATATGCACAGGTACACCACACACACACACACACACACACACACACACACACACAGTGGAATGGTGTACAGCCATCCCAGGCCTAAGGAATGTGAAACAGGAAGACCACAAACTTCAGGCCAATCTGAGACTTTGTCTCAAAGCTATGTAAACAACATATAATAAATAAACAACAAAAAGTAAATAAAAATAAAAGTGAGTCCATTTCTCATTATCTGGGAACAGGGTTTCATAGTCTCACTCTGGCTGGCCTTGGACTCACAGAGATCCTCCTACCCCTGACTGCTGAGTACTAGGCCTAAAGGTGTGTGCCACCGCACACCCAGCTCCACTTGATCCTAATGAAGGCATGCCCCAGGAGAATATATAAACGGACCTTCTGTAGGAGTTAAAACCATTGTCTAGACACAGTCCTCTCTCACAGACTTTTTGTAAGTTCAGATGTTCTTCTTATTTACATCTTCTGTTTTCACACAGTCGGTAACATCATTGTTGCTGCCATGTGGGATGAAGTCAACCAAACCATGTCATTCTCATCAACCTGAAGAAAATGCACTTATTTTACATCGATCATGCCTTCACCTCTTCACAGTTAAAAGGGTTTATTAGCAAATCAAAGTCTGATACCAAATAATACCTAGTGATTTGTTTAGAGCATATGGTGAAGCAGCTTTTAAGAGTGCAAACACATCAGCAGGACCACTCAGCATCTATTTCCTACATTGGCAACATGAACACAGAACTGGACCTGTAATTGCCTGACCTCGAAGCCCTAAACACCAACCCCTCTGAGTTACAGCCTGGCAGCTTCACACATCTAACAGGCAAAGTCAGACACTGTATAGTGGCTGGCTGGAGTGCTGAACAGCTGGCAGGGATCACAGGGATACCTTACATTGTGTTTTGACTAAATGGTCTCTGCTTACCTTTCCGACACAATGACAAGTTCAGAAAGTCACCCCATTCACTGTACACATCTCAACTTCTAGGCAAGTCCATGTCTAGAGACTGAAAGAATGAAGCCACATGCAGATAGACTGCTTGGAATAAATTCTAAATCGCATGGGCTCATTCACACCAGCCATCAACTGGGTCTGTCCTATACTGACTAGCACATCTAGTCTCTGCATCTAACTTCAATCACTAGCTTTTCAAGGAAATGGATAACATTTTGTGGTTTTGTTTTACCACAATATCTTCAGACCTGTAATAGAGTCTTTGGCTTTTTCTTGTCTCTTGTCATCCTTTGTTCCTGACTCAAAGAGTTATCACATTATACTGTGCATATTTGTCTATAAGTTTCTTCAAGGATCTTATGCAGTTTTTTTTATTATCCTTGAAATCTGATATATAGTAAACAGTCAAAATTGTTATTGGATGGATGATGGATGGATGGATGATGGACTGATGATGGGTGATGGATGGATGATGGATGGATGGATGATGGATGGATGGATGATGGACAGATGATGGATGATGGATGGATGGATGGATGGATGATGGACAGGTGATGGATGATGGATGGATGGATGATGGATGGATGGATGATGGATGGATGGATGGATGGATGATGGATGGAAGATGGATGGATGGATGATGGATGGATGGATGATGGATGGATGGATGATAGATGGATGATGGATGATGGATGGATGGATGGATGATGGATGGAAGATGGATGGATGGATGGATGATGGATGGATGATGGATGATGGATGATGGATGGATGGATGGATGGATGGATGAAAGAAAACCAATGGCCCAAAATAACTTGGAAAATAAGAGCTGATGTCGCAGACCAGACCATGCTTCTGACACCATCCAGACACATGGGAAGTGGTGGGATTAGGTAATAGAGAGGCCCTGAAACCAACATTACTTTGTTGGTTTTTTTTTTAAGATAGATTTATTTTATGTACACTGCCACTCTCTTTGACTGGAAGAGGGCACTGGAACCTGCATGTCTAACAAAGCTGCATCTGGCACCAGTTATCCCTGGCATATACTGTCCTAGGTCATGGGTACAAAGCAAACTAGAAAGTAGCTGGGGACTGTAGTGTGAGCCCCAAACACATGTTTTTTTTAACTAGAGTCAATGACTGATGTCTTGGGAAGGGCCAAAATAAGTGGGTTCCCAGGTGATTGCAGAGGAGGATTCTCTAGCTCAGGATTACTTCCAGAGGAAATATGTGTGGCTAAAGACATACTCTCGTAGATGAATGTACTCTACTGTACTTAATGTAGCTTTATAAACACCTTTTAGAAGAACACCTTTTATTTAAAAAGTTTTTGTAAAAACAAAAAAATATAAAATGAGCTTATAAACATTATAAGCTCTTGTCTGGGGGTTTCTGTGAGAAGCAAACAGTCCCAGTTGAGAAAGGGTGGTGTTTTAGTTTTGAGGTTTTGTTTGCTGTTATTTTTGAGACAAGGTATCACCAAGTAGTCTTGGCTGACTGAGAACTCACTGAGTCACCTGTCTCTCCCTCCCAAGAACGGGGATTAAAAGCATGTGTCGCCACACTGATCCAAGGGCTGCTCATTTGTTTATTGAGTCTCCTGTAGGTAGAGGAACTAGCCTTATAGTAGCAAAGAAGCCCCTCTCACAGTTCGATGTTGTTGGTTAGCTATCTGAAAGTCAGCATGGATCCTATCAACTCTGGCAGACTGAATAAGCCTCTTTGGTCCCTTCATCAAGCATTAATTGAATATCTGCTGTGTTCCAGGCACTGAGGGAGTAAATGCTAGTTGAAAGGATGAGGGTGCTTCTGTTCTCAAGAGTGATCCGTAGAGTGGGGACAACCATGCTCTCTGTAGAAAACAGACTTGTAAGAGTTGGGGCAAAGTCAACAGACGTGTCTACATGTGTCTCCTGGCTAGACCTGTGAGTCCAGTGCGAGGCTAGGCCTGTGAGTCCAGTGCGAGGCCTGTGAGTCCAGTGGGAGGCCTGTGAGTTCAGTGCTAGGCCTGTGAGTCCAGTGCTAGGCCTGTGAGTCCAGTGCTAGGCCTGTGAGTCCAGTGCGAGGCCTGTGAGTCCAGTGCGAGGCCTG
>JADRCH010000414.1:1317953-1385689 GCA_019843965.1 Rhynchomys soricoides
TCCAGTGCGAGGCCTGTGAGTCCAGTGCGAGGCCTGTGAGTCCAGTGGAAGGCCTGTGAGTCCAGTGCGAGGCCTGTGAGTCCAGTGCGAGGCTAGGCCTGTGAGTCCAGTGCCAGCCACTTTTTTCCTTTCTTCTTCCCTTTTCTTTCTTTCTTTCTTTCTTTCTTTCTTTTCTACATTTATTTATCATGGGGTGAGTGTGGGTGTGTATACCAGGTAGGAAATGAGTTTGCTACATGCATCTGGGAGAAGTCAGAAGGTGGTTCTCTTTTCCCACTATGTGGGTTTCAGGGATTGAACTCAGGTCTGCAGTCTTGACAGTACTCATGCTGACCACTGAGCTATCTACAGACCCTGATATCATCTCTCATTAGCCCTAAAAATTATATTATACTCTTCCTTAGAATGCTTAAAACCGCTGGGCAGTGGTGATACATGCCTTTAATCCCAGCACTCGGGAGGCGGAGGCAGGCGGATTTCTGAGTTCGACGCCAGCCTGGTCTACAGAGTGAGTTCCAGGACAGCCAGGGCTACACAGAGAAACCCTGTCTTGAAAAACCAAATTTTAAAAAAAAATGCTTAAATAATAATTAATATAATTAATTAATATAATTAATGATTGCATGTTAAACTTGTATGCACACTCATTTTTTAAAGTCAAATTTCTATTTCTCTTTCAATGAAAGTGCAGTTCTTTCTCATAACGAAAACTGAAGGTTGAACTGACTCTTCTCTGTCATATTCCTCATTCTCTGCCTGTCACAGGAAGTACAAAGCCTCTGCACTGGTCCAAACCTATCTATGAACTGGATCTAGATGACCCAGGAAACAATGGCTTTGTCAATGAGGACTTCATTGTGTGGATGCGAACAGCTGCCTTTCCCACTTTCAAAAAACTGTACCGCCGACTCAACCGCGTGCACTTATTCGCTGAAGGCTTACCTGCTGGTAACTACAGTTTGAGCATCTCCTACAGTATCCTCCTATGCTGCGTCTCTTCCTCTGAGTGAAGGCAAAATCTGGCTGCTGGTTGTAGAATTCTTTTATTCTGTTTGTGTTCTCCAGGCAGATCTGTGTAGCACTGAAAAACAGACAGTTTATCTTATAGGAATTCACAGGAGAGGAAAGTACTGCCCTCCCCTTCCATTGGGGGAGGGGGCTTGAGACCTTGGAACTAAGATGTCAGGAGAAAACATGCAAACTTTGATTACATTGTATTTTGGAACCCTCCCAGGAAAAAGAGACCCAAAGGAGTGATGAGTGTGTGGATTTACACACTAGTTTTAAAAGGAGTTATCAATTATGGAAGAACATCTGAGGGTTGGTATGACCAAACTTGTTTGTGCAGATTCCTGATGGTAAAAGCATTTCTTCCTCTCTTCTTTCTTTGTTCCTTCCTTCCTGCCTGCCTTCCTTATTTATTTCCTTCTTTTCTTTCTTTCTTTCTTTTTTTTCTTTGTGACAGGGTCTCACTATGTAACCCCGGCTGTCCTAGAAATCCCTCTGTAGACCAGGCTGGCCCTAACCTCACAGAGATCCACTTGCCTCTGTCTCCCAAGTGCTGAGATTAAAGATGTTTGTCCCCACACCTGACTGAAAGTTTGTCTTCACGTGTCTGAGGGCATTTGTCATCTCCCTCTGCATTTTCAGGAATGGAAGGTCACTGTGCCCTCCTTGCCCTTAATGACTTTCAAGTACCTTCAGCCAAAACAGTGTACCAAAGTGGCATAGGCAGGCGTCTGTGTCTTCTACTATCAAATGTCATCATATAACTGTGTCCGAATTATATACTTAATACATCTATTTTTTTTTTTAAGGGACCAACAGCCAGTAGCACTATCAAGTATGGATAAATAGTGGAATATTTTGTCCCCAAGAAAGACCAATTAACAGTAGGACCTAGACATCTAAAGCATTGGGGTGAGGTATAGCCGTATAGGGTGTGGTGAGATGGGGGGGGGTCAAGAAAGTAAAGGAGGGGTAATAAGAGTACAGTGACAGACTATAGAACTTTTAGATGAAAGTGTATTAGAGCAAGGGAAGCCCATCCCCCACTTACCACCCCAGGAAGTGTGAAGCTTCTGTACTCGGCCAAACCTATGAACTAGATACAAACGAGCCAGCAAACAATGGCTTGCTCAATAAAGACTTCACTCTGTGATATGGACAGCTTGACTCAGTCCATGCCAGGAATGCTGTGAGCTGTGTGCTGCAGATGTGAATTCTTCCTCTCTTAGGTTCAGAGCCAGCCAGTGGGAGTTGATGTCTTAGTAACAAACATACGAGCCAAGTTAGGAGACATATGTTCGAATAACAGATTGTGATTTTTTTTCTTCCAAACTTAAAAATACAAATGTTATTCTTGATTCCAAAAAAGAGGAGAAAAAAAAAAGAACACAAAGATTTAACTATAAAGTGTAAGTAAGTCTTATCTTTGAGAAGTTATAAATTTACACATAATTTATGCTAACCGTGGTCTTCAGAGCTCATTTCCCTGAAGCAGGTAGATTTCTTAGGCAAGCTCTCACCCAGCTTGGAAACAGCTACCCAATTAAGCACCCACACCTCTTCTGGCGTGCCAGGGTTACTGGCTGAAATTGTTCTAGAGGAAGCCAGAGCTGCTCCACACTGAACTGTCCACTTCACTCTCTCTAGCTCCCAGTGAGGTTGAATATGAAATTCTTTTTTTTTTTCCTTTTTCTCCAGGTCTGAGCAAAAGCTCTATCCCTAGTCCTGGCACGGAAAAGGCAATGTGAAATGTTTTCTTTCTCCTAGATTTCTCCTGCTAGACTTCTTCTTTCTCCTAGAGCAGCTGTGTAGAACTCTCCAACAGAAGAGTAGAGGTTCTCCTCTGTGAGGTCCCTGATGATTGACATCCCTGTCTTCTCAACCTTAGATTTCTGTAAGAGTAGTTGCTTTAGAACAGGGATAGAATGTTGCCTGGTGAGCATCTCTCAAGCTGAATCTCCTGATTCCATAGAGCTTATGTCTATTGTAACAGTAAAGTAGGAGAGACTAGAAGATATGGCAGAGGAAACAACAGCACAGACACAACAACGCTGCCCTAACCCTTTGCCATAATGAGTCTGGGATGGGAGTGAGGAGAGGAAGCCATGACCTAAGAAGGAGACGTTGTTTCTATTCTCCTCTCCAGACAAGCTCTCTGCCTTGACTTTGCTAACAGCCACATTTGAACGCTGATCTCTAGACTGTCAATGCTCAACTTCAAAGCTGAGTGTCATTCCTCTGCTTGCACTCCCCCTGTATGGCCAGGCTAAAGAAGTAAGCCTGGACTGCAGCACTCCCTCCTACCGAAGGGGAAAAGGATGATCCATAGGTGCAGGTAGGACTCGCCCTTTCAAGTGAACTGGGAGAGAACACAGGCAGCGCTGAGGTTAGGCAGCACCCAAGGACCAAGGGCCAAGTGATAATGAAGAATTCCAGTGTGTGTGTGTGTGTGTGTGTGTGTGTGTGTGTGTGTGTGTGTGAGAGAGAGAGAGAGAGAGAGACAGACAGACAGACAGACAGACAGACAGACAGACTTGTTTCTAACATGCTTCCTTGTGCCTTTAAATAGCTCATTGCCAAGAGACTGGAAGCCCTTTAAGGGCTTTGCTGGGAAATGCCTCTCTCCTCCGTGTTGCTATGAGAAGGCTTTGTTTGTTTATTAGTTTCATTTACAAAAGGCACCAGATGTTTAAAACCCTCAGGCCACAAGCATCATGAAGATGATATCATTAAAATGCTACATAGCAAACCCACTTCAAACACTTTCTCACAGGCAACAGGGACACTGACTTTTCAAACCCCCGACAAGCACACCACTTTTAGATTTAGAGTTCTCACCAAAAATGTTTCTCGGTTCATCCTGATGCTTTATTTATTGCTCTTACTCCTCTGGAAGAATTTGCTTTGTTGAAGGGATTGAGCCTTAGCCAGTTAAGGAACTGGGCCTTTTCTGGGTCTTCTGATTCAGGAATAAAAGCTCAGGTTTGTTGTGAGTGCTGTCTATATCCTTTGTGCTACCCTGGACTCATCAAAGGGAATTAGATTATCTGTTCACTAGCGGCAAATCATTCAGATCTATTTGGGTCAGCATCTTTCTACACTATAGCTATGTTGAGGAGAGCCTTGTTTTGACTAATTTTATTCTAGCAAGATAGAGTTTTATTTGACTGTGTGGAAACACATGAAACAGAATAATCACCTGTTTTGTTTTAGTTTTTTGTCTATGAAAAAATCACTTTTATATAACTTAATCTAGTGTGTTTGCATATGCCATGGTACAGAGGTCCTTAACAGGTCTTCGATTTTCCGGTAACCATGTTCCAAGGAGAAAAGTCTGTTGTCCTTTCCACCCTGACATGGATCGGGGGAGGAGGCCTCTTCTTGGGACTTACTTACACAGTGACGGGGGCACTGACGCTGTTGGCGTCTTTTGCCATCCTGACGATTCACTTGATGCTGAAAAGGAATAGATTGCTTTTCCTGTAGAGGTGAAGTCCAGATTTAAAGAGAAGAGCAAAAGGCAGCAGCAGACGATGGAGTAATAGAACCAAAGATCTCTGGCAAAGCTTGAAATGTTTCTGAGCCATCTATCTCATGGAGGGGTGCTGGATTGACGGAATCCAATACAATTCTAACTACACGTTTAAATAATGAGGTTCCCAGAGTGAGGTGAAGAGGAGGAGGAGCGAAAAAATATATGTACAGTAAAATGTTCTTGGAATAAAGATAATAAATGCTTTTTGACTCTAGACCAAGTGTTAAGAATCTGTTTGAAGTCCTTGTACCTCAGAGTGGGTGCGTTCTCTAGGGGTATGCCCTTAAGACAAGCGCAAGTAAGCCAAAACTGAGTCTGTTTAACTTCCAGTCAGGCGCAGTCTCCTGGCTGGATGAAGTTATAGGTTTTCAAAGACCAGCTGTTGAACTGAGCAACAGAACTGAGTCACAACCACATTTTTTTCTGTTTAGACCAAGCAATGCTTAGCCATGTCCTGAGTATCCAAAATAAAATACTCCAAAAAGCAAGTTTCTTTAATGTGACCCAAGGTAGAAGCATTAGGAGTGAGACCTCTGCCATCATGGGTCACATGCACACTCCCAGGAAGGGCCTGTCCCAGTCAGCATTGCCCTACTGCCATAGTGTCCCCATGTGGCTAAAGGTGTACAAACTGACCAAGAAGGCCTGACTCCCTCCCAAATAGGTGTGATCCTGAGGAACTCTTGTGGTGTGGCAAAGGTCTGTTTTTTAACTGGCAATACAATCTTGAGGATCCTTAACTGCAAAGGCCTTGCCCTTGATCTCCCTGAAAATCTCTATTATTTAATTAGGAAAGCAGTTGCTGTCTGAAAGCATCTTGAGAAGAACCAAGGCGATAAGAATGCTAAATTGCACCTGATTCTGATAGAGAGCAGGATTCACCAGTTGGGTGCTACAGGACTAAAGTGGGTGCTCCTACACAATTGGAAATAGTTGTCCACAGCCTTTGCTCTAGGGGCATTCTCTTGTGTACACAGTAAAATAATTTTGAGTGTGGAGCCTGTTGAGGACACAAAGCAATCCTAGGACTGATACTAAAATGACACTATCTACAATGCAAATGATGGCTGGCTGCAAACTCATTGTCAGTCGGGGCTAGACGAACTCATAACCCTCCCGCTTCAGTATCCCTTGTGCTAAGATTATAAGCACGTGCCACCATACTAGTGACGTTAGTTATTCAACCCCTTGCTATGACAGAATGCCTGACAAGAAACAATTTAGAAAACGGTCCTGATGATGCACCACCTTTAATCCCAGCACTCAGGAGGCAGAGGCAGGTGGATCACTGTGAGTTTGAGGCCAATCTGGTCTACATAGTTAGTTCTAGAGCAGCCAGACTTAAAAAGAAGGAAAGAAAAAAGATGAAGAAGCAGCAGCAGCAGCTTTTGGGAGGGGTTATTTTGGTTTATAGTTCCATCATGGCAGAGAAGGCATGGCTGTAAGAGCAGAGGGGGCAGCTGGCCACATCACATCAGTCAGGAGTCAGAAATCAGAGAGAAAGAGGAATGCTGGCATTCAGTTGGCTTTTGCTATTTGTGCAGTCTGGGACTCCAGCCCATGGAATGGTGTCTCCCACATCTATTTTCAGTCTTCCACCTCAATTTGAAGTAGATAATCCCTCACCGCTATTCCCAGAGGTTTGTCCCTTAAGCAATTCTAAGTTCCATGACGTTAACTGTCGGTATTAACCATCACATCAGGCTTAACATGGGTTTTTTTTTTTTCCTGCTCAAATTCTACCCATAAATATAAGAGATGTAAAAGAATAAACTTGTTATTTTAGGCACAGAGTGAGCGGCAGCTTGTTGCAGTGGCAGTAGATAATCAGCATCCCAGCGTTTGTCAAGGCTGTACTCAGTTGTTGTTTCCGGTGCTTTCGTGAGCTTTATCCAGAAGACAGAAAGGGGAAGTACACAACTTAAGTAACACCCACTAACTTCTGATCTTGTGTTCCTGGTCCTTTGGCCCACAACCCCCCTTTACAGTGCTAATTAGGAAGAGCAACTGTTGTATCTCAGACTCATAAGGATGTAAGGTCTAAAGGTGCTGTATCGGTCAGGGATCTAATGATAAAACAAAAAAAAGTGTGTGTGTGTGTGTGTGTGTGTGTGTGTGTGTTAGATTGGTAAGTAAACATTTACTTTCTAAATTTGGCTTGTGTGATTGTTGGGAACTCTACATTCTAATGGATGAGTCCTGCTCAAGAAAGGGGTTGCGGTTAAGTCCAAAAAGTATTCTTCTGGGAAGAGTTATTCTGTACATAGACTCTAAGGGGCCCTGCTGAGCACTCCGTCTTGTTCAGGACTTCGCTCGCTAGGTAGGACAATCTGCTTTATGCACTAATCTTATGCCAACTTGATACACAACCTAGAAGTATCTGACAGGAGGGAACCTTGATGGAGGGAATGTCTCCATAAGATCCAGCTGAAAGGCATTTTCTTAATTATCAATTGATGGGGGAAGGCCTAACCCATGGTAGGCTGTTCCGTCCCTGGGCTGGTGGTCCTGGATTCTATAAGAAAAGCAGGCTGAGCAAGCCATGAAGAGCAAGCTAGTAAGCAGGGCTTCTCTATGGCCTCTGTATCAGTTCCTGCCTCCAGATTCTTACCCTATTTAAGTACCTGTCCCGACATCCTTTGATGATAAATAGCTAACCTAAGACACTACATAAAAACAGTTTTATTCATGAGAAACTACATTGAGAAAAACAAATGGAAATTTATGGCTTTTTCTTGCTTCTCCAAAGCCAATACTACAAAGCAGTCCTCACAGGACTCTCACCATAGATAGTCTGTAAGTCCTTCTTGTTCACATCAATCTTCCCAATAGTGGGAAACTAGAATTATCTGACTTTGGTTGTCTCCCATTCCACGTCCCCAAGCCCCATCCCTACCATAGGACTCTCCTCTTTCTGCACAGTTCTAAATTCTTCAGGTATGTGTCAGGATCTCACTGCATTGCCCAGGCTGGTCTTGATCATCTATGCTCAAATGATCCTCCTGCCTCAGCCTCCTCGTTGTTAGAACCACAGGTGTCGGCCACGGTGCCTAGCTTCTCCTTAAATTACTGTGAAGCGTTTAATGAAAGCGTGGGAAAATTGCTGCTCTAACCCGTCTCCAATCCTAGCAACAGCACTGAGAACAGAGGGAGAAGCTCACGAGAGACCAAAAGAGAAGGAAAAAACTGAAGAATCAGTGAATGTTTGCCCGAGTTGGGGTTGGGGGTCAGGGTGCTGCATAAGAGCACGTGAAGATGAGCCTGGGACTGTTTAGAAACTAGGATCTTTAAAGCGTTTCTATTTCGCTGCGTATTTCACATGCAGGGACAGTGGTGTTGGGAATAGAACCAAATGGCATGGAGTTTCAGGTGAATGACAGCTTGGAATTGGGCTGAGGATGTAGCTGAGTTGTGGTGGTGCTCAGGTACCTGTCCTGCAAGGGCACTAAGAAGGTCCCAATGAAATCAAGCCACGGACTTCAGGTCCTGGGCCCTTGTCCTAGTCCTTATTCCTCCATTACAGTGCTAACTGGGAATGGCCGAACTACAACAGTTAAATCCCAACTTCATTTGTCCAAATAGAACGATGCTGTATCAGCATGCACGAGGTCTTGGGTTCACCCACAGCACCGCATAACCCCCATATGTGATGGAGTATGTACACCTGCAACCTTCAAGAGGTAAAGGCACGGGGTCCTGAGTTCAAGATCATCATCAGCAATGCTGTGAATTAATTTAATGCCAGCCTGAGATATACGATGCCCTGTGGTGATTATGATGATGATGTAGAGTTGACCTTTATTCAAACTTTATTAGACCCTCCTGAGTGAGCCAAGCTCACACAGCTGGGTGTACTAAAAACAGGCTGCTGGGAAGGGCGTTATCTGACATTAACCCTTTCCATTCCAGGCCCTGCTGCTTCGCTTTCAAATTGAGAACTTCTCTTCCTTTATTATTGTTTATTCTACACACACACTTGTATGCACAAATATATAAATACAACCTGCTGTGTCCTTTTTTGTTTGGGTGTACACGGTGTCAGGGCTGAGCACTTTGTTTTGGATAACCAATTAGGGGCTCATCCCTCGGAGAGGCTAATTCACCCTCTCAGCAGTCTTCCGTTGCCTACGGTGAGGTTTTCTCTACTGCTCCTTAGTATTAAATCAACCTCCGTAGCCCTCCACAAATGTTCACCTTCACCTGGTTGCCCATGATCCCCCACTGTTGTAGGCTTTTCTCAGTTCCCTTACACTATGGACTAAGGGAACAGCACCAACTCCTTCCACATAACTCCAGAACACGTCAACTAGAAAACCCACTGACTTGGACAAGCCGTGATTTTCCCAACCAGCATACCAGCCATCCCAGTGAGAGCAGCCTAAGGAAGGTTGAGGTTCTTCTCATCTGCTCCGTGCTGGCTTTATTAATGCAATATTCATAAAAGGAAACAGCTTCAAACCCCTGCTGCTGGTTTTGCTTTGCAGTGTGTCCAGCCATCCCACAGCACTGTGGCCTGTGGTATCAGCATTTTTGGTCTCTGAGTATCCATAACTGGTTGTACCACAGAGTAGATCCTTGCTGGCTTCTCCACAGGAAAGCCCGTTTCCAGTCCTCAGAGCCAAGGGAGCTACTCAGAGGTTCAACCCAGAGTCTCCTTCGCCAGGATTGGTTCAGAATGCCATTGCTAACTCAGCCTTTGTTTGCCAAATAGAGAATTGTCCTTAGAAGGCCAAGTATGGTTGAATATACCTGTAATCCTAGTATTAAGGAGGCTGAGGCAGGAGGATGGACAATATGAAGCCAACCTAGACTATGCAGCAAAACCCTGTCTCAAAAATAAATGTTTTTTAAGTTTTGCTAAAGTCTTTATTAAACAAATTTCCGAAGAACTATGGTTTCTTCTTTTGTGTTTGTCTTTTGTTGTTTTTTTTTTTTTCTTCCTAGTTAACAGACCAGTGCTTCACTGAGTCTGCATTTTGGGGTGAGGCCCCTTAAAAAGTCCTCATTTTCCTTTCTCCCCTAAAAACTAATCATGTGGTCAAACGATTGGGAAAGAAGGAAGTAAAATAACAATGTTTGGGCTGCAGTGACTCACACAGGGTCAGAGCCGTTCATTCAGAAGCAGGGAACTCGGCTGTGCAGAGCCAAGTGCCCCAATATCGCCATTCTGCCCTGCGGTCTCCACGGGATGATTCAGAACTTCTCTGACAAACGTAGGAAGTCTTCAAAATCTGGACCGTGAGATATTGCCTAGTAATGGCTCTCCCTTCTGTGAGCCTGGAGCTGGTGCCCCACTTCCAGCGCTAGGCTCTGATTGTCTGATTCATTCTCTCCACAGTTGGAAGGGAAAAACTGATGTCATTGTTCTGATGGCACACAAGGCCAGCAGCAGCAGGCAGGGGCAGGCGAGGGCAGACCTCGAATTTCTCAAGCTTTTCACCACAGGCTGACACTGGAAAATCGCCCTTGATCTGTTTATTTTATTTATAAACATTTTCAGTTCTTGTTCATAGTTGGCATCTGCATATTAGGCAGTGAAAAATGTATTTTCCGAGCAAAGGCCAGCAATTCTCTTGAGAAGTCATGGAGCCTTCAAATGGTTTTAGGAAATGGGTGCTGTCCAAAGATACAAAGAAGGCCGAGATCGAAGTGGATGAGCAGGGCTTTTGTATATGGAGGGTGAGCAACTGGACTTTGTTTCTTCTAAAGGTGGTGGTGGTGATGGTGATGATGGTGATGGTAATGATGATGGAGGGAACACCGAAGGGGACAAAGGGAGAAGTGAAACAATGAAAGCCAAGAAGGACCCAGCTCTTTCCGTGCGTGCTGTAGTTGGAAGTGCCTTACCCAAACTGCAGTGGTTAGCCCCCACGGCAACTGCGGCTGGAGTGGCTGTTTGAGGGACTGTTTCCTCACCCTCTTCCCTCCGGCCAGAGCTCACCTTGAAGACCTAGAAATGCTTGGTCTGTACTTTACCAGCGGTGCAGTTCTCCGTGAGGCCTGGTGGATTGATTCCGGAAGCATCTTTCTCTAAACCGAAAGAGTAACGGGGTAGAAAAGAGGGAGGAAGAGCAAGAGGAAAAAATACACGTAAGAACTCTCTTGTAGAGACTGGGGAGATGGCTCAATGGGGAAGAGTCTGAATCTCCAGCACCTATGTAAAAAGCCTGGCTTGGCTGGGTGTGTCTATAACCCCAGGGTTGTGCAGAGAGGGAAACAGAAAGATCCTGGGAGCTCACTGGCCAGCATAAGAGAAATGAGCTCCGGGTTCAGTGAGAGACCCTATCTCAAAAAATAAGGTGGAGAACAATAGATGGAAATGATGTCATGTGTGCACATACTACGCGAGAGCGCGCGCGCGCGCACACACACACACACACACACACACACAAGACCCCTGCTTCCTACATATGTATGTAACCATATGACAATCTGGAGCTGTTCCAACCATCTTACAAGCAAGAAGTAAGCAATGTGTATCACTGATGTTTTCTTTCTTTTCTTCTTTTTTTTTTTTTCTTTTCTTTTCTTTTTTCTTTTTCTTTTTGATACTTTATTTACATTTCAAATGTTATCCCCTTTCCAGGTCTCCCCTTCAGAAAACCCCTATCCCATCCCCCCAACCCCTGCCTCTGGGAGGGTACTCCCCCACCCACCCACTCCTGTCTTCCCTCCCTGGCATTCCCCTACACTGGGGTGGAGGGATCTAACACCCTCCCACTGATGGCCAACAAGGCCCTCCTCTGCCACATATGTGGCCAGCACCATGGGTCCCTCCATGTGTATTCTTTGGTTGGTGATCCAGTCTCTGGGAGCACTGGGGGGCCTGACCAGTTGACACTGTTGCTCCCTCCCCATGGGGCTGCAAATTCCCTCAGCTCCTTCAGTTCCTTCTCCAACTCCTCCATCTGGGACCTCACGCTCAGCCCAATGGTTGCTGTGAAGTGAATCATGGGTGTTCAGAACTTTTGGCCTAATATCCACTTATCAGTGAGTGCATACCATGTGTATTCTTTTGTGACTGGGTTACTTCACTCAGGATGATATTTTCCAGTTCCATCCATTTGCCTAAGAATTTCATGAAGTCATTGTTTTTAATAGCTGAGTAGTATTCCATTGTGTAAATGTACCACATTTTCTGTATCCATTCCTCTGTGGAGGGACATCTGGGTTATTTCCAGCTTCTGGCTATTATAAATATGGCTTCTATGAATATAGTGGAACATGTGTCCTTATTACATGTTGGAGCATCTTCTGGGTATATGCCCAGGAGTGGAATAGCTGGGTCCTCAGGTAGTATTATGTCCATTTTTCTGAGGGTCCGCCAAACTGATTTCCAGAGAGGTTTATCAGCTTGCAATCCCACCAGCAATGGAGGAGTGTTCCTCTTTCTCCACATCCTCGCCAACATCTGCTGTCACCTGAGTTTTTGATCTTAGCCATTCTGACTGGTGTGAGGTGGAATCTCAGGGTTGTTTTGATTTGCATTTCCCTGATGACTAAGGATGTTGAACATTTCTTTAGGTGCTTCTCAGCCCTTCGAGTTTCCTCAGCTGAGAATTCTCTGTTTAGCTCTGTTCCCCATTTTTTGATAGGGTCATTTGGTTCTCTGGAGTCTAACTTCTTGAGTTCTTTGTATATATTGGATATTAGCCCTATATTGGATGTAAGATTGATAAAAAATTTTTCCCAATCTGTTGGTTGCTGTTTTGTCCTATTGACAGTGTCCTTTGCCTTACAGAAACTTTGCAATTTTACGAGGTCCCATTTGTCGATTCTTGATCTTAGAGCATAAGCCATTGGTGTTCTGTTTAGGAACTTTTCCCCCATGCCCATGTGTTCGAGACTTTTCCCCACTTTCTCTTCTATTAGATTCAGTGTATCTGGTTTTATGTGGAGATCCTTGATCCACTTGGACTTGAGCTTTGTACAGAGAGATAGGAATGGATCAATTCGCATTCTTCTACATGTAGACTGCCAGTTGAACCAGCACCATTTGTTGAAAATTCTGTCTTTTTTCCATTGGATGGTTTTAGCTCCTTTGTCAAAGATCAAGTGACCATAGGTGTGTGAGTTCATTTCTGGGTCTTATCACTGATGTTTTCATACTGAGGATAGAGGAATGGACAATGGGGAGAGCTGGGCTCCTTACAACAGCATGGAGACCACTGATTCAACCCTAGAACTACCTGTCTCTAGAGAGCAAAATAATCCCCTCACATCAGGTACTTTTAGCTGGCTATTCTGTTAACTTGAAGCCGAAAACATTCTAACAGACACTGTATGACTACTTCATTTTACTCTACTAAATGTATTTCATTAAGTAGGCCAGAAAAATCAATCCGTTAGTTTTTGCAGAAAAGATAAAGACATAGTTACTTATAATCCATGTAATCTTTTTTTCCGGTCCTTTAGTTTCTAACATATGCATTCCTTCCTCAGTGTTCTTCGTGTGTGGAAGATAAACACTATGACCCATGAAATGATTGTGTACTTCAGATGGTGACATCACTAGCTGTTGTCATGTCTTACAGCCAGGAGCTAAGTCTGATGGTAGTCCTCAAGCACTAACCTTATAATTTGGCCAACAGCCTTTCCTAACAGAAGTCAGAGACTGGTATGAGTGCAGAGACCGGTGCCATGAACCAATGGAACACATTATACTTTGGTGATGATGCTGGTTTACACTTTAGGATGATTCTCCTCAAGATGGTTCCTAGCAAAGCCACCAGTCCCCCTTAAGTGTCTAGTCACAGAAGTGTTATACACTTTATGAAATTCTCAAAACAGGAAACCTAGAGTTGAAGGTAGAAGAGGGCTAGTGATAGAATTACTCTAATCTTGGTTGTAGTAAAGATTTCCTTGATTTATACGTGTGTTTATTATGCATCAAAAAGTCAATCTTACAACAAAATTGCTTTTTAGAAATTAAAGTAACATTATTCCATTAAAAATGGCTCCTAGTCAGCTGTCAGCATCAATTAGACCAAATTGATTTTATTTTCCCTCCAATTCCCATTAAGAAAAGAAGCTGCTTTCAGCTGTTACTAAACTTAGGGAAGCAATGGGTAGATGAGGGAAGAAAAACTACATTGATCTTACTGCTGCTTCCAATTACAGTGTGGGGCCTCGCCAAGAAGTATGAGAAAAAACAGTTTCATAAAACAGTTATGGTTCCTGACCTGCTACGGCCTTTCTAAATATCTTTATAGCCCATGAATCAAAGCCATGATATATGATCATTTCTATTCGTGTAGAAAGAGATTTTAACACATTTCGGTTACTTTCTTGAGAAAAAGACCTCAAAAAAATTAGGCATGGAAAGACACTGTCTTCATGTTATAAAAGCCACACATGGAAAATGCACAGATAACATGTCTTGTTACTTTTCTTTTGCTGTAATCAAACACCATGACCAACTTATAGAGGTAAACTTATTCCATTAAATATGGCAACTTACAGAACGAATGGTTTATTTGGGGTTTATGGTTCAGAGGGATAACAGTTCATCACCATCATGGCAGGGACCAAGGCAGCAGGCAGGCAGGCATGGAGATGGAGTAGCAGTTGAGAGCTCACATCTCTATCTGCAAACAGGAAGCAGAGAGCACAGTGGAAATGACACAAGTCTTTGATCTTCAAAGCCTACCCTGAGTGATGCACTTGCCCCATCAAGACCACACCTCATAATCTTTCCAAACATTTTCATCAACAGGAACTTATATGCAGAAAAGCATAAAGATTTCACATACCCGTATGCACACACCAAAACTAAGAAATTCCGCAAAGTTGCAAGATACAACATACATAAAAACCAACTGTGTTTTTTAAACTTCAGCAATAACAAAACAGAAATTACACAAATTTCAACTCACTGTATCACAAATAGGAGGCTAAAACAAAGAAATAAACATTATTTTTACACTGGAAACTATAAAACACTAGATAAAGACAGCAATAAGAGGAAACATCCCATGTTTGTTGAGTAAAAGACTTAATGCTTATTAAAAGATCCATCATATTCAAGGTGATCTGTGGATCCTATCAACACCACAGTGGCATTTTGTGCAGAAATAGAAAAATCTTCAGCACTTGGGAGGCAGAGACAGGCAGATTTCCGAATTCTAGGCCAGCCTGGTCTACAGCATGAGTTCCAGGACAGCCAGAGCTATACAGAGAAACCCTGTCTCGAAAAACAAAAACAAACAAACAAACAACAAAAACTAAGAAGAGAAAAGAAAAAGAAAAATCTAGCCTACATTTGTATAGAATCTCAAAGAGCCTTAAATAGCCAATACAATCTGGAAATTGAGAAGAAGAAAAAAGGCCACAGAAAACACAGAGGTCTCTCATTCCTGATTTCAGATAACTACACAATTATGGTAACTCCTAAAGACAGACACAGATCATCAACTCGATCATAGAGCACACTCTCACATATATGATCAGAAGACTTACAGCAAAAGCTCAACATTTGTTTTGTAAAGGAGTAGAGCCATTTCAACAAAAGGTGTTGGGGAAACTGTATATCTGCATTAAAAAATACAACAAAACAAAACAAAAACCTCTCCCTGCCATTTGCAAACGATGTGACATTGAACAAACTACTACTTACTGAGTCATTCGTGTGTGATGGTTAGTATGGCCAACTTAACATACCTAGGAGACAAGCCTCTATTCATACCTGTGAGGGATAGAAGTTTAGGTTAGCCTCTAGAAATGCCTGTGAAGGCTTTCTTAGGTTAATTGAGATAGAAAGACTTGGCCATAGGGAATGGCAGTGTTCTCTGAACTGTATAAAATGCAAAAAGTGACCTGAGGACACCGTCCTCTGTCTCCTGACTATGGGTGCAATGTGACCAGCTCCTGTGGTTGACTTTCCCATCATGGCAGACTGTATACTAGAACTGTGAGGCAAAATAAAGTTGTTTGGTTTTTTTGGTTTTTTTTTTTACCTTCAGTAGCTTTTGTCAGAGTATTTTATCACAGCAACAGGAGAAATAACCAAGACAGCTGGTCTCACAAGAGAATGCAAGTATTTCATGTCAGAATAATTGACATCTAAGATGGGCCCAATTGTACTATCAGTTATCACCTGGGTGATTCTCTATGGCCTTTTGAAAACAGTTTTGCTTATAAATTGCAAACCATCGATACACATAAGTTTTAAAAAATTATTAGAAAGCAAGATCTCAAAAACATCTTTGTGGGCATACTTATAGCAGTAGCCAAAAAGTTAGAAGCAGCCAGGTGTCTGTGCAGAGGAAGGGATAGGAGGAAGATTACAGACAATGGAATGCCTATCAGCCTTTAAGGGATGGAGATTCTAAAACAGGGATGGGCAGTGAGGACAGTGTCACAACTGACATAGACTAGTTACGGAAACAAGACACACACTGGTGATCTCCCTAATGTGGGATGGCTAAAACAGTCAGATTCACTGAGACAGAATCGTAGTTTTCACAGGCTGGGTAGAGAGAAGGATGGGTAGCTGCCATTAATGGGCAAAGTGGAGGACACATGCTACTGCACATTTGTGGAGGTCAGAAGATAATTTGTGGAAGAAGACCTTGTGGGTTCAAGGGATGGATGGGGCTTGGGTCGTTAAGCTTGGTGGCAATCACCTTTATCTCCTGAGCCACATTGCCAGTCCCCTGAATTGAATTTCTAAACATGCATTAAGACAAATGCAGGCACACATATACATGGACACACACTCCTTAGTATTGACATGCTGTACTTGCAATTTGGAAGCAGATACCAAAAGCCATTTCTGAGTGGATAACTGTGCATGTCCTAAGTATTATTATAGGCCAGATATCAAGAAAAGAGATTCAGTGGCAGGCCTGAAGAGATGGCTCAATGGCTAGAGTGCTTGCTATTCATGAGAACCCAAGTTTAGATCCCTGGCACCTACATAAAAGGTGGGTATAACAGCCCATACCGGCACCCCCCAGTGCAGAGACAGGCAGAATATCAAGCGTTGTATGACCAGCTTAGAAAAAATGATGAGCTCTAAGTTTAGTGACAGAGAGACTCTGTCTCAAAATAGTAAGAGAGAGAGTGATAGAGACAGTTCAACAGGCACAATCATGGGCAATGCATCCCTATCCACACAGGAATGTATGTGTACACCACATACATAGACACACACACACACACACACACACAGACACACCACACAACCCAGACTCAACACTGCACACCCCACCAAACATACAGAGAGAGAGAGAGAGAGAGAGAGAGAGAGAGAGAGAGAGAGAAGGGTGATATATCCTAACAAGTTTGGGCAGCACACATTTTTTTTTAGACTTCTGTCTTGCTAGTTTCATTGGAAATAAGCAGTATTCATATCAATGGTGAGTCTCATTAATTAGGGTTTATTGGGTTCACTGATACATTCCTGGTCTTTAAGTGCTTAGAGCATCTTTTGGCTACAGACACGTCTCTATATCACTAGAGATAGAGCTTCTGTGAAGGATTCTCTGTAGATAACTTCTGAGCACAAGGATTGCATTCTCCTGAGAACATGCTCAAGTGTCCACATGGCTCTTAAGAAGACACTGACCTCTTTGAAACCAGAACTGAAAGGCCCAGTAAACTGGGGGTGACTCGTCATTACACAAATTCTTTTCAACTCTGGGTCTCAGAAAGGCTAAGTGAAAAGAGTTGTTGGAAGATTCAAAATAGGATCTGTCACATTCCAATCCTGTGAGATAATGCATGATCTTGCAGAGGCATTAAAAAGGAAGACAGATAATCTAGGGCTCTGTTTAATGTGATTTATTAGCTTCTAAAGACTCAAAGACTATAAAAATAATTCACATCTAAGAATTTATTGATGTATGTATCTACCCTGTTGGACTCTGTTAAACTGAAAAGAACGGTTAAATCCTAGGATATATGAGTGCCAGAGAGAGGCGTGCCTTCCCTCCAGCCAGTATGGAGCAAAGTTTGTATTTAAAGACTGTTGTCTTTCAACTCCTTTTGTCTAAGAGGTAAAGTAGCATAGCATTGTCAGGAGCTTTCAGATGGCCCATAGCTTCCTACAGACTTCTTTGGTACACACCAGTGAAAATTTCCCATAAGAATAAAGGTCATTTCTTGACCTCTAGAATTCTCAATGTGTTTTCTTCAAGGCAGCTGCCTTCTTCCAAGCCTCTTATAAATTAGCTGTGTATTTTCTGGGATCAACCACATCCTCAGAAAACTGACTGCAGCTCATCCAAGAAACCTGACCCCCATCTCTCCCTCTCCACAGACAGCTGTGTGGAAGTTTCAGGAGCAATAACTCACACAGAGACTCCTCTGTGGCCCCAAATTTGGATACATTTTTGCGCTGATATTCACTGGCTTCAGCAATTTGGCAAATATAAGAAAGGACTCCTTATTCCATGGGATCAAATATCCTCCCTAAACAAAAACTGAAAAGTTAACTGACTCAAGGAAAGGACTTTGTGATATATCTAATGTCCTGAGGCCACTTTTATAATGATGCCTCCTCTTTTGGTTACCTGTCTCCCTTGTGTGACCCTTAATGAAAGTTAACGGTTTCAAGGATCTAATAAGAATTGTGTCAGTAGCCCAAAGTAAAGGCTCTTGGGAAGAAAGAAAAGTCCTTCCCTGCCTCCCTGTGCAAATGAAACAGAAGAGCAAATAGAATGTAAGGGACAACATCTGTATTGAGGATAGCCACAAGACAATGGCACCTTGGGTGTAGAATGTAAGGGACAACATCTGTATCGAGGACAGCCACAAGACAATGGCACCTTGGGTGTAGAATGGAGATGTTTAAACGTGTGGACCAGTGGCTAAAGAGATGGTTCAGAAGTTAAGCTGTTTTTTCAGAAGATCCTCTTGGTAGCTCACAACTATCTATAACTCCAGTCCTGGGGGATCCAAAGCCCTCTTCTGGTTTCTGTAGGCACCAGTCACACACAATGCAGACATACATGCAGGCAAAATATCCATACACATAAAAGGAAAAAACTAAAAATTTAAATAATAAATTATAGACTAAAGGAGATGAGAGTACTAATTCAGTTCAATAAAAGTATTTACTTTTTTTTTTTTAACTTAAGAGACTAGTGTATTTATGGGTGAAATCACAATGTCTAGAATTTGCTTTTAAGAAGTTTAGCATAGAGTCAGTGAGATGTCTCAGTGAATGAAGACTATTGCTGCCAAGACTTAGTGCAATCCCTGGGTCCCACATGATAAGAGAGATTGTTATTCTCTGACCCTCACCATGCACACACACAAAATAAATAAATAAATAAATAAATAAATAAATAAATAAATAAATATTTTAGATTCTATCATAAAAAATAACGATAAGATTACAGATGATATACAATGGGTACAGTGTTGATACCCAAAATAGGATGAATTTGTTCCTGGTATTTGGATGACTTTACAAATTAGATTTACATTAGATTTACAATTAGATTTACATACAAGTGATTCCATTTGTTGGATGCTAAATTTCCCAGCCTTGGCTTATACAGTTAAAGTCCTCCAGGTTCTAGAAATGGGAAGGAATTTGTTTGCTGTCTCTAGGTCTAAAGAACATAATTAACTGTTCTGGGAAACATCAAGGGAAATTAGGAAACTTAAATTCAATCCACTTTTACTTACTTGTAAATGTAACTTTTATTTGCCAGATGTAATTGTCATCTCCAAAGCTTACTACTGAATTAACATACCCTTTCTAGCTCTTTCTGAACTCTGGCTGTCTGGTTCAACTCAGATGTTGTTGTTAAAACTCCTCTCCAAGCTGACTGATTCAAGCTGGCTTCTCTTGGCTTCTCACTGAATTGCTCTGCTTGGCCTTAACTAAGTTTGGCAATCTGTTCTAATCTTCTGGCTCATTCTCATTCTCTGACTTGGTTTGTCTTCACTTTTGTTTAGCTTGTTCTCTCTGTTAGCATCAGGTGCATCTGTGTACAGCCAGAAGCTCTTTAGAGCCAGCTCCTGTTGCCAAGGCTACAAGACATGGTCATCTCTAAGCGACAGTGCTGCTTCTCTTATGCATGCACCACATGAGTCACTACCCAGATAAAAGATGTGTACCCAACCCATAGTCCCTCTTTCTATCTCTTCTTCTCTCTTACCTCCTCAGAGGCTGCCTCTACCAATAAAACCTCTCACATGAGACCTGTTGTTGGCATAATCTTTCCAGGACTGCTTCAAATATTGTATACTATCACTTTCTACAAACTGACTCTGTAAAACTGTCCCAGCAAAACTGCCTCCCCCAAACCCCTCACTGATTTCTTAAGTCACCTCTCTTTCCTGTGCTGTTCTCATGAGAGTTGGATGTATCCTATCTCTGACTCATTCAGTCAGATCTTTCTCTGATTTGTCAGTTTGTCTGCCTTCAGTTAGATGTCACCTTCAAATATGGCTGTTTCTTTCTACAAACTAACTTTATTTTCATTGTTTTGGATTAAAGGCATGTACTAAGGTTACACCTGTATTCCAGTCAGAGGGATTAAAGGTGTGCCATTCCAGCCAGATAATACAGACCTAGGTCTTTGGATGTGATCATTGCCAGAGCAGTCATGTTACTGGATTAAAATTCCTCTATATGTACTCTTACAAAGGCAGAGCCTAATAACAGCCAACCTGAGAGTAGTGACTGTCTGAAGACAGCTGCAAGTAGGAAAGCAGCATGGACAGTTCTTCTTCTAGAGAACCCAAAATTCCTCTACAAGACAGTGGGAGAATGAAACTGAAACCCTCCCCCAATTTTAAAATGTATGGATTATGAAGCTATTTTTAAATTTTTAAATTACATTAATCTATGTATTTAATAGAGGGTTATATGAATGCTGTTGTTTGTGTGTGGAGGCCAGTGGCTAACTGTGGGAATGGGTTTCTTTCTCTACAATGTGGGGCCCTAGGATTGAACTCAGGTTTGCTTGTTTCTTTGTCTTTGTGCTCACAGACATGCAGTTGGGGAACCTGGTATGTTCAAAACACGGGACTCTTTCTCCAAAGGAAGAAGTGTGTAAGCTGTTATCTGAAGCCCAGAAGGCTTGGGACAGATGTGTTTAATAGCCTGATGACCCTTGCTCTATCTGTGTGCCCAGAGACTTTTCCAGCATCAGACCCTTGCAATAACCTTGTTTTTCTCAGTCAATCTATAAAACCTATCTTTATGGACTTTACAAGGAGTTTTGATATAGTCACCTCCAGTCAGTATTTAGCTTACTTTGTTCCTCAAAGAGATTTATATATGCTTTGTTGTGCATGCAGGATTGAGTTCATTATCACCAGTATAAGTTTTCACCAAATTGTATTGTGCTTTAAAACTAAAATAAACTATTTGGAGTCAGACTCCTGAAGGTTGAACCAACACCTACTACTTAGTCATGTTGTACTGAACTGTATACCATCTTGCCTTCCTCAGATTGTGTCCCTGCAAGCTATGGATTAACTGCACATACTGTGCAAACAAGTGTCTTTACTCACTGAGATACTCACTGGCCTGAAATTATTTAATGTACTAAATCTCAACAGAGAAAACATTATGTATTGTTAAGAACATGCCTCAAGCAGGTGTTCTTAAACTTTAGTCTTGGAAGGTTAATTGGATCAACTATTTTGAACAGTTGTTTGACAGTATCAAATCAAAGCCAAACATACATTAAAAGGTACAACTGAGCAAACCCATTTATTTGTATATACCTAGTTCAAAACTATCCACATGAATGCCAACAGATAAAATTAATAAGCCAATTAAGATGTATTTCCTAACATTGATTACTATACAATAAGAAAAATAAATAATCCATATTGCCCCAATAGGATGAGTGTATCACACAAGCAGTGCTTTGTGAGAGAACTAAGACATGAGCAAAGAACAGCTTGTGTGCTCAGCCATTCCTCTCTGATGCAGAAATCAGGACTCACTTATAAGGGAACAAAATACCTTGTAAAAGATCAAGAGATATAGCCAGTCATGGTGACACATGCTGGTAATCCCACCACTTGGGAGGCAGGAGGATCAGAAATTCAAGGCCCATTTGCAAACAAACACAGCCAAAACAAGGAGTTTGAGAGATGATTCTGCGGGTAACACAAGCATAAGGACTGAAGTTTCGATCCCTAGCACCCATGTAAAATGCCAGGTGGCTATGATGACCTGCCCATCATCCCAGAACAGGAGGCAGAGACAGGGAACCCTCAGAGCAAGCTGGGTAGCCAGACTAGCTCAAATGGAGTGCTCTGGGTTCAGGAAGGGACACTAGCCCAACATATAAAGTAGAGAACAATTGAGGAAGACACTTAACATCAACCTTGGGCCTGGACACATAGGCACATGAATACATGCATGTGCAGGTGTATCTATAATATGTAAACACTCACATATACACATGAATATGTGCATGTGCAGGTATACCTCCAATATAAAAATATGCACACACACACATACATTAAAAAACAAAACAACCTGGAAAGTGGAAAACATTTGAAATGTAAATAAAGTATCAAAAAAATAAAAATACCACAGCTCAGAAGTTAAAAAACAAAACAAAACAAAACCAGACAATGCAGCCAGCCTTTCTCCACGTGGCTAAAAAGAACATCATGATCATTTTGTAGGTCTAACCTTGAAAGCAAGAGGTTTTCCCCAGCAAAATTCTAAAAGCAATGTCCTAGTAAAGGACATGTATTGCTCCTCTCTACACCAGCTACTGTGGACTATAGTGATAAACAGCCTAACTGGTCACATTGAGTCAGGTACCTACTAGGATATAGATTTTAAAATCATTACATTTTATTTACCTTCTCCATAGAAATATACGCACATGTGTTAGTGTGCATGTGTGTATGTGTATGTACTAGTGTGTATGTGGGGGGGGGTGTGTGTGTGCATATGGAGATCTGAGAACAATCAGAGGGAGTCAGTTCTCTTTCCAGCACTGGGTCCCAGGTCTTCAGGCTTCTGCTTGGCAGCAAGTGCTTTTACCCATGGACCCCATCTTTACTGGCTGCTATCCATATTAAACACCAAGCTTTCTACTCAGGGCCACTGATGGGATCTCAGAGGGTGTGTGAGGGGACCTGCAGATGAGGCACTTCAAAAGTGGTATGTAGGCCTGGCAGTGGTGGCACACGCCTTTAATCCCAGCACTTGGGAGGCAGAGGCAGGCAGATTTCTGAGTTCTGTAGGCCAGCCTGGTCTACAGAGTAAGTTCCAGGACAGCCAGGGCTACACAGAGAAACCCTGTCTCGAAAAACAAAACAAAACAACAACAATGAAAAACAAAACAAAACAAAAAAAGTGGTATGAAGTCTCAAAGGAGCTAATATGGTAAATGTAGTAAGAAAAGAAAAAAGAAGAAAGAAAATAAATGTTAAACCATAGAGCAAAGCATGGTATGTTTTTAAAATAACACCCAACAGCACATGTTATTTTTATATTCCTGAGTTAATTATCTCACTGTGTTGTCCAGACAGTTCTCAAAATCTCAAGGTCAACAATTCTCCTAACTTAGGCTTCTGAGTAGTGGGGACTACACAGCACACTGCTTCATCCATCTGAGATGTTAGTATACTTGGGCATGGTCCCGTAAGAGGCAGTTGGGTAGGTCATCCAAATATGATAAAAATTATACCCATGGAACATGAAGCTGAGGTTTGCATTTTTGATACCACCTTTACAAAATACATAAGGGAAAAACTTATTTCTGAAATGCTTCATCCTAACTAGAAGTTCTTGTTAAATTTTGGCCATTCAATTAAATATGCAAATGGGTAAGGCGTTGATAACAGTGAATGAATGAAGTCTTGCAGAACTGCACACATCTGCTCCCACATCATTCCCATGGTAAGAGTATGTATCACATAGCACATGAATAACAGGGCATATGGATTAGGGTGGGACACTGGTTTTGTAATGTTGTCAAGGTTACAGCCAGGACTGAGCAACTTAGAGATCTCTTAGTTTAGTCCTCTTACATCTGGAAGGCTTGTAGCAGTTCCATTGCCTCAGAAGAAACTTTGGTGTGCGTTTTCACTTTAAACAAACAAAGGTGTTTGCCCTGACAGCATCTGACTATATCTGAAGGGCACATGAACAGGGAACCATGGGAACTCTTCTCCAACTTTTTAGGAATATATTTTTACCATGAAGTCACAACATTTAAAGGTAATTTGGACTTACCTTCAAAGGTTCATAAGAATGCTTTATGAATGAAGGCATTATTAATTCTTTAAGTGCATTCATGTTTACTTGATTCCATTGTAAGTAACAGTGGGAATGGAAATTCTGGAATGTCAACTACATTATTCAATTCCTAGCATCTGCTTCAAATAGTCTCACATTTTTGGGATCGTGGGGTGTCTTAGAAGCTTCTTTCTGGTGCTAACCACAATGTTAACAACACCAATTAGTGATTTCAGTTGACTAAACGTCAAATTATAGAATAAAGGAAGATTAAGGACTTAATCCTTCATAGAATGAACTACACAGGGCTCATAGGGGCTCAAAGATACCAAAGAGACAATCACCGAGTCTGCATGAGTCTGTGCTAGGTCCTCTACATACGTGTTATGGTTGTTAGCTTGGTATTTTTGTGGGATTCCTAATAATGTAAGTGGGAGTGTCTCTGACTCTTTTGCCTGCTCTTTGGACCCCTTTCCTCCTACTGCGTTGCCTCAACCAGCCCTGATATGAGGGTTTGTGCCTAGTGTTTTTTCATTTTTTCTTTTTTGAGACAGGGTTTCTCTGTGTAACTGCTCTGGCTGACCTACAGCTCAGGCTTATTGTAGCCTGTTATGTCGTGTCATGTTCAGTTGATGTCCCTGATAGGCCTGCTCTTGTCTGAAGGAAAACAGAGTGGGAGTGGATCTGGGGAAAAGGGGATGGGGGAGGAGTAGGAAGAGTGGAGGGAAAGAAGACTGTGGTTGAGACGTATAAAAGAAGGAAGATTTTTAAAAAGTGAATAATCACACACATACAAAGAGTTTAATCGTCTTGATAATCCCAGCAATCCTGTACATGCCTATGCTGTGGCATGTATGTGGAAGACAGAATACAACTTTTAGGAGTTGCTTCTCTCTGCTTACCATGTGAGTTCCAGAGATGAAGCTCAAGTCATCAGACTTGGTAGGACAGGAGCCTTTACCCACTGATTCATCTTGCCAGCCCTAAAAGGCATATTAAGCACCTCATGACTTACAATTTTCTCAACAATGTTAGTATATACTAGTTAATATTATTCTCATGGTAAGAAATAAAAGGCTTGTGGAATTCAAGTGGCTTGTGAATGAGGGCCAAGGAGTCACCAAGGAGTTCAAATCAAGATGAAGAAATAATGACTCTTCAGATGTGCTGATGCAGGCCTTTAATCCTGGCACTTGGGAGGCAAAATTAGGATTTATATAGCACGTTCTAGGGCAGCCAAGGCTATGTAGCAAGACCCTGTCTCAAACCACCTCTCAAAAGGAGGAGGAGGAGGAGGTAGAGGAGGGGGGGGGAAGGAAAAATAGGAGGAGGAAAGAAGGAAGGAAGGAAGGAATAATTATGGTCATGTTTCACGTTTGAAGAGAAAACAGAAAATTTGTGAACTGACTCTAATGATAGTAAGTTTCAGTCAGAGAGGATGCACCTAACCCTCAAGAGACTGGAGGCCCCAGGGAGTTTAGAGGTCTGGTGGTGTGTGGGTGTGAGTGGGGGATGGGGACATCCTTTGGAGACAGGGGTTGGGGAGGCGGTGTGGGATATGGAACAGTTGGAGGATGGACAGGGTGGGGGAGTAAAATCTGGAGTGTAAATAAATAAATAAATAACACACACACACACACACACACACACACACACACACACACACACCAAACAACCATTACCCAACAGAAAGAAATCAGTCTGCCAGGCAAATACAATAAAAATCAAATGAGCAAGAGAAGGCAACATTGAAACGCCTGCTGACTGAGTCACAAGTAGTGAAACTTGCTCAGAGAGAGAGAGAGAGAGAGAGAGAGAGAGAGAGAGACCAGAAGGAAGTAATGCACTGTCATGATGAAGATAGAAATAGCCCAGTATGGAGGCACATATCTGTAATCCCAGGAAGATTGGGAGTCTAAGGCCACCCTCAGATGCACAGTGAGCTTGAGGCCAGCCTATCGTGAAGCTGGGTAAGAAGTTATTTCTTGGAAGAGGAAGTGGCGGTTACAGCTGATGTCTGACACAAATGACAGCTAGCATGACTCTGTCTTGAGACAGTTACAGGTTGTATCTCAAGACCATGCTTTCAGGGTTCGAAAGATGGCTCAGTGGTTAAGAGCACTTGCTGTTCTTCCAGAAGTCCTGAGTTCAGTTTCTACCACTCATGTCTGTTAGTTAATAATGGCCTGGTAACTCCAGCTCTAGAGAATCTGATACCCTCTCCTGGTCCCTCAAGGGGCACTCGCAGACATGGCAGACACAGACACAGATGCAGGTGTTCATAAATAAATGCAAAATAAATCCTACCACATGGAGCTCCCTTTCTCTAACTGTAATCCTCTGCCCTTTGCTGTTGTCCAGTCCCACTCTCAGAATCAAACACATCTCTCATTTTTCCCCCTCTTTACTGTGGGTTGAACCTAGGGCCCTATACTGGAAAGTACTCTACTACTGTGTTCTTTGCCCTTTTGATATCTCAACCCCGAATCTTCATGCAACTCTCTGAAAGTCAGAATTTTCCTCTCCGATTCTCAAAATGAATCAGTTATATGGAAATTTGTAAATCTCTTCTTGGATCTCACAGCTATACTCCCAAATCACTTCTTGTATGTTTGTTCTTGTTAGGTCCTTAGCTGCTACTCCCGTGGTCGGGCACAGTAGGAAAGTGGGACAGGTGACTTGGATGACTTTGGCCACTGAAGAAAGAGCCAATGCAACCTTTGAGTTGCATGAAGTTTCAGGGCTGAGATATCATCAGAACTCCCCACTCCAGAAGTGGGGTGTTAAGTGTGTTAGGGTTACCATAGAGGCTCCAAGCACACACTTCTGTCTGCTCACAGGTGAAAGGCTAGAGCCACCTAAAGCCCACTTACGAGCATCAGTGGCATTTTGGCTGACATTTGGGACGTTCTGATTTGGTTGAGCAGGACTGAATTCCTAAGATGGACTGGAGTTGGGAAAAGCTCCCCTGGGAACTTAAGATACCTGGACAAAGAAATATTTGGGAGCGAGGCTTTGAACAAGAACCACGGTCAAGCTGACACTGTATAGCAGCAGGCACCTCACTACATGAAAGAGTAAGCAGATTTCTCTAAATGAATGGCTCTAAAGTCTACTGTTGGTGCAGTGGGTCTCTCTCAAAAGTTACTGATGAGTGTCATGCTACTGGGAAAGCTCAGATATTGCCAAAAATATATTGTATGCTCTCGTGTCATACACAAAATTACAAATGTAAACTAGACGGGCTATCTGAGTGCTTGGGTAGCTAAGACGAGATTTCAAATATGAAGCCAGCTTAAGGTACATAGTAGGACAGGGACCAAACACCAAACATAAAAAACAGCATACGAAATGTGGCTCAGCCTGAGAAACAGTTTCTATTCGGCGTTTAAAAACTTCAGATGGTGAGGGGAAAGCTGTGAAAGAGGGCATAATTAATAAAAGAATCTGGTTAAAAATACTACAGGCGATCACAGACCCCAAAGGTCCTAATAAAAGGTCTCCCGAAACTGTCTTATTTCCTAGATTGTCCCTGGGAGATCCCTGGGTCTTTTAAAGAACTGAGGGATCCTGGCAGCCAACTAGCTCCAACGGCTCCCCACTGAAGTTCCGTGAGTGCCACCTAGTGTCACTTGTGAGAACTGAAGGGGGTCAGAGGAAAGTGAGATGGCTCAGAGGCGGTTTAAATAAGGCCACAGGTGAGTCTGGTTTGTGACCCTCCAAGATCTAGGGATTCGGAGTCTTCTCACCTGGTAATAGGTTCAACACTTAGTAAATCAGGATTCCTAACAGCCGAACAGCTCGAAAAGCAAAGCCCAAACCTCCCAGAGCCTCAGGAACCCCCATCCCTTCGTACTGAAATAATATTTGCATGCTATCAAAGTCTTTAAGTCATGTGAATGACAGAGAAGGGAATGTTTGGGTCCCCATAGGCACTGTGTCTGCTCCTCTTTATGACAACTGTCCCCAAACCAGCTGCACATGTAATTAAATTAGTCCTACAACCAGCTGCTCTGATTCAAAGTCATCAGCTTTAACTCAGAGGCAGCCTCCATCATAAAGTTAACTGCCTTCAGCCTCCTTTAGAAGAGGCAAGTCTGATGCCATCTGGAGACCAACCGGTGGCAGGGAAGTGTCCAGCGGAACCAGTTAAGTGGTCTTCAGCTTTCCAGATAGAGTTGCAGCTTCAAGATTACTTTCTGCCAGTGATTCTCCATATGGTCTACACATTAGAAATTGCCTGGGGACGTTTTAAACAGCACTTGGGTAGCAGGCTTCTTCCTGTTGCTTTGGCTCCCTTCGTTATTCAGATGTACAGAGGACTGGAACGGAAGCTAACAGTCTACAGATGATTTCAAGATTCTCTTACAACCCATATGAAAACCATTCACAAAGAACCACAGATAAACTTAAAAGTCAAAGGAATAACGCCAGGTGTGGTGGGTCATGCCTATAATCCAACCCTCGGGAGACTGAGACAGGTGGATCTCTGTGAATTCAAGACCTGCATGGTTTACATAATGAGTTCCTAGACAGCCAAAGCTATAAGGGGGAAACCCTGTTTCAAAAACACAAACAAAAAAGTGAAGGAAGCAGGTAATAAAGAAAAGAAAAAGAAAAGAAGAAATGTTATAGGACGTAATTCATGTGTAATACCATTCATGTGAACCGCTCTCATCTTCTCTTTCCCAGGTTCAGATTCTTGACCCCTCTATTCAAATCACCTATGATGGATAGAGAGACACAAACTAGTAGGCAGGCCTTCTAGTTCCAAAAGGAGCCCATGACACTTCTCTGAGGACTCTGAGGTCTGGAGAACAGTGGATAACTAGATTGTACTCGTATTGTGGCCTGTGGAGTAGCCCCCTACTGAAGGAAGAGGACAGGAAGGTCAAGTACAAAGGTCAAGTGTGAAGAGGTGGCACTCTTAGATTCACATGCCAGCGTCTCTTGCAGTTAAGTTTGCCTGCTTTGCTCTAGCAAGGTATCTCATCTTTAATATCAGTGACTTACTGAGAGCCTTTAAGTTCGTAACTGGTTTTCCAAAAATTCCAGGTTTTTTTTTTCTTAAAGGAGCTTTCTTTTTCTTTTTTCTTTTTTCTTTTTTTCTGAGACAAGGTTTCTCTGTGTGGCCCTGGCTGTCCTGGAACTCACTCTGTAGACCAGGCTGGCCTCGAACCCAGAAATCTGCCTCCCTCTGCCTGCCAAGTGCTGGGATTAAAGGCGTGCGCCACCACTGTCTGGCATTAAAGGAGCTTTCTAATATTTTATCCTCATTGCAAATCCAATACATGTTTATTGGGGAAATTTTGCAATCAATTTAGAAATATATAAGATGAATATTCTTCTAAATCAGACTCATCAAAGTTAACAATGTTGAATATATTCTCTTTTTTTTCCCCCACAGTCTCAAGAGCCTGTGAGATCAGGCTTTTATTTTTATTCGATTTTTTTATTTTATTTATTTACATTTCAAATGTTATCCCCTTTCCAGGTTTCCCCTTCAAAAAACCCCTATCCCATTCCCCCACCCCCTGCCTCTATGAGGGTGCTCCCGTAACCACTGGACCACTCCCATCTTCCCGCCCTGGCATTTCCCTATACTGGGGCATCTAACACTCTCAGGCCCAAGGGCCTTTCCTCCCACTGATGGCCAATAAGGCCCTCCTCTGCCACATATGTGGCCAGCACCATGGATCCTTCCATGTGTATTCTTTGGTTGGTGGTCCAGTCTCTGGGAGCACCGAGGGTCTGGCCAGTTGACACTGCTGCTCCCTTCATGGGGTTGCAAACTCTCTCAGCTCCTTCAATCCCTTCTCCAACTCCATCGGGGCCCTCTGAGCTCAGTCCAATGGTTGGCTGTTCCACCTCTGTATTTGTCAGGCTCTGGCATAGCCTCTCAGGAGACAGCCATATTAGGCTTCCATCAGCAAGCACTTCCCAGCATCTGCCATGGTGTCTCAGTTTGGTGGCTGTGTATGGGATGGATCCACAATCTTTACCAATCCTACTTCTGATAGAGGGCTAATATCTAAAATATACAAAGAATTCAAGAAGTTAGATTCCAGAGAACCAAATAACCCTATTAAAAAAATGGGGAACAGAGCTAAACAGAGAATTCTCAGCTGAGGAAACTTGTAGGGCTGAGAAGCACCTAAAGAAATGTTCAACATCCTTAGTCATCAGGGAAATGCAAATCAAAACAACCCTGAGATCCCACCTCACACCAGTCAGAATGGCTAAGATCAAAAACTCAGGTGACAGCAGATACTGGTGAGGATGTGGAGAAAGAGGAACACTCCTCCATTGCTGGTGGGAATGCAAGCTGATACAACCACTCTGGAAATCATTCTGGTGGTTCCTCAGAAAACTGGACATAGTATTACCTGAGAACCCAGCTATACATAAACCCAAAAGATGCTCTAGCATATAACAAGGACACATGCTCCATTATGTTCATAGCAAGCATAGTTATAATAGCCAGAAGCTGGAAACACCCAGCAGAGGAATAGATACAGAAAATGTGGTACATTTACACAATGGAATACTACTCAGCTATTAAAAACAACTACTTCATGAAATTCACAGGCAAATGGATGGAACTTGAAAATATCATCCTGAGCAAGGTAACTCAGTCACAAAGGAACAAACACAGTATGTACTCACTGATAAGTGGATATTAGCCCAAAAGTTCAGAATACCCAAGATTCAATTCACAGACCATATGAAGAAGAAGGAAGTCCAAAATGTGGATGCTTCAGTGCTTTTTAGAAGGGTGAACAAAATACCCACAGGAGGAAATATGGAGACAAAGTGTGGAGCACAGACTGAAGTTGAATATATTCTTTTGTTGTTGTTACTTTGAGACAGGGTCTAACTACACAGCTCAGATATCTGCCTGCCTCTGCCTCTACCTCCCAAGTGCTGTGATTAAAGACATGCACCACCATGCCCGGCAAACATGCCCAGCATAGAAACATTCAGACCTTTCTATGTGTATGAACAATTTGGGGAGAAAATGGGGTTGTGCTAGATATGCTATTTTACAACTTTTATTTTATTTTTCATTTATTTAAAACACCTTTCCACATCAGCTTGCACAGCTGTAACTTACTTTGTTTTAGCAACACTCTGGCATTTCATTGGGTAGATAAACATTCAATGATACACAATTAGACCGACCAGCTTGTGCTTTCATTTTTGCCTGTTGCAAGTGAAGTACAACCATCTTTGCCTGTTGTGCAACTATTCCAGTTATCCCGTAAGGTAAGTTATGAATAGAATAGAATAGAATAGAATAGAATAGAATGATACTCCTGAAGCCAGGAGTATGTATCTGAAGTTTTGAAAATATTTCCAAATGTCTGCTTCCTAAAGGTCAACCAACTTGTGCCAGTTTCTGATCTTGACTGGCTAAATAAGTAGATTTCAGGATTTAGATCTTTGTATGTTATTCCTGTTCTGACATATATAGTCTGCTTGCAATTGTCTCATATTCTCCTTTTCTATCATACCTCTATTCTGAAGCAAATCTCCTGAGGACCTTTATCTGGGCCACCCTTGCTATCCCTCTCCTGGGATTAACTGGGAACTCTATCTGTACTGGCTAGTTTTGTGTGTCAACTTGACAAGCTAGAGTTATCACAGAGAAGGAGCCTCCCTTGAGGAAATGCCTCCATGAAATCCAGCTGTGCCTTAGTCAGGGTTTTTATTCCTGCACAAACATCATGACCAAGAAGCAAGTTGGGGAGGAATGGGTTTATTCAGCTTGCTCTTCCATGCTGCTGTTCATCATGAAAGGAAGGCAGAACTAGAACTCAAGCAGGGCAGGAAGCAGGAGCTGATGCAGAGGCCATGGAGGGATGTTTCTAACTGACTTGCTTCTCTTGACTTGCTCATCTGGCTTTCTTACAGAGCCCAAGACTACCAGCCCACAGATGGTACCACCTACAAAGGACCCTCGCCCCTTGATCACTAATTGAGAAAATGCCTTACAGCTGGATCTCATGGGGGCATTTTCTCAACTGAAACTCCTTTCTCTGTGATAACTTCAGCTTGTGTCAAGTTGACACAATACCAGCCAGTACAAGCCGTAAGGCATTTTCTCAATCGATGATCAAGGTGGAAGGGCCCAGCCCATTGTAGGTGGTGCCATACCTAGGCTGGTAGTCCTGGGTTAGATAAAAAAGCTAGCTGAGCAAGCCAGGGGAAGCAATCCAGTAAGCAGCACCCCTCCATGACCTCTGCATTAGCTCCTGCCTCCAAGTTCCTTCCCTGTGTGAGTTCCTGTCCTGCCCTCATTTGGTGATGAACAGCAATGCGGAAGTGCAAGCTGAATAAACCCTTTTCTCCCCAACTTGCTTCTTTGTCATGGTGCTTTGTGCAAGAGTACAAACCCTGACTAAGACACTATCTTTCATAATCTTTCTCTGTTTACAGCTTTTCTTACTTTATTGACTCTTCTTTCTGCTCTGTGACTATTGCCCTAGTTTAGGATCTTAATTAAAACAAACAAAAAACTGTGTATGTGTTTGTGTGGTGTAGTGTGTGTGTGTGTGTGTGTGTGTGTATCATGTGTGACTGCAGAGGCTGGAAGAAGGCATCATATTCCCTGGAACTGGAGTTATAGACAATTTGAGCCACTACTAGATACTGGAAATTGAAATGAACTTAATTTCTGTGCCTTCTCTCCAGCTCCACAGACTAGAATCTTATTATTTTCTACTGAATATCTTTGGATCTGTTGACTTACAGATTCATTTCTGTAAGAATCTCCTTTAGGTCATGTGGTTCCATCTTATTTAAGAACCTCAGCCATTCATCATTCTATCCCAAATCCCGACTGAGTTGCATCTTCTCACCACTTCTATAAAGAAGCTCTTCTCTCCAGGCAAGAGGGGCGTCTATCCCCTGCACCAGAATAACTGGTCCTGAAATGCAGATGATTATGTCTTTTTCTATCTGAACTTCTCTCCTTTCCCCTATCTTTGGCTGACTGAACACTGTTTACAAGTAGACATGAAGATAAGGAACATTGCATTTGGAGAAAATGTTATTTGGAGAAATGTTGTTATGGTTACAGGCTAACTAGGGCCTCCTAGGCCAGCGAAAAGACTGTGGCCGGGAAAAGTTTAATACTATGTTATAAACAAATAGAGCCTTTATCTCAGCTGATAGATGATCATTCAGTGTTGTACAAATACATTTCAAAATAATATTGTCATGGAAGAAGAAATTATTTTGCTTGGGGTTAACAAATATGGCACAAGATTCTTGCCTTTGCTGGTAAGAATTTCATCATGTAGAACAGGAAGTAAGCTGGATTTCTGAGAAATTGTTCTTCTTATGATTAAAGACTCTGAACTCTTGCCCTCTCTCTCATTATTTTCTGTCTTCAGTGCCCTTTAACACTTAATACAAACACAATACAAACACTAAAGAGATTCTTAAATCACGAGGGAAGACAATGACTTGGCTACTTTAGTACTTGAAGTTGGCCTGCGTATTCATTCGTTGGTGTTATAGGCTTGTTGACAAGATTGCATGAGTTGGCAGTGCTTCCAACAACATTTAACACATAGTAATTGCTCTGTGAGCATTTACAGAATGTATCGTATATCCCTTTATCCATACAGCAAATTATAATTATGTGTCGGGCACTGTGCTAGGCTTTAGCAATGTAAAAACTAGTCCCAAAGATATAACATGTAATGGGGAAACCAATATAACATAAGGTTTATAAATAAATAATCGATGTGTGTTAATTAATAGTGGTATCAAATGCAGGAGATGATTTGCCTAGGCAAAGGGTAAAGAAGGAAATGTTGCTCAAGTCTCACAGTTAGGAGAAGCTAATGAGTGAGCCAGGTGGGTAGACTGCAGCATGGCAGAAGGTTGAGGTGATGGCAAACGGAAAGTCATGGCGTGCCAGGGTATAGCTGGGGCATTTGATGCACAGTGGCTTGTGTGAAGGTTTAAAGGGAAGCTGAGAAATACTTGAAGCAGATTGCAAGAGCATCAGTGTTATCACTGATATCAGTGTTGAGGAATTTGGAAACCCTTTCCTAGAGAATGTCATATCACTGAAGGATTTTAAATCGACTGCCATTCCAGAAAATGTTCAGCAAGTGGCACAAATTCATATGGTTCCATTGGACAAAGCAAGTTACAGATGTATAGTCTGGAGTCTGCTGTAAGGTGATGGGGGGTGTCAGAGGAAGAACGCTGAAACATGTACAGATACTGTCAGCGGATGGCAAACAACAACATAAAAACTGCTGTGGAAATTGATCCTGAGGGCTGCAAGTTTCAAATGCCGGAGTAGAGGTCTTGTTAACTGCACAGAATGTGGACAAGGGTAGAGACTAATTAAGGAATTCGTGTAAACCATGATGAAGAAGAAAAAAAAATCAGCATGGGTGAATAGTAAGAACCCAACATAATAAACAATTAGGGGGCAGGCATTCATATTCATAGTCCCTGATTATTTATGTGAAGGAGAAGGAAGGAAGGAAGGAAGGAAGGATGAAAGGAAGGAAAGAAGGCAGGCAGGCAGGCAGAATAGTGTCTACGCCTCTGGTTCATGAGCTGACATACAATACACATTCCTTAACACTGTAGATATGGCAGGAAGAGCCTCAGGTAAGTAGACAATGAACTTTGTTTTAGAAATGTTAGTCCAAAGCATTTGTGAGTCATCCAAGCACACCCATCAAGTAGATGGCTAGATACAAAATGAACACAAAAGAAAGGCAGAATTGGAAATACAAATTCAGGGGTTATCAGTTTTTAGGAGAGAAGTAGTGGTTAAAAAATGAGTTATTGATTATCAGAAAATTTTTAGAGATTTATTTATTTTATGTGTGTTGTAGGTAGGGTTTCCACTGCTTTGAGGAGACCTTGTCCAAGGCAACTCTTATAAAGGACAACATTTAATTGGGGCTGGCTTACTGTTACAGAGGTTCAGTCATCATGATGGGAAGCATGTCAGCGTCCCCGCAGACATGTGCTGGATGAGCTGAGAGTTCTACATCTTGATCCAAAGGCAGCCAGATGGGGCCTGTTTCTTCTACACTGGGTGGAGCTTGAGCATAGGACCCCAAAGCCCGCCCCCACAGTGACACACTTCCTCCAACAAGGACACACCTTCTAATAGTGCCACTCTCTGTGGGCCGAGCATTCAAACACATGAGTCTATGAGGGGCAAACTTATTCAAAGTACTAAAATGTATATAAGTATTTTGCCCATGTGTTTGTATGTGCACTATGTGTGTGCCTAGTTTCTGAGGAGATCAGAGGGTAATGGGTCCTCCGGAACTGAGTTCTCAATGGTTGGGTGCTACCATGTGGGTGCTGAAAACCAAACTCAGGTCCTCTGTAAGAGTGAGTGCTGTGTCAGGTTTAGAAGAAACCTGGACAAGGCTCACTCAGTACCTGTGGCTCTTCCCAGCACATCTCACCCTTCATCCCACCCTAAACCACTCCAGCCCAGGGGCCCGCTTTGCTTCGCTTCCCCCGGCTACTCATTCCTACATAAAACTGCCATTTCGTCTGTGTGCTTTCTTGGTCCTCTGGTCCTCAGCTCCTCTTGTGGTCCTCTTAACCTGTCTCGTTTTTTTCCTTCTTTCTTTTCTTCTTTGCTCATCTCCCACATCCTGCCTCCTTCCTCTCATGGCCACGTTCAGTCTCAACCCTTCCAGATGTCTCTGGCTGAACTCGCCCTTTATCTACAATAAAACCCTCCTCCTCAACCACACCTTGGCGCAGTCAGGTCCGAGTTTCATTCGATCTTAACCTCTGAGCCATTGCTCCAGCCCAGAGAAAAAATTCTTCATGGAAACCAGAGGTGTTCAAGCATCTGACATTGCAACATGAAGCTGTCAGATACAGACATGTTGGACCATATTTGTAGCTATCTTGGACCAATACACATTTTGCCCCTCTTGTCATTTTTATATTTATGATGTCTTGGGATTTTTCTTTATATTCTCTACTATTTTCAAGTAAACTCAGAATGTAGACATGATGATGGTAAGCTGTTCAGTTCAGCATAATCATTAAAGAAATTAGCTTAAAAATAAGCATATTTGTGGAAACTAGGGTATGCACATTTTTAAAGCATGAATCATGTAATTCCCTCCAACTACCTTTGGTCACTCATTGTTAACTTTCTTATGCTGAAGGGCATACAGCTAAAAGAAAGGGTGTCTGGGGTTAATAAAGACTATTTTTAAATATGTACATAAAAATAATACTGCCATGTTCTAATGGACATTATTCAAACATTGTGTGTCTTTAGAGGTATTAATTCACAAAAATCCAAAATTTACCTCTTAGAAACAAGTCTAGTTTCACTTGATATAAGGTTTACTACCCCTGCTTCCAACAGGAGTGGCTCAAATCCATAAACAGGAACATTTTGCTAGGAACATTTCAGAACCCAATTGGGACTAAGAAAGAGTAAAACAGATTCATACATTAAACACCCCAACCTTAAGAATGGATCTGTCTCTTTCCAAATGTCTCCTATGCACTCATCTACCTAGTCTATTAAAGAGTCAACTTTAATTGGAAAAGCCAACTACTAGAAACAATGAAGAAGTATTCTGGTTCCCAGCTAGCTGTTTTAACCACTGTTTGCTCCATACTTTTAAACTGATTAAAAACAGACGTCGAATTTGCTGCCAACTATTTACTTCTTATCTGTGAATGGGAATTAAGTTGGTTTTGGTCATTGTCAAAATTAAATGGTAACCATCAATAGTTTTAAGTGTCTTAGAACGTAACTCCTTGATGGGATTTCAAGGTTACAAATACTTGAAATTCTTTTGATAACTGTGAAAATATTTGTCCTTATTAGATAAAAAGGAAAATTCCCTGAAATGTTTAAATTCTTGAAACTCTCATACGATGCTTTCACAAACAAAAATAAAAAATTTGGTATGTGGCCAGAATGTTGAATGACATGTACACTTTCAGCTTTGTATTTTGTGTTACTGGAGTCTAGGAACTTAGAAATGGTTGTCATTTCCAGAGTTAAAGAATTCAAGATGCTATCCTACAAAAGAAAACAGACAGCAGAGAACCCAGAATGCTGTGTACGCCCAGATGAAAGAGCTTGCTAATAATCTTTCACAAGTTTGGAGGAGGCAGGACATAACAAGGCTGAGGTGGGTGATACGAGCCTGGACCTCAGTAACAAACCTGATGGGACAATGACAACGTGCAGAATTTAGAGAGCAGCCAGCCTCACATATGGGGATTCTTGTCTTTAGAATCTAAGCTCCATGTGGCTTCCCTCCACACAATTGAGCTGATAAACAGGATATTGTGGAGAATAACTAGCATATAACGGAACTCTGACATCTAAGGCAAAATTATATATATATATAAAAAAAATGAGGTTTTGACCTTGGTTTCTATTCAATTCTTTTCCTTTTTTAAAAATTAAATTTATTTATTTATTCATTTTACAACCCGGGATCAGCCCTTCCTCTCCTCCCAGTTTCCCCATCCTCATTAGATGGGGAAGCTCCCTCTGGTTGCCAGCCTCCCAACCCACTTAATTCTTTTCTTATTTTTTTATTACATGGTGTGTGTGTGTGTGTGTGTGTGTGTGTGTGTGTGTGTGTGTGTGTGTAGGTCAGAGAACAACTTGAGGGAGTTTGTACCCTCTTTCTCAGCTCAAATCAAGTTGTTAGGGTTGGTGGTGAGCCCCTTTAGCCTCAGAGCTATGTTGCCAGAGTTATTCTTGGAGGACAGCAGTCTGCATGTTAAGAGGACATTCAAGCAGGCCATGGAGAAGCTCATATAGAGTGGGCCTAAGACTTGTCAGCTGTGTGAGTGACCTACCATGGAAGGGAGTGACCATTTAGCCCCAGTGAAGCCTTCCTTTAACTTCACAATTGCCACTTCGTGGGATCTTGATCATGACTTCAAAAGACCCTGTAATCCTAGCACCCAGGAGGTAGAGGCAGATGGATCTTTGTGAGTTTCAGGAGAGTCTGGTCTATGTAGCCAGTTACAGGGCAGCCAGAGCTATACAGTGAGGCTGTGTCTTAACATGTAGCTAAGCTGTATGTAAAATTCCAATGCACAGAAATTGAGAGGGAATAAGTGCTTCTTCTTTCAAGTAATTGAGTTCTGAGGTAATTTGTTTTGCACAGGTTAGGCTACTATAGCTTATTATGTCATCATTACCTGAGCACAGTCATGAGTCGAAAAAGCACTCTATGAATATGGGATAAAGGAGCAAGAGTTGTAATTTATATATTTACACACACACACACACACACACACACACACACACACACACACACAATCCTATATTGAAAAGCTAAGAATGCAAGTGTGGTAGAATGTGCTTATATTCCCAGCTACTTAAAAAGCTAAAAACAGATGAATTGGTTCATCCTAGATAGACTCAGACAAGACTTAATTTCAGTAAGTAATTGTATGTACTCACTGTTAAGTGGTTATTAGCCCAAAAGTTTGAAATACCCAAGAGTCACTTTGCAGCAACAGTAGTACTGAGTGTGAGGTCACAGATGGAGGGCTTGGAGAAAGGACTGAAGGAGCTGAGGGAGTGTGCAGCCCCAGGGAGGTAGCAACAGTGGCAACTGATCTGACCCCCCGATACTTCTGGAGACTGATCTACCAACTAAAGAATACACATGGTGGGACCCATGGTGCTGGCCACAAAGGCGGCAGAGGAGGGTTTTGTACCCGTCAGGGGGAGGAGAGGCCCTTGGGCCTGAGGGTGTTAGATCCCCCAGTATAGGAGAATGACAAGGAGGGAAGACGAGAGTGGATGGGTGGGTGGGTGGGTGGTTGGAGAATATCCCCATAGTGGCAGGGGGATGGCGGAGGGAATGGGGAGGTTCCAAAGGGGAGATCTGAAAAGGGGGAAACATTTGAAATGTAAATAAAATATGAAAATAAAAAAATGAATGCATAAAATCAATAAACCAAACTACCATATCATTCTGTTACTATGACTACACAGATCAGTTTAGATCCTAGTTGTCCTTGATACCAACTAGTCATTTCTGTACAGTTTAATGGTTTCATCTATCCTAGAAATACTCCCCCAAACCCCTTGGTTCATTTAACAAATATTTACTGGGAATGTGCTATTTGTTATATAATATACACTTATGAATTAAGTGTATATTATAAAACATAAATCCCATAATGATATGACCGCAGACACCAAATAACAAATAAAATCATTTTTATGCTTTCTACAATCCATGTAAACTGCTTCCTTTCAAAATAAAATTTGATTTTCTCAAGGATAATGTGAAAAGTATTATTTACACCTTTTCTTTAGGATGTGAGGGCCACAATTAGATGCATAATTGCAGGCTGGGAACACAACATCCCACTGGAAGATGTTGTGAGAGGACAGCATTAGGTCACCACTGTCACGTCCACATAAGCATAGCACCTGGTTTATGGGAACGACAGAAAAGGACTCTATACCCCTCTGTCCCAGAGAAAGATATACAAATGAAATGTTACAGTTAACAGAGAAAAATACTGTAAGAAGTTCTGGTACATGATCTCATGTTGACGTTTCTATCTCTTAAAAGCTTTGTTTTTGGTTTGGTGTGAAGCAGGTCTATTACTAGAACTTATTACACTCTCCTTGTGATTTCCTGCTCATATTTTAAACGTGGAACACTCTAGGTAACCAGAAGGACCTTTCGAGCAATGGAAAGAACACTCATAAAAACACGCAGCCAGCTAGAAAATGTTCTGCTGGCAGTAAAGACATTGTCACCTCAGAGAACGAGGCATGTTAGGAGAAATGTGGAGCCGGAGCCAGAGCACAAGCAAAAGCAAGGCCTCACAGCCAGAAGTATCCATGCCAGCTCAGCTGCCTCCTCACCATTAACCCAGTGGGAAATCTGGTTTTTCAGAAGACCAAGCAAGGTAAAGGAAGATGGTGCTGAGAAAGAACAAAGATAAGATTAGAAAGGGCAGAAGCCCTACCTACAGCTGAAATACACGTTCTCCCAGCAGCTTGGATATCAGCAACCCACAATGAGGCAAACGCCAGGGAGAATGAATCGGAGGAACCTAGTCAAGAATGACAAGCAAAAGCATATTAAAGTTATGAGCCTTGCACAGGTCGGATGCCCACGTAACTGGTTCTGAACAAGTTAAGGAGAAGTCTAAGTTTTAAACTAGCACAGAGTGAAGAATTATTTGAAAATATTAAGTAATATATATCTTCTACCTATCTATCTATCTATCTATCTATCTATCTATCTATCTATCTTTTTTTGTTTGTTTGTTTTGGTTTGGTTTTTCGAGGCAGGGTTTCTCTGTGCAGCCCTGGCTGTCCTGGAACTCACTCTGTAGACCAGGCTGGCCTGGAACACAGAGATCTGCCTGTCTCTGCCTCCCAAGTGCTGGGATTAAAGACATGTGCCACCAGTGTCTGAGATAAGGAATATATGTTTACTAGAATATTTTACTAAACAGACTATGACACAGTCACTAACTTAATTAAAATAAAAATGAACTTCACTGAAGGCTAGAATCAATGTGACATTCAATTGCTTGCAAGTCACTGAGTCATTTTTGAGCCATTTTTCTGAAAACCTTCAGGAACAACTGAAGGGTTCCATCAGAGAATATGTGTATCAGAATGATGATCTGACCTAGAGTCACACCTTTTTAAAAATAAAGGTCATCTATAGCCACATTCTATGTAAAAATGAATTTTTACAATGAAGAACTGAATTTTACCCATCTACTCCAGGCTTGGAATTGACTGCAATAATGTCCAGCTTCATACTGTCCCTTTGTGGAAGGAGAGTCACCCTGTTTTGGTTTATAACTGAGACATTTGTACCACACCATTTAAATAGTTTTTAAAATTATGGAGCACTTTAGGTACCAAAGTATGTTTTATAAGAAATGATGGATACCCCTGAAGTCACCTCTCAGCTCCACATAATAAAATATTTAATATTGGAACCAAATACAGTGGCAAACGCCTGTCATACTACCTATTTGAGAGGCTGAGGCAGGAAGACTACTTGAGCTTAGGAGCTCACAGACACCAGCCTGGAGTCAAGACAAACCTGGATAACACAGAAAAAACCCATCTCTAAAACGTATCTCCATGAGTCTTGCCTGGTTTTCAAAGTAAATTCTAAGTTCATTAAGGCTACTAGTGAGACCCTATCTCAAAAACAAAACAAAACAAAACATAAAACAAAAACAACCAACTAATGAAACGCTTTACTTAAATCTGTTTCTGGTCATTTCTGCCCCATCTGAAAGTTAATTGTTTTCAATTTTTCTACACATCACCCCTGCATTTTTCAGTGTGCATGCATCTATTGCTAATATATTGATATCAAACATAAACGATGCCATTTGTAATGTTTTGTTCATCTAACAATAATTACATGTTCAGATTTGCTTATAAATTTCATGCAGTTAACGGCATCATTGTTCCTGGGCTTAAAAGTATTTCTTCAGCAGGGCAGTGGTGGCACACGCCTTTAATTCCAGCACTCGGGCAGAGACAGGCAGATTTCTGAGTTCGAGGCCAGCCTGGTCTACAGAGTGAGTTCCAGGACAGCCAGGGCTATACAGAGAAACCCTGTCTTGAAAAACCAAAAAAAGAAAAAAGAAAAAAAAAAAAGAAAAAGAAAAAAAGTATTTCTTCAGGTCCATCCTGAATCTGTAGTAGACAAAGTTACCAGGGGCTAGTGTTTTAGTAATACTGATGCTATGGATGAAACCTGGGTGTAGAACAAGGAGGCCCATTTAGGAGGAACAAATGGGACATAGGATATTTTATACTAGAATTTCAGTTTCAGAACTAGAGTTGATTCTTCTGGATGTTAGTAGACATTTAAAGTAGAAGGTTAGAATATAATTTTCTTAACTGAATAGCTTGACATAGCCCTTCGTGTATTTTTATTTTTCTTGTAGCGCTGGTGATTGAACCATTGAGGACATTGGGCAAGCACTGTATGGTTGCACTAAGTCCCCGGCCTGCCTGCCTGCCTTTCTTTCTTCCTTCCTTCCTTCCTTCCTTCCTTCCTTCCTTCCTTCCTTCCTTTTTGAATGGTCCTTACAAATGAGGTGGTCTGTCCTACTTTCTATTCAGCCTACCTTCTCTCTGTGAATTCATACTTGCCCTCCTCTCTCCACTAGCTGGAACTCTCAATTCTGGCTCACACCGGACTACCAAATCCGGACCCAGACATGAAGAAGAAGCCAAGCCAGGATGCTTCACTTTCATAGAGCCTCCTCTGAGCCGCGCCCTCCCGCCGCTCTCCGCCCAGTCCCCGGGAACCCCGCCCACTCTTCAGGATCGGCCCACATGAGGCCCCGCCTACAAACCGTGTGCCCCTCCCACTCCGTTCGCGGCCCCTTGGCATCCTGGGATTTGTGGTCTTCCACAAGCTTCTCCCTCTAGCAAGCTCCGGGCTCCGCCTTTCGCTCTAGGGACTCGGTGATGTTGCATCTTTCCAGTTCTTCGCCTCCTCCCTCTTTCGCTCTGGTGAGTCTCAAGTCTCAGACTTCATAACTCCTTTTACGACACTGAGTCTCTGAGACAGTCTCGGCGCCAGGTCCACTTTTCGGCAAAGTGACGTGGACGTCAACAGCAATGGCGGAAGGTGAAGAGCTTCTGCCACTGTCAACGTCGGGCGGGGACAGCTGGTGAGTGCGAGCCCAGGTTTAATTCCCACCGGCCCCTTCTCTTCCTGTTCTCCATCCTGCTTGTCCCAGAGAGGCTGGCTGGCCGGGCGTGGAGCAAAAGGCACCTGTCCTCCTCTGAGTCCCTGCCCCGCCCCCTCTGCTTTAGGGTCCCCTCTGCCCGCGGGTTTCTGCGGCTGGGGCGGAATCCCGGGGACTCGGGGGTCGTCCTGGATCTGCGCCTAAATCAGGTCCTCCGCCTTGGACCAGCGAAGTAGAGAGTGGCTTCCACACTGAGTTCTCTGAGTCCTTAGCCAGGGAGTTGGAGTGGGCGCTCTAAGGAGGAAGTTCTTGGATTGAGATCTCAGACCATTTGAAATAAGATCTTTTGAAATAACCACCGCGACCTTTGACAGTGCAGAGGTTGTGAGATACGCCCAGCAGGATTCCTCCTAAGTAGTTCAGGGTTTGTTTTTTTAATAATAATAATATTATTATTATTTTCATTTGTCTCCTAGTTTCCAACATTTGTTATTTTTCCTTCCCACTACTTTCCTCACAACTTAATATCATGGCGTTGGATGGTTTATTAAATAAACTTTGTTACTGTTTCTCCCAAGCATTTGCATGTCTCTCTGGGGTTGTGGGAAGATTTGGTTTTTAAAGGAACTCATGTAGCTCAAGACTGGGCTCGAACTTTCTGTGTAGCTGAGGATGAATATGAACTTCTGATGCTCTTGCTTTCTCCTCCCGAGTGCTGGGTTATAGGCGAGCTTTATCCTGCCTGGTTTGTGTTGTGCTGGAGATTGAACTCAGGGCTTCATGTATGCTAGGACGAGCACTCTACCATCTATGATACATCCCCAGCCCTGCCGAAACCTTTTTGGTAGGCATTTTTTTTTTTCCACTGAGGGTCATTAATTTTTGGCAGACACGTCTACTTTTGAAGTTGTGTGTGTATGTGTGTGTGTGTTTATGTATCTTACAGTTGTTCTAAGTGTATTGACAACGTGTAATACTCATGGATTTTGTTGTTGTTTACAGTGTTTGTATATTGGTCATTGTCATTGTTTACCTACACACAATGCAAGCCTTTGGTAAACTTTACTAGCTGAGGACAATGAAAATAGCAGAAAGGGATATATAATATAGTAACTGAGTTATTGGACTTGTGGGGACTGTGACAGGTACACATGTAACAAGATAAAGTTAATTTTGTTCTTTGAAATTGTAAATAAAACTGTTATGGGAGTTCAGAAGAGGCAGAGACCACTTCAGCATGCATTACAAAAGCTTCTTGGAGGCACTGGTGTGTGAGTTAGACTCTGAAGAATTAGTAAGATTTACCTTAACATTGTTCAAAATAATCACTATAATGTGAGCTACAGAAGTAATTAAATTTTTTTCCCTTTGCCTCATGGAAAACTAAAAAACAACAACATAAAAACCCAGGTAGAACTTTTACTGTGTTTAAAAAAATAAATCCAACACCAATATGTTATTTGAACATGTACTCATTATTTAAAAACAGTTTTTCATTTATTTATTGATTTCTTTGGAGGCAGAGTCTCACTCTGTAGCTCTAGCTGGCCCAGATCTTGCTATATAGCCTTCGTTGACCTCAGTCTCCCAAGCTCTAGGATTAAAGGTGTACACCACAACCGGATTTAATTTTTATTTTTTACCCATATGAAAAAGTTTATGTACACTTTACATTTATCATGAACTTCTTCTCTCCTAGCCATATTTCAAATATTACATACCATACATAGCTAGAGGCTAATACCGGGTAGTGCTGTGCCTTTAAGAGAATAGAGAATCGGCAGAAGTGGAAGCAAAGGCAAGAAAACTAAGGATTTATTTGGAGAGTAATAACTAAAATTGCTTGACTTAAGAGAAAGATAGGTCTGGGAAATGAGTACAACTTTTGAGGAGTGTGGTGGTTGTAGCAAATGCAACTTAGGGCCTTGTACATGGTAAGCAGGTGCTCTAGTGCCTTTAGTCAGTTGATTGAGAACTGTAGGGGAACTAATTTTTCTGAGTTAAAACATTGTTAGGAAGTTCTTAGTTTGGGATTGTCATGTGTGTGTGGTTATGGGCAAAGTCACTCTAGTGGATGGTTGCTAGTAGCAGCATTTGTTCTCTTAAAGGTCCTCTTAAGGTCTGTGTCTTTTGTTGATATGTTTTTTAAGATAGAGTTTTTCTGTGTAGCCCTGGTTGGCCTGGAAATCTCTCTGTAGACCAGGCGGGCCTCGAACTCACAGAGATCCTCTTTCCTCCGCCTTCCAACTGTGAGGCCAGGTCTATGTCTTAGGGTTACTGTTGCTATGATGAAACACTCTGATCAGATAAACTTGGGGAAGAAAAGGTTTGTGTGGCTTACACTTCTACATCATTGTCATCACTGGAGGAAGTCCGGATGGAACTTACACAGAGCAGGAACCTGGAGGCAGGAGCTGATGTAGAGGGCCTGGAGAGGTGCTTCTTACTGGCCTGCTCCTCATGGGTTGCTCTGCCTGCTTTCTTATAGAACCCAGGACCACCAGCCCAGGGATGACTTTTTCTACAGTGGGCTGGGATCTCCTATCAATTGCTAATTAAGAAAATGCCTTACAGGCTTGCCTACAGCTGGATCGTATGGAGGTTTAAGATCTCACCTCTCAGATGGCTTCAGCATGTATCAAGTTTCGAGAAAACTACCCAGCACAGTCTTCATGTTTGATGTGGGTTCCCTCTTCTACTTGTTTTATTTCCATGAGTGAAGGAGTGCTGAGATGTTCATTGCGATTTCTGCTCTCCCTTCTCGTCTACCCTTTCTTCTCCCAGTCTCACTCTTCTCGACCAGTTTCCATAGAGTAAGGAAAGTCTTTGGGATTGGGACCCATAGATTAGTAAACCCACTTTTCTTTGAGTGTTTGGGAAATGAGATCGTTACAGAATGATTTTTAGTTTAGCTGTCGAGTTTTAATTTTGACTTTGGCACTTTGTGAAGGTTTCCACAGTGTGTTTTGCAGGTTACCACCAAATTAATCTTAATGACTAAGGACCATTCAGTTTACAAATGGAAGTGTGTGAGAATAAAACTAGGCTGGTTATGGTGGCTTACTCCTAATCCCAGCATTATTAACTCAGGAGACCGAGGCGGTGGAATTGGTGCAAGTTCAAAGTTAACCAGAGCTACATTGTGAATTTTAGGGCAGCCTGGGCTGCAGAGTGAGACCCTGTCTCAGAAACATGAAATAGCTAAAATGAGAGGAAAAAAGGGGTCAAGGGGAAGGGGGGGGGTAGAAGGGAGGGGAGAGGGAAGGGGGAAGGAGGAGAGGGAAGAGAGTCAAGAGAAAAACCTAGTCTCCTGTCCTCCAGGAATTTTATGATCTAGATCAGAAGGCTCATTTAAGAACATCAACTAAATTGGGCCTGATTGGGCATGTCCTTAATCCCAGCACTCTGGAGGCAGAAACAGGGTTTGACACCACCCTGATCTACATAGTGAGCTCCAGGACAGCCACGGGTACATGGTGGGGCCCTGTCTCAAAAACCTAAACAACAAGAACAACATCAAGGTAGTGTAACACAATGACACATTTGGGGTTTTTTTTGTAGCTGATTAGTGGTATTTTAAATAGGCCAGCACTGCCATACCTGTTTGAAACTGCATTTTACTATCTTTTCCTGTCTTTTTTCTTTGTGGATAGTGAGTAGTAGTCTTCTGTTTGTTTCCTAATAAGTGGAACTAGATTGTTGAACTTGTTAAAAATATGTATATGCTCTTTAAAGAGCTCAGAAAGGGGCTTCAAGTCTTTTTTTAAGGAGTTGGAGAGATGGTTTACTATGGTTAAGAGCACCTGCCACTCTTGAAGAGGCTGGATTCAGTTGGTAGCATCCCAAAATAACACTGTAACTCCAGCTCCAGGAAATCCAACACCCTCTTCTGGTTCTAGGCTCTGCATGGTTCACATGTATGTAGGCAAACACTCATCCACATAAAAGTAAAAATAAATAAATCTTTGAATATTTTGATTCTGTGACATCACTTCTACCTATTTATTGGTTCTTAGTTATGTTTTAAGTCACCAGCTCTTCCTAAAATTTAAATATGTGTTGCAATTACCTTGAAGCTTGTTAGAAATGCAAACTGATTCAGTAGGTGTTAGGTGGGATCTGAGATCCTTTGTTTCTGAGTACTTCCTATATGATATCAGTTCTGTTTCTTCATGAATTGCGCTTCAACTAACATGGTATGGATAATATGTGTCTCAGAATGGGTAAGCCAGAGGATTTTGTCTTTTTATATTATGTTACACTGTATAATTTAATATGCTCTAATTTATATAACCACAGAGATTTTTATTTATTTAACCTTTTGATGTGTGTTCATGTGCTTAATGTGTAGGGGGGACATGTGGAGGTCTGTCAAGAGTCTTTTCACCATGTGAGTTACAGTTACTGAATGCAGGAAATGAGGCTTGGCAGAAAACCCATTAAGTGCTGAGCTGCCTCACTTATTGCTTTATAGATAGTGAGCCTCTCAAGGGGGAATGACTGATAGCAGGCAGCTCGGTAAATATTTGTTGGATGAATGTATATATGGACAAATGCCAATGTTTGTGTAACCATGAGCGCTGCATACCAAGCTACTATTTCATATATGGTACCTAACATCAGTGTTTCCACAAGCTAATTGCTGGCTGGTATAATGCTTATTCCCTTTGGAAAGGCGATCAGAAATTGTCTAGGCCCCCATCTCTTTAGAACTTTAGCCATGTGAGCTCAAAAAGTGTAAAAAAAAAAACTAGTCTAGAATTTAGATTGATAAAGTTAATGGTTTTTGTTGTTGTTGTTGTTTTTGATGACAAAGGTTTGTTTGTGTGACTTTGTTTTTATTTTTGTTTTGGGGTGTAGCCCTGGCTGTCCTGGAACTCTGAGATCTGCATGCCTGTGCTAGGTTTAAAGGTGTGCTGTGCCACCACCACAAAGACAAAGTTAAATTCTTAAAATTCAAAAGTTAGTAACTCTCTCCTTGATATATTAAAGAAAGAAGCCTTGGATTTGTACATATGCTTTTAATGTTGAGTAATTCTTTCTTAAATAATCCTTAGAGATCCAACCTTAGTCAGCCTTTTTCTTTTAATTATATAATTGTTGGCATTCTGAACTTACTTAAATTTATACTCAATGTGCACTTTAATTTATAATTCTAATGTTTTGCTTAATTCTTCTTAAATTCTTTTAGTTGTAAAAGGATCAGTTCTATAAGAAACATATATATATATATACTGTAATCTACAGCTAGTTATGGAGAGGACAATTTTGAATGGGGTTGATAAACTGTACTCGGCAAAGCATTTCTGCTACATAATGCTGAAATGTGGCGTCTGTTTGGTGTCACCCAAAGACAATAGCTGCCCTTATGTATCAGAAAGCAAAATCGTTTAGCAAAGCATTCATGGCTCAGCAACCATTCACTCAGTACGGTTTATATGCAGGCTGCTGGGTAAGGTTTTCAGGGATAATGGAAGCAGTATTAAAGCCAGAGCTGTGCACTGTAGTGCTTTGTTTTCGCTGCTTTAATTCATCATTTTGTCAGGAGAATAATACAAAATAGTGCCACAGTTTGAGGACCAAGTGTTCAAAAAGCATTTCAGAGCCAAGCCATACCAGATGATATTTAAGAATTTTAGCAAGGAAATAGAAGAGATGTCAAGCATATACGTAGAGCTTTTCCAGTTACATACCCATGTGCACACACATGTGCATCTTACAGCTGCTCTTTGAGACAGGAATTACTCAGAATTACTGTTAAGGTCTTGGAGGTGAGAGAGTGGTCATTTGGCAAATCCTGTTCTTAAAAGATGTGTATTTAATCAGCATCTCCTTTCTGTAAGCCCTGTGTTCCTTCTAATACTGATTGTTATATACGTCACATATCTCTTAAGAGACTCCTAAAGAAAGTCCTCATAAAAATGCATCAAATGTTGAATCAGCTATGTAATTTGGAAAGCACAGTATTCAAAGATGTGCTTCGTTGTTGAGCATATATGTGCATATGTGTTGAGCGTATATTAACTATTTGTGGACCCTATGTAGATATGAGGATATGTATGAGCTCTCTTATGTCCATGAGAAGAGACGATTGATGATTGATATGATAGAATAAGGAGAAATTATATAGATGTATACTATATATATCTATCTTTATAGCCCTTTTATTTTCATAACACTGGGTTCTCATATGCCTACCCCAAATCACTGTTGTTGTTTTTCTTTTTTACTTTATGCTACCTACATCATCTAAATAGAAAATAAATTATTTAATGTTATATATTAATGTATATATGATTAAATAAATACATGTAGTGTTATTTATATTATAATGTATGATATGTATGCTAATATGATAAGTAGTCTGTCATATATTGAACGATTAGTTTTATTTGTGGTAATATTTAGGACATGTAAGCAAGTACACTGTTTTGATAGTCTTAACAACTCAGCAGTATTTCTGTTGCTTTAATTCAATGATAGGAAAGTAACTAACTTACTGCTTGTTATTTCCCCTGTAAAGAGTTTCTAGTCTTTATTTCTCTCTCTGTCTCTGTCTGTCTCCCCTCTGTCTCTCTGTCTCTCTGTCTCTCTGTGTGTCTTTCTCTTGCTGTCTCTCCCTCTGTCTCTCTGTGTTTTGGGGTTGAGCTCAGGTCAGCAGGTGTGTACAGCAAGCATCGTTACCTGCTGAGTCATTTCCATGACCCCTTTTCTTTGTTTTGAAGGATAAAAGTTATAAACATGTACCCTCTCATGAATATGCAGTTGAATACAGAAATCATTTTTGTTGGAGACACGGTCTAGGTTGGCTTAGAACCTGTAAGAAGGCCAGGCTGACCTTGAGTGTGGGCTGTCCTCCTGCCCCAGTTCTAGGATAATGTGGGAACCATCACATCCAATGAACACCAGATCTTCCTTAGGTTTGTTTTGTGAATTCCACATGATTTAATAGCCACGATGAAGACCAGTGAGAGTGTCTTTTATCAGGTAAATCTGTCAGTGCTTGGAATCCAGTTTTGAAACTTAAATCTGCCATATACTTCTCTTGCCAAAGTATGGCTTTTTTTTTTTTTTTTTTAAGTCAATAACGTATCTTTGTGAATAATTGCCCGGATATAACACAATGGTGTCACTTTTTATTTTTAACTTAGACTATTGTTTTCTAAGACAGTGTTTTCAGGAAATATAATACATTTTTTAAAAAAAAGTATTATATTTTGGGTAAAGTAGAAATTTGTAACAGAGCTGCGTGTGGTGGTTCATGCTTTTAATCCCAGTACTTGGGAGGTAGAGGCAGTCAGATCTCTGTGAGTTTGAGATCAGCTTTGTCTACAAAGTGAGTTCCTGCATATCCAGTTGTTACACAGAGAAACCCTGTCTCCAAAACAAAAAACAAACAAACAAAACAAAAACCAACAACAAAAAAAAGGAAAGAAAGAGAAATTTATAACAGATATATATAATGTCTTTTGCCATTTTCATTCCATTCCTATTTTAGGCAAACAGTGTGCTCTGTTTTTAAATTTCAAGTACATGACTTTGGTTGAAAACATCTCTATGGAAAAGTGAGCTAGTGAGATGGCTCAGCAGGTAAAGGATAAAGACGCTTGCTGCCAAGCTTGATGATCTGAGTTTGAGCCCCAGGACCTCTCTGGTAGAACAGAGAACTGAAAGTTGCCTCCACACATGTGCTGTGGCATGTGCATGTCCACACACACAGGCACAGCAATAAGTAAATGAACAGGTAAATAGGAAGATGCTGGAGACTTTTATCGTGAGAAAGCATGGGACGAAGACGCGAGAGCTAGAAGCTAGTTCCTGTTCATCAGTGAGAAAGCTCTTCTGTAGTTCAGTATGGAAAAATCTTACAGCTGAAATGACCCAAGTTTGAATTACACATGCAGCTGTTAGGTGCCCCCCCCCACCAAGTTTTAATCCCTTGAAGTAAATGTGATCCTTGATAAAAAAAGACTTAATGGCATCTATTCTATTTCTAGTTAATTTCTAATTTTGTAGAACTAAACTTTTGTGACCTCCATATCCTGTTTCTGTTGCATAGTGATGAAATCTTGTAGCTGTCACATTTGTAGGGGATGTCTGACCAAAACAACTACATTTAGCATCTTCTTTACTTGATACAGGATTCCGGGAGAAATGGGGCATGAGTGTGATTGGGGTATATTGTATGAAATTGCCAAATAATTAATAAAATATTTTGGGAGGGGGAAAAAGAAAAGGAAAAAACCAGTTTGGGGCTGATGTCTCATAAGCTGTGCAGTAGGAAAGACTCAGCAGTGCAGGGTACAGGCTAAGCCATGGGACAATTTGAGTTCCAGGACAGCCAGGGCTACACAGAGCAACCCTGTCTGAGGGGGGGGGGGGGGGGGGGAGAGAGAGAGAGAGAGAGGGAGAGAGAGTGAAACCAATTTGAAACAAGTGCTGGCTACTTGTCATACTTTTTGCTGGTGCTTACAGGTGGTTAGTTAGCTATTTTAGAAGTAGGAACAATTGGTCGCTTAAAGCTATCAGTGATGAAGACATGATACATAGACTGAACCGTCATGGCTTAATCTGTGCACACGGTGCCTTACCTTTAAACAAATCTGAATGAGCTGTAAGCCAGTAAGAGAGCCCCTCCCATCCGTTTAATAGATTTAATTCTTACATTCTTCCACAGCTCTTTAAGAATAAACTGTACATTTAACCAGTTGAATGCTTCGTGTTTATTTTTAAGTTTAATAAGTAATCATAATATCCAGCTTGAAACAGCCCCATCATGAGATGGTAAAATGTCATATATCCGTGCGGTGGAAGAGTATTTGGCAGTACAAGCATGTGCTGATGCATAGGTTATAGCACGAGGAGAGCTGGAAGCAAAGCTGACTGAAGAAGTCAGGCATTAGAGGTCACGTGTCAGGATCGCATCATGTGGACTCTTCCTGTGGAGAGGCGGGGAGGATGAGTTGTTCCAGGCTGAGAACAGGGTGAGGAAGGGTTGCTGGGAGGGAGTGATGAGTGAATTCTAACGGAGGTGATGGTGCTTTTTGTTTTTTATTTGTTCTTCTCTCATAGATTACAACCAGTGGTGGTGTGAATAGATGTGGTTCCCCCTAGACTCACATGTTTGATTGCTTGGACCATAGGGAGTGGACTATTAGTAAGTGTGGCCTTGTTGAAGGAAGTGTGTCCCTGTGCAAGCAGGCCTTGAGGTCTTACATATATGTTCAAGCTATGACCAGTGGAGCATAGCCTCCTGCTGCTGCCTTTGGATCAAGATGTAGAACTCTCAGCTTCTCCAGCACCATGACTGCCTGCACTCTGCCTTGATGATAGTAGACTAAACTGCAGTGGAACCTAACTAAGATGCAACCCAAGTACAGTTTCTCCTCTCCCCCCTCTCCTCCCGGTCCTCCCTCACCACCCCTTCCCCTCTCCCCTGGAACCACTCCTCCAGCCTCCTAGGTATATCAACCAAACATGGCATATCGATAAGATATATAATACAGTAAGACTGGTCACCTCCCTTCATATTGAGACTGGACAGGGGAACCCCGCAGGAGGAAAAGGATCCCAAAAGCAGACAAAATGTATATTTAGTTTGGAAGTGGCTGGAGTTTATGCTGTTGTCCCTTGTACAGTTGTGCACTAGTTCCAGATGTTCCTGTTCCTGTCTGATGGAAGAGGCTCACGCTCAGCTCCTACCCTGGAGTCTAAGTCTGTGTCTGCATGGCTGGAATTCTAAAGCATCGTGGGTTAGAGTGCTCTCAGGATTTTGCCATCAAATATCTGATGAGGGGAAATTTTATTGTATTTTGAAAGTAGTTATTTCTTTCTGTTTTTAGGGCTTTTCTGTTTTTGTTGTTTGTTTGTTTATGAGACAGGTTTCACTCTGTAGTTCTCCGGCTGACCTTGAACTCCCACAGTCCTGCCTTTTAGCCTCATGAATCCTAAGATCACCATTGCTGGACTTTTACTTCTATGTTGTAAGCATGCTATTGGTAGCTCATTGAAACACCATGCTGTGTTCTCACACATGTTACAGTTTCAGAGTTACAGAGCCAGGAGGGAGGTGGTTTTCAGTTTCCAGTCACAAAGTCTTGTATTTGCTGTATCTTGAACTTTCTGAGCAATGGGGGTCATTATTTTTATGAATAAAGGCTGCACTTTTCTACTTTGGGACCTTGTCTGCCTGGCTAGGATGTTTGTCCAATCTTTAGCTTGTAAGCTCAGGTCAAGGTTTCTTAGAGCCAAAGAAGACTAAAAAAATCCTATAGCCTGCCCACTCACCAGTTAGACTTGTAGACATTCCATGCTCAAAGGCTGAGATGTGAGCCTGTTTGAGGGCTGAATGCTATCCAGAGTTCTCATCTCTGCTCATCCTTCTGTACAATCTTGAACTGCAGTGGCTGCAGCTCTTTACTACAATTACAAATGATTGTGTATAAAGTCTGAAAACTGAGCCTTTGCCTCCCTTGGAAGACACTGTTATTTTTAATTATTTAGGTTTGTGGGAAGTGTCTTTGACTACGTGAAGTATAGTATTTACTGGTCTCTACAGTACTTGCTTACAGTTGAAGTACCACCACCGACGGTGGTCCCCTGGGCATAGCATCAGAGAGTCCAAGCAGCAGCTCCATCAACAGGTGTACTTGTGCATTACTATGATGCTGCAGGTTCTTGGAAGTGCTTACGATGTTGTATGGAATAGTAGGGTGTTTGGCAGAGCTACTTCAAAAAAAAATAAGGTTTTGCACTGAAGAAATTAGAATAATTCTAGTTCATTTATGTTATAAAATTCCATCTCAATTAAATGATATTTTCCTCATTTCATTTACGCAGTTGACAAACATGGCATTTATTCGTCAGGCATACACTGTACTTTCTTACACTTGACCAGTGCTTTACTGTTATTGTACCCAAGTGATTACATTTTCATCTAATTCCTTTCTGTTAAGAGAACAATCTAATGAAGTGTGCACACTTACGGAGCAGTCTTAGAGTCAGATAAGTATAGGAAGGCCTAAATTAGTCGGAATAATTTAATCCCGATTTCCTGATTCTAGCAACTCTACCTTTCTCCTTATGTTGCTTTAGGAATGTTAGAAATTATCTGTCTGGATTACCTTTTTTTTTAAAACATCTTTACAGATTTTAATGTGTGCTAAAATAATAAAGTATTGGAACCTCAACCTTTGAAATCCATAGGGAATTGGTATTAACTGGTATTTTGAGCTATAGAATAATAGTTCATACCTTGTGAAAGTTCTTAACTGACCATCTTAATCATGCACAGTGGGAAGAAAATTAACGTTCTGCTTTTCTCCTCAAACATGGTAGATTGAGCGTAATTGCTCTCCAATTTGTTAATGATGTCTCCTTATCATCTTGCTTTAGCGGAACAGTGGAGTCTTCTTTGTCAAGGACATTTATCAAACACTTTCTGTACATCAGGCTGTGCTCTGGGCATAACATTGATAGAATTATGTTCCAAATAGTCTCGAACTGCCATGTTTTGACTTCTTGCTTGAATTTTAGTGTTTCTCATTTTTGTCTCTGTTTAGCATAATATTATTGGCATAAATTTGGGATCCAGACTGCTAAAATTTGGCTCCTGAGTTTGCTATTAATTATTGCCATGTGATGATAACATATTAAATGCAGGGATAAGGATTTTTAATACCATAGGATGGTTGTTTCAAGTGTCTCATAAGTGTCCGTGACCCATCTTTGCCTCATTTGCATCATAGCTGCAGCCAGTGACGTGTGTCACTGTAGTGAGGATTACGAAGAGCACATGCAGATTGGGATGGTAGTGCTCTGTAATCCCAGCTCTTGGAAGATGGAGGGAGAAGGAACAGGAGTTTAAGTTTGAGACCAGCCTCGGGTGTTTGGGTTCTACTTTTAAACAAACAAACAAACACTAACTGAACCTCTGTAAAATCTTTAGAACAGTACCTCACACATGGTGAGTGCTGTGCCAAGCTATCCCTACCACCATGAACAAGTTACTGTGGTTTGTCTCCATGGATTCACAGTGCTGTCATCATGCCTGTGCGAGCTCCTATTGAACAATTCTGATTGATAATTTCTGATAAATAATTTATGCCAAGGCAGAATTCTATCCCTGAAGCAGAACATATAGAGGCTGCATGGCCCTTGCACTGTTGCATTGTGACTGCTGAGAACCTTGTCTTCTGAGATGTACTCCTTAGCTGGCCATGCTTATGTACGAGGGGAAAAAAATGAGTCGAGTAATTTTAATGATTTGTTTTCTTTTCTCTTTTAGGGAAAAAGATCTTGAAGAAGCCCTTGAAGCAGGAGGTTGTGATCTTGAAACTTTGAGAACTATAATTCAAGGGAGACCACTGCCTGCTGAACTGAGGGCTAAGGTTTGGAAGGTAACTAACTAGAAGCTAATGAGTAAAGTGTAGTCACTTGAACGAATTTTTAATGATTGGTTTTCAACTCTCTGAAAAGGCTGTTTATAAACATGTTGCATCAAGAAAATTGATGTGAGTAACTTTAACTAAAAGTACGTTTCTGAACCAGGTGTAGTTGCACATGCCTTTAATGCCTTTCTGCGCTGGGAGGCACTGACAGGCAAGTCTCTGTGTGTTCTAGGCCACTCTGGTCTATATGGCGAATTCCAGGCCAGCCAGGAAGACATAATGAGACTGTCTCAAAATAAATGTTTCTGCAGTGTTTTCTATACTTAATAATAATGCTTACAGTGGTAATATTTTATAGCCACTAGAAATGTCTGTGATCCTTATGAATATTGTTTAGTGAATGGTAGCAAGTGAGGAAATAAAAGCAGAAGGCAAAATAGAATACACACAGACTCACATGCAATGGCCTTAGGTGTGCTAAAGGAAATATGTCTGTGCTACTGGTTACAGTTTTTATTTATTTTGCTTCCCAACTGTTTGTGGGGATTTTATTTGTTGGCTTTATTTTTATTTTTTGAGACAGGATCTTGCTAAGCCTAGCCTATTGATCCTCATTCCTCAACCTCTGTAAGGTAGTGCTGAGATGACACCACACCTCACATACAGCTCTTATTTTTTCACAAGTGCTCAGCCAGGATGCTATCTCACTGAGCCTGCTTAAGAACAGACTCATCAGCCAGCCAGAAATGGAGGACTTGGAGCCCTACCCTTCTCTACTGAACTGTTTCTTAGGAAAAGTTGAGTAATGGGGGAATAAATGTCCTCAGTTGTGTGTCCACTGATGACCCCACCAAGGCTTCAGTGAGCAGTTCACATAGATGGCCCCGAGTAAACCAAATGGATCCTCCAACAAACCAACAGTCCTGAATCTGGGAAAGGTAGGGAAGATGAGGGGTTGATAGGGGTGGGAGATTGAAAAACAAGATGAAAGAAAAATTTGAATTAAGAATATTATGTATTGCCGGGCAGTGGTGGTGCATGCCTTTAATCCCAGCACTCGGGAGGCAAAGGCAGGTGGATTTCTGAGTTCGAGCCAGCCTGGTCGACAGAGTGAGTTCCAGGACAGCCAGGGCTACACAGAGAAACCCTGTCTCAGAAAAAAGAAAAAAATGTTATGTATTTGTAGCCAAGCAGTGGTAGTGCACATCTGAATCTGAGGCCAGCTTTTTGTACAGAGCAAGTTCTAGGACAGCCAGGGCTACCCAGAGAGACCCTGTAGCAGAAAAAAAAAGTTACATATTTGTGAGAATTACAAGCACAAAAGGATGAACTAAAACCGTGTTGCTACCAATAGGTACAGTGTGTAGATGTACGCCCATCCTCTCCGTTTTCCCTGTGCATGTATGTTTAACAGAAATGGAATTAGTACTGCATATGGCATTCTAAATGCTTTATTTCAGGAATTTAAACATGTAGAATAGTGTGTGGCACATGCAAAATTATTCTTAGTGCTTACATTTCAGGAATGGGCATTCGACATTCTTACTGCTGTGGATAAGTGCGATTTGTTTTCACAATTTCTCAGTGCAATCAGCTTGCTTGGGCCATCTTCTCTTTAATAGTTCCTTTTAGCTGATAATGTCTGTGAGGGCAGATTATCTATCTCCTGAAGCAGTTTTTCTTTTTTTTTTTTTTTTTCCCAAGACAGGGTTTCTCTGTGTAGCCCTGGCTGTCCTGGAACTCACTCTGTAGACCAGGCTGGCCTCGAACTCAGAAATTTGCCTGTCTCTGCCTCCCGAGTGCTGGGATTAAAGGCATGCGCCACCACTGCCTGGCTTCCTGAGGCAGAATTTACAGATGCAACATGTGCCTTGCCTCAGAAAGTGTGTAGACTTATGGAATGAACTATCATGTATGTGTAACCCAGCTTTATTTAACCTTCCAGCATCTGACTAGTCTTGTTTGACTAGTATACTCATCCTCCTGACTCCTTCACGCTGAATTATTTTAAAGCAAATCCTTGGTAGCATACTAAAATACTTGAATAAGAAATTCCTGTAAAATAGTTTCAAAGTAACTCTAAGACCATTAGACACCAGAAGAACAGTAGTTCTTACCTCTTATCAGTGCATGTTAATTATGCACAAGAGTGCTTTCATTGTGAGTTTCACACCTGCATTTTATACATTTTGATCGTGTTCACCTCCATTACCCTCTCTTGTCATTTCCTGTTCCTGCTAATCCTGTTCCTCTTTACAGTTGGTCAGCTTCTACTTTCATGTCTTTTTTTCCTTTTGGTGGTGGATGACACAGTGTTTCCTTAGAGTTACTTACAGGAACGTGAAGTCTTAATTAATGATGCTCCCTACACTAACCAATGACTAAAAACAGTAATTCCGTAGCATTGAAATAATTTCTTCAGCTGTCGTATTTTGATAGATGACTCAAATTCAAGTGCTGGAAGGACCACTTGTCGCACTTGCTTGAGTTGTGGCCTGAATCTGTTAATTGCACATCTTTAATCCCAGCACTCAGGAGGCAGAGTCTCTGAATCTCTGAACTGGAGACCAGCCTGGTCTACATAGTGAGTTCGAAGACAGCCAGGGCGACACAGAGAAACCCTGTCTCAAAAACAAAACAAAAACACAGTAATACTCTTGATTGGGTGGCACAGCCACATCCACTGGATACAGTGGAAGTCATGAAGCCAGCACAGTGGCTTGACACAGTTCCAGCAAAGCCGAGCCAAATGCTGCAATGGCTGTCATTCCTCTTTCACTTTTAGGTTTCCATCTGTGCGTGTTGCATTCTTGGAGACTTTCTGCATTGTTCTCCATTTTCCATTTTCTTTCCTGAAAAAAATTGTCTGAGTCTTTTTAGGAAACCCCTAAATTTAGTACCCCTTCTGCTCTTAGGGAAATAACTTTATTGTGGCCCCATTTTGAAGTCTTCCTGATGCCTTGGAGACCATGATAAGCACAAAGGCAGGAATTGTAAATGAGGCCATGGCTCCAGGAATCTTCTTGGGCTCTTGACCCCTAAGCACGCTCAAATGTATAATTGGAACAGGGTAAACTTAGAAATAGTTGCCAGACTTGACTGGCCGGGAGAATTGGTGTCAGATTCAAGGCCTCTTTTTACAGTATGCTTAGAGCTCTCTACAAATGTTTAAGGATAAGGGATCACGCAGGGTACAGTCCTGGAGGAATAGAAGTCAGGAAATAAGATCGATGGACTAAAATAACCTTCCTACTTAATAGCTTGGGTGATCAAAGGATACAAATATAAGGAGTTAGATAGTATTTGCTATACGTAAAAAAACCAGTTCAAATATTTTTCTATTTGTCTGGAGTGCTTTAGAGCTTCAAATACTGCCAGTATGAAAGCAGACTGCCATATAATAAATGCGTTTGCTTTGGCAGAAAATTCTTTAGATTCTTTGGAGTTACAGGGCTAATAAAAATAAAAATCAAATCGGTTGTATTTGTGTTTTCTAACTGTGACTGCTTATACTCCCAGACATGTGATGAAAAATCAAACACATGTCCTGAGGCAAAATGATATACTCGTAGGATAACCATTACTCTGTCTTTGTTCTGTGAAACTATATAAATAAAGGGGTGGCCTGATTGCTAAGTCAGAGTGGCAAGATTCCCCTGACCACCACGCCTGACTCACTCCTCCCTTGTTGACTCCTCTCTTCTCCCGTGGAACCCTGTCAAGTGCTGGGGCTGGCCCTGGCAGGTGGGGAGTAGCTCAGTGGTAGGGTGCTTGCCTATCATGTGCAGGGCTTTTAGATTTGATCCTAGCACTGCCAATAAAATGAAATAAAAGTGTGGTGGCTAGCCTGGTCTACAGAGTAAGTTTTGTGATATCCAGGGCTACATAGACAGACACTGTCTCAAACAAACAAACAAATGAATAAGTAAATGAATTAATAAAGTAGTTTTTACACATACCTGAAAAAATTTACGAAGTAACATTTTCTCAGTTCATTAAATATTCTTTACATTTTTAAAAATTGTTTATGGTATAGGTATACTTTTATTTGACAATATCATATTCTTAGTTTTTACATTTCAGAAAAGTTGGCTTTAAATAAAGCCACGTTTGTATAAAAATCTTTTATAATTCAGTCTACCTGTGGAATCAGCATGAAGTAGGAAAATCTGATATAGGAGCATTTTGTTACATGAGTGGTGTGTGGATACTTAAGCTTGTGATCTTTTGTTATTATTTCTAAAGTCACAGCATGTTTTATAGGAAGACGTAACAGTGATGCTAGTTCCTTTTAATATTTTTCTTCCAGATTGCTCTGAATGTTGCAGGAAAAGGTGATAGTTTGGCATCATGGGATGGTATTTTAGACTTGCCCGAGCAGAACACTATTCATAAAGATTGCCTTGAGTTTATTGGTAAGTTTGATAGCTGTGAAAAATATTATCTAATTATAATTTGGGACATGTTGAACATTTAAATGTCTCATAAATAGTTTTGCCCTTTAAAAAAAAATCTTGAGATACATAATTTTGGGAAAGAGCCAGTTTTTACTGTTCATTTTATATTATTGATTTTTCTTATGCATTTATAGTTTTGTTATGCCCTTTACCTTATTTCTTGTAGAATTGTAGGTCCACATGGTTATTTGCAGCCTTCAATTAGAAGAGATTGTGTTCTGAATGTTTATATATAAATAACAGATAATGATCTACTCCTTTCAGATTGTTACAAATCATGGATGAATAGTTTTTCAAGCACTCTACAAAATCTGTGTTAATTCATGGTACAGATTAAGCTAATTCAGTTTGTACCTGTCTTTTCTAATTCATTTATAGTATCTTGGACTCTTTGTTTTTCTGTTACATCTTAGTTAACTAACACATTGGTTAAATAGGCTTCAGGGTACTAACTATTCAGAAACTATAGTTTCTAGAATGTAGCTCAGTGGTGGAGTGCTTACCTGGAATAAATAAACATACATACATACATACATACATACATACATACATACATGTGCAAGAGCCTGGGTTCTATCATCAGCTCTATTGACAGACAGTCAGACTGACAGACTTCATTGCTAATGTGGACAAAAGAAAGGGAATTTGGACCAGAGATTTGAAGACTTTACATGATATGTATCCTATAGTTCTGAGATCACCTTAATCTAAATAAGAATGGTATAGTTGTATTCATATTGAATATGTATGAATATGTATTCATATTGAATATGTATGTTTATTTTGTATGAGAGCTACCAGTCTGAAAAATCAGGTAGTTTTGTGTGTGGATGTTTGATTGGCTTATTATAAAATAAAAACTTAAGATTTAAAACAAAGACAGGAAAGGAATAAAATACTGGATTTAAAGGTAGAGAATGAATTACCCTTCTACTGGACAGAGCTGCACATTGCAGAGCAATTGGCAGTCCTGTTAGGAAGCAGCCTTTGGCTTTCCAGCCAACTGGAGCTGTGCCTGTCTCTCCCTACTGCCCTGCTTCAAACTGCTCACTCCTGTGTTTACCATGCATGTGGTCAATGCTGTGTACCATTTGTTAGTAACTAGTGGTCTTCTGTTTTCCCTTTCTCTCAGGGCTAGGTAAGAAAACACATACATGAACTGATAGTTATTCTGTAACATCTATCTTGCTTTAAGTTAAAATGAAGATTGGGGAGACTATATTCAGCACATAGTATTTCACTGTAGGATGACGTCCTTATGTAACATAGTACCATGTACAATGAATATACACGATGACAGCTTTAAAAATTAAAACTAGAATGTTACAAAGAGCTTTGACTATGCTTTTTCTTATGTTTTGCACCTGTGAGCCAGTGTCCATTAAATAAGAGAAAGGCTAGACATAGCTCAGTGATGAAGCATTACGTAGCATATGTAAAGCCATGGTTGGATCTCACTACTACAAACAATAAAAATGAAACGGACAACCACAAGACGAGTGCTCTGACGGTGTTCCTGCTTTTCCCTAGTTTAATACACTCACGTGATGAGCGTGTGCTGTAGTATGCCCAGGCGCTAAGCCCTGCAGTTCCCTGATAACTTTAGTTTGATGCTTTATTCTAGAGCAGCTCTCAGTGCCAGAGGAGAAGGCAGCAGAATTACTCCTGGATATTGAATCTGTAATTACTTTTTACTGTAAATCACGCAGCGTTAAATACAGCACATCCCTGAGCTGGACTCATCTACTGAAACCACTGCTCTGTCTCCAGCTGCCTCGCAGTGACCTATACAACTGCTTCTATGCCATCATGAATAAGTACATACCCAGGTAAAATATGATTTCGTTGCATTTATAAAATTCATTTCACTTTGAAATAGTTAGGTTTCTACTGATGGTAAAGTAAAGCAGTCAAGTAATTTTTGAGGTTGCCTGAGGTATATTTGCTTCTTGACTTGGTTCTTGTAACAAATACTTTAAAATTTTTCTTTATTATGTGTATGGGTGTTTTACCTGCATGCATGTATACCACATGAGTGCCTGGTGCCTGGGAAGGCCAGAAACGGGTGTCAGAGTCCTGGAACTAAATTATGCTGGAAAAATATGCTCACAGTGAGCTCTACTCCAATCTCCTGTTGAGGTTTTTTATTGGATAATGATGTTAAGCATCGGTTCATATGTTTATTGTTAAAGTCCTTTATTGTCTTTGGCCACAAAACAGATCTATAGACAAAAAATATCTAGAGTAGGAAAAAAAATGTTGATCTGGCCAAAAGTCCCAGGAGTTTAAGTCTAAGTAGACTGGATCCATACATGTATGTTTTTGACAGCTCCCTAGAGATTATCGTTAGACCAGAGCAGTGAACTTCTATGCTTCTTTGAACCATAGTCCTCTGTAGAAAGCAAACAGGCCCAAAGATACTAAAGGAGGAGGCCACAGTCATGACAAAGCTGAAATTGGATTCCCAGTTAGGAATAATTTTGTCATGCTATACGTGTCATCTGCTTGTGTTTGATTACTTCTCATGGCCATCTCTCATTGTAACAGGTGGTGGTGGCACACACCTTTAATCCCAGTACTCAGAAGGCAGAGGCAGGAAGATCTGTGAGTTCAAGGCCAGCCTGTTCTATAGAGTGAGTTCCAGGACAGCCAGGGCTACACAGAGAAACCCTATCACAAAAAACCCCAACCAACCAACCAACCAACACCACCACCAAAGAGAGTCAGAGACAGACAGAAACACACACACACACACACACACACACACACACACAGAGAGAGAGAGAGAGAGAGAGAGAGAGAGAGAGAGAGTCAGAGTCCTAGCCTTGTGAGGGTGACAGTAGTTGTATTGATCAGTGTCACATTTCCACCTTGTCATTTTCTTCCAGTTCCTTTTTCTGTGAGTTCTGCATTTAACGTAGCACTCTAGCTAGCTCTTGCTGGTAAAAAGAACATTGAGCCCATAGAATGCTTATAGAAGAATCCTGTTTTACTATAGCCTCTTACTACTGACTGGGATAGAAGATGGGTAGAACTGTATCCAGCACAAGCCCTTGGAGTTGACAATAACATTGCAGGAAACAGCCCTTAAGTGAATGCTGTTTCAGTGGCTCACTCCCAGGGATGTTTACTCTTCCAGAAGATGAGGCTATTTACCTCACATTCCCTGCGTTCTTCCTGCCTCTGTGTTCCACCTTAGCATTCGATTGCTGTGCAGTTACCCAATTGGGAAAGTATTCAGACGTAGAATTACTCTCACCAGGATAAATGCAGTTGTGTCTCTGGCCTTCTGTGAACTGCCGTTTGTGGGGAGTGGGGAGATCTGAAAGGTGGGCCAGGGGCTGGAGAGTTGTGGCTCAGCACTGCACTGGCAGCTCATGCAGAGGACCCAGGTTTAACTCCCAGCGCCCTCATGGCAGCTCACAACTGTCTGTAACCCTAGTTCCAGGGGACCTGACACCCTCTTCTGACCCATTCACGCCACATGGTACACTGGTAGCATGCACACAGTACACACACATACATTCAGGCAACACACCCAAACACATAGAGTTAAAAACAGTTAAAAATTAAAAAAACAAGCAAGTAAGCTGTGCAGATCTCGGTGGCCACAGGGGCTATGGGTGCTGGCAGGAGGATTGCTGTGAATTCAGCAGAGTCTGGACTGCATGGTGAGTCCTACTCTAGCCAGGACTACAGAGTGAGACACTGTCCCCCAAAACAATAATAGCAAGATAGTGATAGCTGAGAGTCATAACAAACCATGGCAGTGATATAAAACATTATAGTTACGTAAATAATTTTCATTTATTCCCTTTGGATAGCATTTTTACTTATTTTAATTTTTGTTGTGCTGAGAATTGAACCTATGTCCTTACACATGCCAAGTATATGTTCTATCACTGAACTGAACTCCCATCTCTAAATAATATTTAAAATATTCTTAATGATGCTTTTTAAAGTATTTTATTGCATTTATTTGTTGCATATATATACATGCACATGTGCATGCTACAGTGTGGGGGGGGGAGGTCTGGGGACAGTATGTGGGAATTGGTTCTCTCTTCCCCTTATATAGATTCCGGGGATTGAATTTAGGTCATGAGACTTAGCGGCCAGTGGCATTACCCACTGAGCCACCGTGCTGGCCTTCATGATGCTTCCATGGTAAAGTTATGATAATCTTACCACATGTGGCCTTATTGCATAATGAGCTAAGGCCCAGTTTCTGTGTTCAACTCATAATTCTCTCATTTGTTATTGCAAGTTTGTGGCCTTCAGTGACAGACTTGACCTCAGCTGGAGCTCATTTGTACTGAGTATGGGGATCTATAGGGTTGTTTGTGAAGATAAAATGAAGTAAGTCTGTGAAATGCTTATTACAGTGCTTGGTAATGTTTCTTCAGAAAGTAATTGGCTTTTATTATGATAGCCTGGGCTTTAAATATTTCACTGATACATCAGAGAACAGTCTTGCCTTGTGCCTTTGTATGAGTAGGATGTATCTCACTACAATAGCTGAAGCAGTTTACGGAGACTGATTCTTACGTGGAACCTCCAGGCCTAACTGAAGAGTGAGTTAGTCACCACTGTCCATGGCAACACCTGACTCAAACAAACCACTGGGCAAAGTAACCCTGTGCCAGTGTTGCTTCTTATCGTTGTTGTTTTTAAGATGTAGTGAATAAAAAGTAATGGTGTCCCTTGGATCACTATGATCAAGATACTGAAGATCAGATATCCTGAGATACATTATTTTGCCATGAAGTATAACTCTGTTCAGTTTTGAGGTTTAAGAACACAAATACACTAAATAAAATGTGATGACCAGAGTGTCGCCAAATCTTTAGAGCACAAATGATTTCAACGATGCTTAAAAATGCAGCTTCTGCATTCCTGTCAGAGACAGCATGTAGTCAGGAAGAAGCACCCTGTCTCCTGAGTACCGAGCTAGGATGTTGACCAGTCTGGACCTGCTCCAGATGGAGCAGATGTGCGGGTACCTTTTGAGGTCAGGGTTTGGATGACTCCAGCCTTCTTAAAGCTGAATTAAATGAGAAGCTTCCCGTGTTAATAACCAAAAGCCTCAGGGAAGCCAGGCATCGGAACATGTTTCTGTCCTTGTACGGTTATTCTTTAGAAGTGTCTGCGTAGGGATGGATGTGGTGTTCCTTTGGTGAAGGTCTTGTGGTAATGAAAACGGCAGAGTGTGTGTCTAGTGACCTTCACTTTGAGACAGTGTATAAATCACTTTTTCGTCTTGTTTGCATAACAACCATCTCAATCGAGACATTTTTCTGGAATTTACCCTGGGCACCTGGTATCAAGGCCACTTTGATGGGTGTCTCAGGCTCAGAGGTCATTATTCTGAAATGCCATCTGTGATCTTCAGACTTACACCTTTGCTGAACAACATCCTCTCTGAATATACAAACAGTGGTACAAACTTGAAATAGCCTGAGGAGTTTCTCCTCCTTGGCAGGGAGGGAGGAGGCTGGACTCATTCAGGGCTCTAGATCTTTGGGATTTTAGCTGTATCACAGTAACCTAAATGCTATTTTTACTTGCCCCTGAAGTCCTCTCTTTTTCTTGGGGGGGGGGGGGGTTCCAGACAGGGTTTCTCTGTGTAGCCCTGGCTGTCCTGGAACTCACTCTGTAAACCAGGCTGGCCTTGAACTCAGAAATCCACCTGCCTCTGCCTCCGAGTGCTGGGATTAAAGGCGTGCGCCACCATGGTCCAGCTCCCTGAAGTCCTCTTACTTGAGTGTTCCTGGGTTTGCCTGGAAAACCTCTCTCAAGTGGCTGTGTTGGCTGTAAGCCAGGTCTTTTGACAGTGTTAGAAGACAGCTCTGCCTGGCTCTGGGTGGGCTTGCTGTGGATACTGGAGTGTCCTGAGGGCGCAGAGAGGACTGGGTCTTTCAGGAGGACGGAATACCAGTGTCATCATGTCTGGCCTAGTAATGAGGATCTTTGTTCTCTTTCTCGTAGGGATTGTTCCCTGAAGGGGCGGCCGTTTCATCTCTTCCGATTGCTCATCCAGTACCATGAGCCTGAACTTTGTTCTTTTCTTGATACAAAGAAAATCACTCCAGACTCCTATGCACTCAACTGGGTAATAAAGTGAAAGTAGGAACATTTAATGAAAAATAGTTTATATAAAACTGTAGTTGGTTAGAGGATAGACTGGGCTAGTAAAATCTGAATTCCCAAAAGACTGCAACATTAGTCTTTTGTTATTTTATACATATGTGGAAATAGCAATAATATATTTCATGTATATTAGTGAATACTATGTGTTTATATACTTATGTGTGATATATCAAAACTAATAGCTTTATTTTTATAAATATTTATAAACATGTATATATGAGCTCTGCTTAAAAGTTTCTGTGTTCAGACTGTTGACAGTGTCTATAAGAATTGGCAAATAATCATGAGGAGAGCTACAGTTACCACATGTTTAACATGACAGAATATAAAGTACAACTGAACTTGTCCCTTTGGGCCTACTGTTTTCAGTGGATGTCTCAGTCTGGCTCTCACTGTTTGCTGAAATCTCTGAGTCTCCAAACCCTGTATGCTCTGACAGTTTTTTTGGAGATTCATATGGCTAATACTGATTAGGAGCTAACACTAAAGAATTTTAATGATTTGTCTTTAGTTCATTTAAAAGTAACGCTAAATCTGTTATGTGCTGTAACATAATTAGCTTACCTTGCAATGAAAAATGACTGCATTTCCGAAAAGCGAGTGGCGAGAAGAGTGCAGTAATTTTATTATAATTTTTGATACTTTATTTACATTTCAAATGTTTATTTTATTATAATTTTGTGTTTCATGTTGTTGCTGAAATCAAATGCACATGGGCTCATCTAACTGCTTCCAAGTTTATTCAGATTGTACTGTTATCTTACAGTCTTCTGAGAATTCTCATCACTAATGAGGGAATGAATGTGAAATAGGCAAGTAAAAGTTTTAAGAATTATTTTGAAAATAGTGATGTGTTACAAATTTCCCAGTACAGAGTCTTGGGACTTTCTGGATTCCTCAGATCCCACTCAAGAATGCTCTACTGTGCTGACGGAAGACCTTTCTACCGAATTGGTCGAGCACTGGAAGGCTATTAAGGAGTTAAACATATTCTCTGGCCATGTTCACCTACCATTTCTTTAGGGAGCTTCCCCTTTCTGCCTTTTGGTAATTGTGCGAGCCAAGACACTTGGCTCAGAGCTCCAGTTTCTTTATCTGTAAATTGGGAATAATAATATATACAGTACTGTCTCAGAGGCCGGTGGGATGATGCACATAGACCAAGTAAATGGTAATTCCAGCATCTTACCTAGTTTCACTTTCAGACACACTAAATCTCACAAGCCTCTTCTTTAGTTCTTTTGGCTGGTCTTGTCGTTTTGAGTTAAAAATGACACAATTCCTATAAAACTGTTGATATGTTGCCATTAAATCTAATTATTTTTATTAAAATAAGGAGTTATTTCTTAAGCACTTTAATGATTACTGTTGGTCTCTGCATCTCCATTGGCAGACCTCTAAATTAGTTCTCGGCTGTTTTAGAAGCCAGTGTGCTAAAACCACCGGTTATGCCGACGAAGTTCAAGGTTTTGGTTTTGTTGTTGTTTTGTTTTATGTTTTTATCATGAGACAAAGCCATTACAGTTACTCACAGAGCCCATGACTGAGGAAGGTAATGGTGGCTTTAGTTGAGCTGAGGTTAAGGATGGCTGCACATTGTCACTCAGTTTATAGTCACACCTTCTAGTCTAGTCATTTGTCAAATAGGATTTGCAGCATGTTGTGCTTTAAAGCCTTCTGGATAGATGCTCAGGCATGGACCCACGGTATCTCGGTCCGTTCCTAGTCCCAGAACATAGCTCAGCCCTGTGAACAGAGGACAGCATGTCATCCAAGTCTAGTCCTTGTCTAGGAGAGAAGCCCACTCCTGAGGCCTATTGTAAGAACTAAAGATAATTCATGAGCAACACCTAACAGTCATGTAGTGCTTGATACAAAATTTGTACTATACATTTTTGTTCCCTTTAGCCATGAGAAATTTTAAATGTAATCTTTTAGATATGGTTATTTCTGGTTCTAAGGAAAACTTAGTAGCCAGTGAAATTAGATCTTCCTATGCTTTAAAACACAATTAGGTAATAAAGAAAATTATAAATTAGTAACTTCTGGTTTTGTACACAAAACTCAGGCCCTAAAATCCAAAAACTTGAAAAACCTGAATTTTGTCTGGTGTTTCATTGGTTGATTTCTAAGTAAGCTTTGGGAGCAGCTAGTTGACATTGGTACTGAGTTGAGGTTTGGTGTCATAATTATCTTTTAAACTGAATACTTGCTGTAATTAGTAATAGTCTGCTAACTGACCTTAGGAAGTTCTAAATACCACTTGTAATTGGATGGCAGAGACATATCTTGATCACTTGAGATATGCT
>JADRCH010000414.1:1385699-1402671 GCA_019843965.1 Rhynchomys soricoides
TGCTTAGTTATCTCTCAGCACTGGGGACAATGAGTGTTCTCTCTTGTGCTATTTTTGCTTTTCACGGAAGTAGAAAGGGAAGCTCTAATGAAGTTAAGTGACATGGCCTAAGTTACACAAATAGTTAGGTGACCCCAGCCCTCTGCCTTTGGATTTCATATGCTCAAGTGCAGATGGTTTCATGTGCTGTCACTGACTCGTTTGCTTCACTAACTTGAAGTGGCAGCTCCAGTGGTTTATCTCTCTCTCTCCTGACTGTAGCTCGGGAGCCTTTTTGCACATTACTGTTCCACTGAAGTCACCCAGGCGATCTGGGACGGATATCTACAGCAAGCGGATCCATTTTTTATTTATTTCCTAATGCTAATTATCCTTGTTAATACAAAGTAAGTACCATGTTGGTTAGAATCTTTTTTCAACTTTTGATAAGGAGCTTTAATATTTAACTCAGATTTACTTGATTCCTTTTTACAGAGAAGTTATTTTAGCACAAGAGTCTGACAGCAAAGAAGAGGTTATCCGTAAGTAGTATTAAAGACTATTTGAGGTCATTTGGTCTCAGCTCATTTGGGTTGGTGCCAGATTGGTGTAGAAGAGTTCTGAGGTCCTGTTTAGGTCCCATGTTCTTAACCGGTCTAGTGTACACAAAGCCTTGGGTTCAGTTCCCAGCTCGCCAAAGAATCACTGCTGAGATTTTATTTATGGGTTGCTTATTTCGGAGCTGTTTTGGCTTTAAGTTTAAATAGTGCTAGTTACTATATTTTTCACAAGTAATTTGTTAATTGTTGTCATATCTATAATCCCCCTGCAGAGGTTTTGGAGAGCACTCCATCCAGCTTGAATCTGGAAGATATAGAAGACCTTTTCTCTTTGGCTCAGTATTACTGTAGTAAAACGCCAGCTTCTTTTAGGAAGGTAAATGACAAGAAATGCCGATTGGTCTGTGTTGCATATTTTGTGTCCTTTGCTTATTTACCTTCACTGTATTCCCTTTGGTTAAAATATTTCAATTATGGTTCTCTTCCATTCTTTCAAAAATGTGATAGCTTGCTTTTGTGATCTTTTACTGTAAATTCTCTCACTAGTAGAGAAATAGACTAAAAATTGTATCAACTGTTGACAGGGCTGCTGCTCCATAGTACGGTTAAGGGAAAAGCTTTTATTTTAGATATGAGAGAAAGAACAGCTAGAGACACTGGAGAGACCAGAGCAGAGAGAGACTGGACCTGGTCACAAGAGAAGCAGAATAGTGAAGACAGAGGGGGCACAGAGAAAGAAATATGGGAGAGTAGAGTGGGAGGATGCACACACACACACACACACACACACACACACACACACACACACGGGGGGGGCACAGAGAGACGGAGAGAGGGTGAGGGCGAGAACACGGGAAGATGGAGACGGAGGGGAGAACCGATAGAGGAGGGCAAAGAGATTGAGGGAGCAGAAATATCAGGGTTATAAGGAAAGCAAGTAACTTGCATGGAGGGAGGCTCCTGGGCTGAGGGAGTTGAGGGTAGGGAGGGAGGTGGGAAGAGCTAGGGTGCTGGAGGAACTTTGAAATGTGTAACAGGTACTCTGTGACACCAAGGGAGCCTGGGGGCCAGCATGGGCTGTACTATGCTAGCAGCACCACAGATACAGCCTTTTGTCCCTTCTGCCCATGACTCCTTCTGGTAGAGGAGATTGGCCTCACAAATTCCTGAGAATGCTGCCTTTTCTTGAACTGCCAGAATTTGGGGAAGTGGAATTTCCCTGAGATCTGACAAAAATAACAACAGGAAGCATCTTGCCTTTGTTCTGATCCTTAGTCTCTAGTCATGTGGAGATTGCTTCCTCAGTTTGTGTGTTTGTAGCTTCAGGACTTCTCTGACATAGATCCAATGGTGAGAATGTAGTTAGGTTTCTGTTCTGTGGAGTTTAGCCTAGGTGACAGATCTGCATGGTAAGTCCTATCAGTGATGGCAGGCTCGCTTTACCTTTAGAGGCATATATATGTATGTAACTAAATACGTCAGTCCACCCTGGTCAGTCCATAATGCTACCTGTGTGTATGTTTTCAGGGCTGACCACTTGGTATTAGATAACGAATAGGTGCCCTCTTCCTTGGGGATGCTTCTTTCTCCCACACTGGACATTCCTTAGTTGCTGGAGGTTTTTTTGTTTGTTTGTTTGTTTTGTTGTTGTTTTTAGAGTTGAGCTTCCCCCTTCCACGTTAGCGTGTCTATTCATGTCCTTGTTCAGGTCATGTTTAGGCACTCGTGTTGTTGAGAGTTCATGGATGTAACTTTGGACATTTCCAGGAAACACTCTCATAGTAAACTTTCTGTCTCTCTGGCTCTCACAGTCTTTCTGCCCCTTTTTAGATGATCTCTGAGCTTCAGGTGCTTGAGTTCTGTTATATATGTGTCAGTTGGGACCAGGAGCTACTCTGTCTTGATCAACTGTGGTTTTCTGTAATGACCTCTGTCACACGTGACGTTTCTTCAGTGAGCAGGGAAAGCTACACATACCTACAGATTTTATGACTTATTTTTCTTTACAGCTGAATAGTATTCTGCAGTGTATACTTACCATATTTTCATTATCTGTCGGTTGAAGGACATTTAGTTTGTTTCCATTTTTCTAGCTTTGCAGATTGATTCTGTATCCTTCCATGCTGTTGAATTGGTCATTTTTAGAAGTTTTCTGGTTGAATTTGGGGGCTGTCTTGTGTGTGCCATCTGGAAGTAGGGCCGCTGTGACTTCGTTCCCTACTTGTGTCCCTCTAGTCCCCTTCTCTTACCTTGTTGCTCCAGCTAGTGCTTTGAGCACAAACGTTTGGTTAATTGGGCCAGGCGTCTGTCCATCTTATTTACCTTCTTAAAGAACCCTCTCTTAGATTCCGTGATTCTTTGTATTTTCTATTCCTATTTTATTCATTTCTTCTCTGGTTCTTACAAGTTTTTGCTAACGATTGTGTTTGTATTTGGTTTGTTCTTGTTTTTCCAAATCTTTGTTTCCTTTTTGTTTGTTTGTTTGTTTGTTCGTTTTGAGACAGTGTTTCTCTGTATAGCCCTGGCTATCTTAGAATTTGCCTCGTAGACCAGGCTGGCCTCAAGTTCAAACTCAGAGATCCACCTGCCTCTGCCTTCCAAGGGCTGGGATTAAAGGTGTGTGCTAGCACTGCCTGACTCCAGAGTTTTTAATAGCGTCATTAAGTTATCTTTGTGCTCTTTTGTATTTTTTTTTTTTAATAAGGCAGTCAGAACTCTAAGTCCCCTCATAGAACTGCTTTCCCACTGTCCCAGAGCTTTGCTGTGTTCTGTTTTCATTTTCATTTAGCTCCAGGAAAGTTTTCTTTTCTTTTTCTTTTGATTTCTTCTTTGACCCATTCATCATTGCACTCTTCCCCCCCAGTGCTAGAGTTTAAAACCACAACCATTTATATTCTTTTCTTGGGGAGAGGTCTTGCTATATAGTCTTACTAGCCTTACTGTGTACCCAGGCTGGTCTGTAACTCATGCAATGCCCCTGCCTCACCTTCTCAAGTAACAGTGTGCACCTGCATACTAGGCAGACCCAGTGTCTTGAGCATACTGGGTAAGCTTATTCTACTACTGACATTCTCAGCTCCAACAGTTAATATTTAATGTGGGTATTGATATAGAACTGTGTAAATTATTTTTCTTAGTCTTTTGTGTGAATTCTGACAGACTTTGCAATACACACATATCCTATAAAATTTGAAATTATATGATACTACGTTTTAAAAGCAGTCAATTAAACTCAGGTGGTAACAATTATTTTACATTTTATTATACATAATAAAATAGGAAGAGCACTTTGATTTTTCTCTGTAATGTTTGGCGTTTTCTCTCTGTGTAGGATAATCATCATCTCTTTGGTAGTACTCTGCTGGGAATCAAGGATGACGAGGCGGACCTGAGCCAGGCTCTGTGTCTGGCTGTTTCGGTATCAGAGATCCTTCAAGCAAATCAGCTGCAAGGGGTAAGCAAAACAATCCCACCTGGCAGGAACTGTGCTCTTTGAATGTAAGGAACTGGAGCAGTTATAGTTCAGGGTTCGAACATGTGCTTCCCATGCTAAAGGCCCTGGGTTCAATACCTGCCACCAGAAATAAATAACGAACATTCCCTTACTGTCTTCGATTCCTGAAAAATTAATTTGCCATTACACCGTCTTTGTGGATAAATAAATCTCCTGTCCATATGGCCATTTTCAGCATCCATCTTGTGTGCTACTTTGATTGCCAACAATTATTTTTGTCTCTCTAGACACCAATTTTATAATGCCCTTTCTTCACATGTCAGTAAAGCAATTGAAGATGGCACTATATGAAGAACTTAAAGGGGTGTACTTAGCCTCTGACAGTTAATTCTGGACAGATACACAGCTTGCTGAGTCACATGGTTTAATGCAGCACTCGAAAGGCAAAGGCAGGCAGATCTCTGTGAGTTTGAGGCCAGCCTAGTCTACAAAGCAAGTTTCAGGACAGCCAGGGCTATATAGAGAAACCCTGTCTTGGAAAAAAAAAAGTCATAATTTTCTATTATGTTCTTCATTAAAATATGAGTCAGTTTAATTGGTGATTTTTCTCGGTATGTGCTGAAATACAGTGCCATAGCTAAGTTTTGGAATATGTGCCATATTTCCAAGATTGTGCTTGTACGAGGCTTAGATATGTGAAAACTGCCTTCCATAAAGCATGTTAAACTTCTTACTGTATCTTTATGCTTTGTCCAGGCTTTTAAACAATCACTCACATATTCCCCCTTTTATAAGTAACATTAAAAAGAAAATAAAGTCCAAGTTGAAAAAATCATATACAAAGCCAGGTGTTGGTGGCACATGCCTTTAATCCCAGCACTAGGCAGAGGCAGATCTCTGTGAGTTCAAGGCCAGCCTGGTCTACAGATCAAGTTCCAGGACAGCCAAATATACACAGAGAAACCCTGTCTCAAACAAACAGAGAAGACAAAACAAAAGAAGGCACATAGGAACCTGGCGCCTCCATATACAAGAAAAACAGTTAGTTCTTTGGACTGCCTGTAAGTTTGTGGACCTGAAAATAACAGTTTGCCTGGAATTGTGTTTAAGGGAATAAAGTGTCTGTTTCCAGTGTATTTAGAATTTTAGTTCAGATTGTCAGACTCTTGCTGCATATTGAGACTTTCAAGCTTAATACATAAAAAAAAATGTAGTTAGATCCCAAAGGTTACATTTTTATGTGTGTATAAATTGGGTCCTCCTAATTCCCTGTGAGATCCGTTTAGAAACAACCTGTTCCCCTTCGTTTGGTTTCTTTTTACTATCCTGTCATGTGATGTGAACTTTATATCTAATTCTAGAATGTCAAATGTTGTTTCCCTTTTAGGAAGGAGTCCGGTTCTTCGTGGTGGACTGCCGTCCTGCAGAGCAGTACAATGCTGGTCATTTGTCAACTGCCTTCCACTTAGACTCAGACTTGGTTAGTATAAGTGCACATCGAATGTTTTGGGAGAGACAGAGTGGATTTCCCTTTGGCTTATAACTAGATTTACATGTCCCCATGGGGATGCGTTCTTTTTGCTTCTGGCAGTCACCCTGTGGAAGGGGTTTGAGTTTCCTGTTCTTCTAGGGCCAGTTGTCATAAAGAGTCAGTGACATCTGTTAGCTGTGGCTCCCTGTTCCTTCCATTATTGTGTCAGTAAATTCTACACTCACTATGAGCTATCTCAAAGGTATTAGCATTGTGCCTTGCACCTAGTGAGTACTGTAGAAATATGCTCTTAGCGTAATTGGATAAGAATCCTAGATGTTTTTGTTATAAGACATTTGTAAGGTTTGTGAGTGTTTTTATAACTAAAATGCAGGCAATGTTGTATTTGACATACAAGTGCTCAGTTGGTAGAGTCACCCTATCCTAGGGTAATTTGCACTGTAGAGGTGGGTAGAATAAATACAGTCATAAGAGATGCTTAGAGCTGTTGTAGCACTGAGACTGGCACCATGTAAGCCACTCTGAGGTTAAGCCTCAGAAGGGGGGAGCAGATGTAGGAATAGGGAGGTACCCTCCACCCCACCCTCACTCACCCCCTCCCCTCTAGCTGAATACACAGCCTTCCATTCCCCTTCTTATCTTGTCTGGAAATGTTGGTCCTGGAGCCAGAAGGATGTGTTTAAGGGCTAAGTGTTGTGGAGAGGAAGCTAACAGAAATGAAGGTAGTACTTAGAATTTCCACACTGGGTGAGAACGGACATGCTAGCCTGTCTGTGTCCTCTGAGTGAAAGCTGTGTCAGTCCTTCCTTTCATGCATGTTCTTAAAATTTACTCATGATTCATGGGTGCCTTCATTTTCAGCAGTTAACATTTCAGAGAATATGCTGAATTAGCACTGCCGTCAGCTTGCTCAGTCTTCTCCTTTAGTACACATGTTCTCCCTTTGCCACTTTACCTTTGCTTAATGGTTTCTGGGGACCTCCCTGTTTAAGAACATTTCCTTTCGTGTTTCATAGAGGGCCGTGGTGCAGGTATGTCCATACTTTGTTGTTCAGTGAATGTATATTTAGATTTACTTATTTATTTATTGTGAGTACAGCACTGTCTTCAGACACACCCGAAGAGGGCATCAGATCCCATTACAGATGGTTGTGAGCCACCATGTGGTTGCTGGGAATTGAACTCAGGACTTCTGGAAGAGCAGTCGATGTGCTCTTAACCACTGAGCCATCTTTACAGCCTGAATGTATATTTAGATTACTTTTAGTTTTTGTTACGAAGCTGCTGATGAAACTTTCCACATATTTTGTGTAGTTTTCCAAATAGTTCTGTAAAGAAGACTCTTTAAAGCAGAATTCTTGGGTTGGGGGATATGGACATACAAATGTTATTGCTCTTTAAAAAACCTGAAGATCCAATACTGGATATGTATATGCTCTGGATCATCAGCCTTCTTGGGCATTATCAGTCATGGGTTTTTGTTTGCTTTCTAGAATAGACAGAAAATAGAGATAAGCAATGTGCGCGCGCGCGCACACACACACCTTTCCCCTGGGTAAGCAATGCGCACACACCTTCCCTGGGGCTGTAGAGAAGGCTAGGACGTTAAGTGCACGTTCCAGTCTTGAAGAGGACCTGAGCTTGTTTCTCAGCATCCACACTACAGCTCACAGCTGCCTAGAACTCCAGTTCAGGGGCTCTGATCCCTCTTCTGGCCTGCATAAACATCTGCACATATTGGTGCATACACATACGTGCAGTCACTCACACACAACAATCTTCAAAACTAATAAATTGCTCTTCTCTCTGATTTGCCCATTTTTCTACTGGATTTTTGCTGTACTTTGTATGGGATTTTAGTAATAATAGTTTAGAAGTTTTGTAGTTATTGGTATACTTACTTCATTGAGATAAGGAATGAGTTTTGATTTTTGTCTGAAGTAAATGGTAAGTAAATGGTCTCTGCTGTTTCTGATGTCTTCTAGGAAATACATGACTGCTTCGTAAGAGAAAACTGAAAAACTGAACTGTTTGGATCTGTACTTGTTACTTATTCTGTCCAGAGCTAAGCTCTGTTTTATCACCATGTCTCAGGACTACTGTAGCTGGGCATTGTTCTATGTGAAGCAATTCTTCCCCTCTGATTGAGCAATAGTTTTCTCAGCCTTTGTTCCAATATATACGTAAACTATTATCCCTGGAGTTTTACTTATTTATGCCTCTTCATTTTCTGTTTCTTTAGTGCTTGGTTTTAATGTAGCTAATTTGCTTAGAAGTATTTTTCTGGTTTTACAAATATATGCTTGTCAAGTTTCTAATTTTTAAAAATTATCTAGATGCTCCAGAATCCATCCGAGTTTGCACAGTCAGTAAAGTCCTTGCTAGAAGCACAGAAACAGTCCATTGAGTCTGGCTCCATAGCTGGCGGGGAGCACCTCTGTTTTATGGGCAGTGGCAGAGAGGAGGAAGACATGTACATGAACATGGTCCTCGCACACTTCTTACAGGTATGGTCACGTTTAGTCCATCTTGTTTGGTGGTCATTGCCGACACCTTGAAGAAGTCCACAGCTAGCCCTGGCTGTCCTGGAACTCACTCTGTAGACCAGGCTGGCCTCAAACTCAGAAATCCGCCTGTCTCTGCCTCCCAAGTGCTGGGATTAAAGGCATGCGCCACCACTGCCCGGCTTGATTTTATATCTTAAGATATTTTTCTCAGTATTTTTCTTATATGCTCATATGATACTATTTTACTTTTAAGTAATAAACCATTCGGAACCTATTTTTACATAGGTCAGGTAGGAAAATTACTATGCCATCTATTATTTTGTTGATGAGTTTTCTTAATGTACTGGATTTCTCTGTGCTCAAGCTGTATTCACAGATTACTCTGTTGTATTAATCTTTGTCGCTTTATGTTCTAGAACTTTTAATAGCTATATGACTTATTTTGATTCTTTTACTTTTTTTGATTATATGTATATATATCCATTACCCATGACATATACACACATATCTGCATATACGTGTCTGTTACCTGTGACATATTTGCCATGTTACCCTTGAGCTGGTTCTCTTTAGCTAACTTGGGTTGGTGATTTTATGCAGTCTGACCCTCTGCCTCAATGTTGTAGCCACTGATGGCTCTTTACAAAAATGGCTGATTGTTCAGTCTTTTTGGGAGTTCCCACTCTGGAGTCTGTGTGTTACATCCACAACTGTGGGATCAGGACGACAGTGGCCTGGGCCCTCCAAGCCACTCCTCCTTGAACCATTTCTAGTTTCATTGTATTTTCCGAGGAATTTGGCTTGAATAAAAAGTTGGATGTGGTGGTGTGTACCTGTAATCTCGGAGTGATGGAAGGGAAAGACAGAGACAGGAAGATCCCTGAACCACTCAGCTAGTTCCAGGTTCAATAAAAGACCGTGTCTCAAAGAAGATGGCAAGCAATTAAAGAAAACTTATCATTGACTTCTGACTTCTACCTGCACATGTACACAAGCTCTTGCAAGTGTGCATTGGGGGCACTCACAAGTGCTTGTATGTGTGCATCTGGGGCATGTGCATACACATGCACACACACACATGCACACGTGCACATGTATACCCACACTCAACATACATGCATACACATGAATACATACAGACATAAATAAAGAGAAATAAAAATAGAAAGTAGGGAACCAGAGAGATGGCTCAGTGATCAAGAACGAGGGCTGCTCCAGCAGAGGATCTGAGTTTCGTTCCCAGCACTCATTTCAGAGAGCTCACATCTTCCTGTAACCCAGTTCAGGGGATCTGATGCCTCTGCATTCAGCTGCTCAATCCACACCAATACACAGAAGGTTATTTTTTTTAAGTCTTTAAATTTTTTTTTTAAGGCAGGATCTTTCTACATAGACCTGGCTGCCCTGGAACTTACTATCTAGACCAGGCTGGCCCCAAAATGATAGATCCCCACCTGCCTCTGCCTCCAAAGTGCTGGCATTAAAGATGTGTACCTCCACACCCAGCTAAAATTTTTTAAAAAGTGGAGAAAGAATGTTGTAAAATCTTTATAACACGGTCATACTGTCATAACTTCATATGAAGAAGAGTCTAACTAGTATTCAAGTGTCCTTGCTTTTCCTAGGTTCTAAAGTATGACATTGTTAATGCTTTTAATTTATGGGTTCCCAGTTTTTAGTTTTATCTTGCATATATTTGTGGAACACCCAGCTAATTGTACAGCTTCCCATGTTTTGCCCCTTATGTTTGCCTGATGTCATTTCTTTCTCCATTCATCCTTGTCTTACCATTATTTAGATCCATTATGTATTTTGGTTTTTAATTAAAATATGACATTTTAGTTAATGTATGTGTGCACAGTCATACATGTACATGCAGGACACATCCCACGGTAGAAGAGAGGACAGCTTGTGAAAGTCGGGTCTCTCCTTCCACCATGTGGGTCTGGGGAACCAGGATCAAGTCTTCAGGCTTGGTGGCAAGTGCCTTTACTTGCTGAGCCATGTTTCTGGCCCTAGTTTTTTGTTACTGTTTTTTGTTTGTTTGTTTGTTTTTTCTTTTATGTAGACCAGGCTAGACTTGGATTTGAGATCCTGACAACTTAGTCTTGAAAGCAACACATCTGACTAAGTTTTTAGTAGTTTGCAAAATGGTAATTCTGTCATTTTCTTTTTCTTTTTTAAATGACCAGCTATGATATTTTTATATTTTTTTAGTAAAGGACAAAAAATATTTGAAACTTTTAAAACTTCCTTTAATTAAATTCTAAAGTGTAATTTCGTTGAATTTGGGTTGACTCTCAGACTGTGGAGATTAACCCAGATAAAACACAGTCTTAGTAGTCACAAAGCTGCCTCCTCTGGCTCAAGCACCAGCCCACACAGCGTGGAAGATCAGTGTGCCAACGTCCATACTGTCAGGGAAAGTGATATGCTAGAAATTTAATATATAACTATGTATCATGTTTACTTTAGCACTGTCTGGAGCTTTAACTAAACTGCGTTTTGCAATAACTTAAGTTTTGTCTTTTCTTACAGAAAAACAAAGAATATGTTAGTATTGCCAGTGGAGGATTTATGGGTAAGCCTCTATGCATTAATTGAATTGTGTCTACTTTTCAAACCAAAAATATAGAGATTACCAGTGAGCTGATTTAGTGTTATGCAGCTGGTTAATGTGTACTTTCTGCAGTCATTTAGTGTTGTCAGCAAAGAGAAGACGTGTAGAAATAGATAACAAAGAACAAAGATAGTTGAGATGAATGAATATGGATCATTTAGATAGATAATTGTGCTTATTTTATTTAGCTTCTATTTCCAGACTTTATTGTTTTTATTTTGTAAGGTGCTTGGGATTGAAACCAGGGCCTCATACATGCAAAGGAAGCATTTTACCATTGAGCTCATCCTCTAACTTCAAATCCTCCTGCCTCAGCCTTTTAAGAGGATCAGGAGTTTGAGGGCCAGCTAACTTGTACAACATGATGAGTTCTAGGCCAGCCTAAGTTATATAGCAAAACTCCATCTCAAAAAAAAAAAAAAAAAATACAGAAACAAACAACAAGAGCACCCCCCCCAAAAAAAACCCCTCAAACAAACTCAATCACCATCAACAACAACAGAGAGAGAGAGAGAGAGAGAGAGAGAGAGAGAGAGAGAGAGTGTGTGTGTGTGTGTGTGTGTGTGTGTGTGTGTGTTGGGGCTCTAGCTCAGTTTTTGGAGTGTTTGCTTAGTGTGCATAATTGGATATACTCTCCAGCCCACCTATAATCCCAGCACTCTGGAGGTGGAGATAGGAGGATCAGGAGTTTAAAGTCATTCTCCACTACCTAGCAAATTTGAGACCAGCTAAGGAAAAATGAGACTTTGTCTCAAAACAAACAAAACAAAACAAAACAAAAACCCAAACCAAACAAACTTTAAAACTACATTGTTGCCATTGGACACCTTTCAGTGCAGCATTTCAAGCCAGAGGCAGGTGGATCTCTACAAGTTTGAAGCCAGCCAGGGCTACATAGTAAATCCTATCTAAAGAAAAGATAGTGTTAAAGAAGTGTTGACCCCTTGCCTGCTATTATTAGAAATCCTGGTAACTCCATACAAAAGCTGGTTACTAGTCATATAATTCTCAAGAGTTTTCAGAAAAAAAGCATTATTTTACAATGTATACTTGAGTTAAAAAGAAAAGGTCTTGCTCTGTCTCTAGCTTCAGCGTCCTGACCCAGGTATTCCAGATGACCGCTCATGCTTTTCCTTCCTGGAATCCCTGAGAGCCGATCATTAGTGTGCATCACCATGGCCACAGTCTAGAGTTCTAGAAAGCTTTTTAAAACTATAACTTTTTTTTTCTCTCTCTCCATTAATCTTTCTCTTATTAATGCCCAAGTCTATGTTGTTATGGGAAAAAATTGATGTCTCCTAACTTTTCTGTGACTCCTTCGTGTGTTGAAATTCTGACACATTATCTGTTAGCACTTGAAAGACTGTTTTGTAGTCATCTCTCTGGGGACTCTGAAGGGGGCTTTAGACAGTGGAAGAGGTCTGCCCTGGCCTGGAGTTCTCAGTGGTGGTGCAAGACTACACATGTGGCGATTATGGCCTTGATCCATTTTCTTTTAGCTGTGAGGTGTCTGTTACACTTCTCTGGTATTTGGTCTTTGCAGAGAGTCTCCTGTTCCAGCTTTTGTTTAGTTTGTCTTGTTTACTTTCAGCCCTACAGCAGCACCTGGCAGACATAAATGTGGAGGGACCAGAAAGTGGATACGGCCATTGGATTGCCAGTACCTCAGGGTCAAGGGGCAGCATCAGCTCTGTCGATGTAAGTACATGTGTGGAGCATGCTGGATCAGTTTCCAGAAAAGGTGCTTAACTCCTGTCCCCCTAGCATAACAGACAAGATGTCAGGAATAGTTTCTATGCAGTGAGGAATCATCATTGTAAGGCTAAGACATGATGGTGCAGGTGGAGAGAGTGAAAAGCTGGCCAGCCTAGTATGTTTGATGTTTAAGGATTGTCATGGGAATGGCTGTGAGGTTTTGCTCTAGGGAGTAAGGACATCTGGGCCAAAAGTCTTGACAGTTGAATTAGATGTCATTACATCAATTTGTTAACAAGTAGTAGTCATGTACCAATGTTTATTCTGTACAACAGAGACAGAAAACTGCTGGACAGGGTGACAGTTACTCATTTGGACTTAGGTAGAGACCATTGTTGGGTCCGGAGTTCGTCTGAACAACTTTCCCCTTTTATGATTTCCAGTAAGACCTTTCAGCTGTGGTTTCTCTACCTGTGCAATAAAATGAGAGAATGATAATGGAGAGCCTGAGGACTAGGGGCCAGAATATGCGCAGTGGTACACTGTAGATGTGTGGAGGGTTATCTTCAGCCACTCATCAAAACAGCGTGCTACATTATTTGCAGATAAGGCTCTGGGAATTTGCTTTTACCTTGATCCTCTAGGTATACAAGAAAACGAAATATTCCATTGTGTGTGTTCTCATTTATTTGGGGAATACCCTGTTGCTAAACACTTCCATTGCTTTCCTCCTTTTTCTGTTGCAAACACCTCTTCATGTCTGCAGGCCAGGCCAGAGTTGACATTTGTCTTTCTCAGTCACTGTCTACCTTACTGTTTTTAAGACAGGGCCTGTTACTGAACCTGGGGCTGAACAGTTCAGATAGATTCTGTGGTCAATGACAGGCATCCTCCTGGGGCCTTTCCCCTCCTTATCCCCCATCCCCCACCCCCCGTGCTGGGGTTACAGTTTCATACTGCTGTGCCTTGATTTCACATGGCCCTAGGGACCCAAACTCAGAATGTCCTGCTTGCAAGGTGAGCGCTTTACCCCAGCTCCCCATCCTCTAACCCCCTCTGTACCAGAGGAGAGATAGAGACATGTGTGTATAGAGTAAAGGCCATATGATGGCGGAAAGGTGATCATCTGCACACACATGAGAATATGAAAATGTGCACCTGCCCCAATAAATAGAATTGAACCCACTCTGACCTAATTTAATTACAATTGTTCTTTAGAGGCCCTTTGTTGACACACAGTGGCATTCTGAGATACACTGAATTTTAGTACTTCAGTACTGGAATTTGGTGGAGATACAATTCTGTCCATAGTGTAGGTAACTTTTAGCAGTCATGTATGCATTGATTATGTAGAGAGTGGTTCATCTATGTTCTTGTTTTTCAGGGTGAATCTTGTAATGGCTCAAATGATAGAGGGATGAAGTCCCTTGTCAATAAAATGACTGTGGCTCTAAAGACAAAATCTGTTAATGTTAGGGAAAAGGTCATCAGTTTTATTGAGAATACATCAACTCCTGTGGACAGGTGAGTTTCTTAGACAGTGTGAACGTATGACGAGTAATTAAATTGAAGAATGTTCTGTAATGGATTTCAGTTGGAGTGCTGTAGAAGGGGTCACACATCTGTCAGATCTAACCATGCCATCACAACTGTCGGCTGCAGGCTGCTGTCACTGCTCATGTTTGCTCTGCAGATCTTTTCTGTTCTCAGAGGAAGCTGCATCTGAGTTTGTCCTTCACCCCATTCGTTACAGAAAGGCCATGTCCTGTGTTCATAGCTCAGAGAGCAGCTGCTTCCCCACTGCCAGCAAACACTTATTTCACAGCAGGAACTTAGAGTTTAAAGCCTAGATAGTTTGGTCATGCACAATACAACAGAATCCCACCTTACCAAGTTCACCTCTTATAGGAATTTGTTTAAAAGTATAAACAAAAACCATTTTTCCATGAATTAAAAAAGGGACATGGTGAAGAACTGGCAAGCAAATTTAAGAATATTTGTTTTGCTGTTGGTTCTGCGTGTATGGTACAATAGAGTATTGATCTAGTTCGGGTATGTACATTCTGCAGCCCAGGATAGCTAGGTGTGGCCAAACCCCGAATTGTGAACTTACTTGATGAGATATTTTGTGATGTGTGTAACTTACAGTTCTCTTTGTAAATGACATCATGTCACAGTGACAAAAGCTGAAAAATTCTGATTCAAATAAGGAATTTGTTTCTGAGCAAGCCTGATCATGACCATATGTTTGTTAGTGTTTGATTTCCCTCTCCTGTCTCCCTTCCAATGTCATGGAAAGCTAAGACATTTGATTCTAAGAACTGAATGTCCCTTCTAGTATAGTGCATATGCATATAAAGGCATGACTATTTAGTAAGTACAAAGATGATAAATAGGTTATCGTCACTAACCCCAAAACTGTATCTCATCTAAAATAGCCTGGTCGGAAATACTAAAGCATTTGATCAGGCTTGGGAGGATTTTTTGCTCAATAAAGTTACATCTGCTTTCAGAAGGGAAACTCTTACATAGTCCTTCTGAGCCCCCAACCTTCTGCTGCTACATTTTGTGGTGTGAGCATTGAAGTTTTTGTTTTAAAGTGCACTTGTTTACTTCTAACATTGCCTGATGATAACTATCAGATGGAAAGACTGCTGTCTGGTGAAGTATCATGTAAAACTGGCTTTTCTTCATTCTCCTTTGTGTTTGAGATGATTGGAATAATTTCGTTATAATGTATTTACTGGTTGAAAAACTGATTTTATTGTGTATTTTCTAAGGCCGCTGCATATTTTTATAATCATTTTGTTCTGTCCTCTGCCTTGATTTGCTATAGAATGTCTTTCAATCTTCCTTGGCCAGACAGATCATGTACAGAGCGGTAAGCCAATGAGTAGAGCAGCTCACCTGAGCCGTCCGTTCCCCCAGCATGCCTCATGCGGTCTGTGAGCCTCGTGCCAACTTGGCTAGACTCTCATGCTGCTGCTTGCGGAGCTGCCCTTTTCTCAGTGTGCTCATGGGAGTGTGCCATGCAGACATTGTGCTTTCCGTTTTATCTTGTGCCTGAGTTTTCTCCCTTGCATGCTTCTTGTTCCTCAGATGGAAATCAAACATGCTCAGACCCCAGGACTTTATGAATTCTGCAGTTTTTATTCTGAAACAGTGAAGGGTGAAGTGTCCACCGAGTCGGGAGTCAGCAGGGCCTGAGTATTCTAATAATTGACCAGTATCCTGCCCTTAGGGAAGTGACAGCACCTAAGTCCAGAAACAGTTCATGGTCAGAACCAAAGGTCTTGAACATGCTGATACTTGTTCTTAAGTATCACACATCCCCAGCATCGGAATTTTAACATGAACTTTATATAAATTTATAGAATTTTCAGATTTTTCTTAATAAGCTGAGCTAACATATATAAATATGTTTGAAAGAACTGTAGTCTGGGGTCTGTGTTTGGATTTCCATGAAGAAGGTCATGGGAAACATGGTTTTTACTGTCCAGTCCACTTCCTTCTCTGTCCCCAGTAAGATGGTGGTTGATGAGTGATACAGAGATTTGATTTCAGGGCTAAAGTGCTGAGTCGTCTTCAAATCAGGTTAAGCAAATGAGCCCTGCCAACGTAATAACCTCATGCAGCGGTATAGTTTATATTCTTGCAGAAATGTTCTTCACCTTAAATTGGGGTGTTATTATAGAAATAATCGAACATTTACAAAAGAAAGTGTAGTCGGTAAGGTGGCTGAGCAAGTAAAGATACTTGCTGCTGAGCCGGACTACTTGAATTTGGTCCCTGGGCCCACGTGGTGGAAAGAGAAGCAGCCGCCACCACGCATACTCCATGGCTCATGTACCAGTCTGTGTACACACAACAAATAATGAGATATAATTTTACAGAGTCGGGTTATACTTTGAATAGAAATTAAGCCATTTTGGGTTAATTATGGGTTTGCTTTTTCTTCATTTCAGTATTTCCAGTGATTGGAAACACAGGGTTTTAAAAATATCAGTTGAATAACTTGAATATGTTTTTACTGTTACACAAGGCAATTATAAGAGAACTACTTGATTTTACCTTAGTCTGTTTTAAAGGAACTTGTTCTTCTTGAGAATTATAATCTACTTATGAATCATCCTTCTATAAGACTGTTGAGTTCACCTCTGGGCAGTTTAATTATGTTTTTCTCAAGTTCTTAACTTGCTCTTTACTTTTCTGTGGTCCACATATAGGTGTATTTGTTTTGAAAGTGTAATTTAATTAACAGTTTGAAAGAATCAGATTTATTTCTGAGCATGGCAGGATAAAACTTGTCTAAATTATTTCTGTAGATGTTTCTGAAAATATCCATATATTGCTTTTAAAAAATAGTCCAGACAAACAAGTGTAAATAAAAAAAGCGCCATTGAATTTTATTAAATTTATGAGAATTTGAAGAAATGTCACAGAAATCTTTATTAGTTTGTTCATACACACTTTTTACTGTAGGGTGGGGGAGAAACTCAGTAAGATGCTTGCCTTACAGCATGAGGACCCCAATTCTATCCCATAAACTACATAAAAAACAAAACAACAGCTGGGCGGGGCTGGAGAGATGGCTCAGAGCTTAAGAGCACTGGCTACTTTTTTAGAGGTCCTGAGTTCAATTCCCAGCAACCACATGGTAGCTCA
>JADRCH010000414.1:1405810-1474182 GCA_019843965.1 Rhynchomys soricoides
AATCTGAGGGGGAGATAGCCCACTCAGTAAAGTGCTTGAATCTGAGGTCAGTCCTCTCTACCATGTCCGAAAGTTAACAATTCTAGGCGGTGATGGCACGTGCCTTTAATCCCAGCATTTGGGAGGCAGAGGCAGGGATCTCTGTGATCAAGGCCAGCCTGGTCTACAGAGTGAGTTCCAGGACATCCAGGGCTGCACAGAGAAACCCTGTCTTGCCAAACAAAACCAGTTAAACTGTGGTGGCTGTCAAACCTAGGTTTTCAATTGCTGGGATAAAACACTCTGACCAAAACGACTTGGGGAAGAAAGGGTTTATTTTATCCCACAGTTCAGTTCATACTCCATCTCTTAGGGCAGAAACTCAAAGCCAGAACCTGAAGCAGAAGCCGTGGAGGGGTGCTACTTACTCTTTGCTCAGCCTGCTTTCTTATAGCACTAAGAACTAGCAGCCCAGGGGAGGCACCACATACAGTAATCTGGCTGGTCCACATCAATCATCAATAAAACTCACCACAGGCTTGCTCAGGCCAATCTAATGGGGCATTTTCTCAACTGAGGTTTTCTCTTTCATAACTACTCTGTTAAGTTGTCATAAAACTAGTTAGCAGAGTGGCCCATGCTGGTAATCCCTGCAACCAAGATTCAGAGACGAGTGGATCCCTGGGTTTGTTCACTGCCAGCTAGCCTACTCTTGCTTAATGAGCTCCAGGGCAGTGACAAACACTGTCTCAAAAGGAAAGGTGGTGGGGGTAGAGGGTGGCAGGGATGGGTGGAGAGGCCAGATGGCTCAGCAGGTAAGGGTGCTTGAGTGGAGTAATGGTAACTGGAGTTGAGGACACATATGATGGAAGGATAGATCTGATTCTTACAAGAGAATCTCTATACCTCACATACACACATGTGCACATGCACGCACATACATGTAAAAGAATAAATAGGGCTGGAGAAATGGCTCAGCAGTTAAGAACACTTGCCACGTTTCCGGAGGACCTGAGTTTGTTTCCCAGCAACCATGGCAGGTGGCCCACAACTGCTTGTAATTACAACTCTAGGGAGCCCAGTGTTCTATTCTGTCTTATACCTGGTATAGACTGACGCACACATGCACATAAATAAAAATTTTAACAATAAAGAATACAGAAATATAAAAATTCAAAACCATAAATGGTTTCTGAGGCGTGATAGCAGAGGTTATCCTTTGGCTTCCACAGGCACATGCGCACACATGTGCACACTCGTACATGCGCACACATGTACTCACAGGAACATACACACAAAACCAAAGGGAGGAACATTTGTAATTATTAACCTGAGTCATTGAAATTCCACTTTCTTAATTTAGGAAAGCAACATTAGAATGTTTATTTCCTGACGTAATGTGGACTGAACTTAGTGTTATTTTCTATTTACAAATCAGAAACTAACAAAGGAGAACCCTGCCTCCCCTGCCTCAAGAAAGATGCTTCTCACTGACAGGCCAGACCATACTTGCGGCATCTTTTATCAAAACTCTGCAAAATGTGCTCCCAGTAGTTTGACTGGACTTGCTTACCCTAAGGGTTGTTTCTGCATGTCTCTATATCAGAGCCAGTAGGTTCAAAGTGCTGCTTTAGTTTCTCCCTGTCATGGCCTGTTCAAAACCCAACCAACGGTTTGCAGTTGCTAAGAAGTGTGTTCCCGGTGCTGATGCTCCCTAACACTTCTCTTTCCTCCCAGATGAAATCGACAGCTCTTCCATGTCAGATGACGATAGAAAAGAAGTCGTGAACATCCAGACCTGGATTAACAAGCCAGACACCAAGCACCACTTTCCCTGTAAAGAAGTCAAAGAAAGTGGACATATGTTTCCTAGGTACTTTTGAAAATGTTTTCTTTACAAGTAAACTCAAATTGGGCAAAGTTAATATAAAAGAAAATTATAAGGGACGTTTATTCAAGTGCAAAAAGACCTAATTTCTCACTGTCAACCCGTGTTTAGTGTCTGTTTTTAAAGTTCTTAGGTACTTCGTATTTTGGAAATTCTGAGACGGGACTGATGCCCCTCTTGAACATGTTAGCTCTTGGTCCCTCTTTACAGTCCCCATAATAACTGTAACGCACAGGCCATTCAGGAGAAGCTCGCCCTCATGCTTCAGCATAAATATCCCAAGAATATGAGCATTTTTTTGACATACCTCCAATGCTGTCACTTCGCCCAAATGTTATTGAATTAATGCTGCCTCACATTAGATCATCTCAGCATTTCCAGCAGTCCCAGGTTAGCCCTGACAGTTCCCCTTCTCTTCTGGGTGTGGCCTGCACGGCCTGCTACTACCTTTTCTCAGGCAGTGTATGGTGGGACTTCCTCTTTTCTCCTACATGTCTGATCTCTTCATGAGTCTAGGCCAGGTATCTTGCAGAATATTTCACATTCTAGGCATGTTTAATAGTTTGCTTACTGTTCGCTATGTTAAAAGTGAGCTAAGATATAAACGTTTTGATGTTTTCTGTTTTAATTGCTTTTAATTCATACCCATTTGCCATGAGGATTTAGTTGTAGAATATTATAAAATATGTAAGGAAGCCCAACAATTGCCTACTGGACTTTGAGTAGACTACAATGTGTACACAAAGAATAGTTTTGGACACAAATAATCCTGTTAAAATGTCTGAGAATGGTAGGATAGCCCACTGAAATTAAAAATTATTTATATATTACACTCAACTTGTCACTATAAAACATACCTTTACTCTTAATTGTGGTATTATCTCTTAAAAAATACATAAAATTAAATGAAAAAAAAACCTTGTTTATCAAATATATTCATAGATAACTCAAAAATAATTCTTTAAAGTTGATTTTTTTTTTACAGTTGGAGCTGTTGAACTAACATGTCTATTGTAATCTCATTCATTTAATCTTCCTTTTCTTTCAAGTCATCTGTTGGTTACAGCCACACATATGTACTGCTTAAGAGAGATTCATTCGAGGACAGGACTGGCTTACATCCAGTCTCGACAAGCACTGAATTCTGTAGTTAAAATCACATCCAAAAAAAAACATCCCGAGCTAATTACCTTCAAGTATGGAAACAGCAGTGCTTCCGGGATAGAAATCTTGGCTATTGAAAGGTAAGTTTTATTATTATTATTATTATTATTATTATTATTATTATTATTATTAACTGAATTAATGCCACCCATTAAGTGCAGGCTGCTCCTTGATTTTGGTGAGTGGGTGTTGGCAGAGGGCACTGAGGTACTCCGCTCTGGTAACAGTGTCATCTATAATCTTCTTCCTAGTATCTATTAATATGTGGCTTCTACATTGGTGTATGATTTCAGTTATGCTGTAGCAAATGTCACACCAGAGTCATTAAGAATAATCTAGAGGTCAAGAGAGCTGGCTCAGCAGTTACAGGCACTTGTTGCCAAGGCTGACAACCTGAGTTCAGTCTCTGAGCTCCACTTAACACTCCATGATGTAAATACTCCCACCCTCACTAAGTAAGTGTAATATTAAAACAAAACAAAACATACTATATCAGACTACAGACTCTGCTCTGTCGTGAGGACTAGACCTCAGTTCCCAGCACCCAGAACCCCCACCTGCAAGACATCCAGATGGTCGGGGTGGCACACGCCTTTTACCCCAGCACTTGGGAGGCAGAAGCAGGTGGATCTGAGTTCAAGGCCAGCCTGGTCTACAAAGTGAGTTCTAGGACAGCCAGGGCTACACAGAAAAACCAAAATCAAACCAAAACAAAAAAGGCATGCAGCACCCTCATCTAGTCTCTGTGCACATAGATACACACACATGTGCACAAACTTATACACAAATAAAATAAAACATTTTTTAGAAAAAGAACTATACAAATGCTACATTAAATGCTGATGTGCGGGGAAATCAATTTGTCTTAGAATGTTAAATTGGTATTTATTTTCCATCATCGAAACGGCTTAACCTGGGGATGGCTTCAGTGTTTTAGACAACTTAATGTTTTGCTTAAGGTCAAGCTAGCAAGTCCTGGAGTTGCCATTGTCTTTGGAATTGGATGCTATCAAATCATAATTGTAGCAGCTTAAATCACATCTTTACTAGACAGCAAGTATGGTGATTTACCTGTGTTTTCTTTGGACATTACACATGCTTAGTAGTTCAGAGAATCTTAGCTGTACAATATATGAAAAGTCCCATGGCTTTGACTTTTGGATTTTCAAGTAACGTTTTGATCGTGTGCTGAGGTAAGTTTATGGAGCACATAGCAGGGCATCTCTGCTACCCTCATGTGACATCTCAGCAGAGATCTGAGGGAAAGTGCTGCACTAATGCATGTGTGTGTCTTTTTCCCATAGGTATTTGATTCCAAATGCAGGAGATGCTACCAGAGCCATAAAACAGCAGATCATGAAAGTGTTGGATGCTTTGGAAAGTTAATGTAAAAGTTATTTAAGTGAAATTAAGGCAACGAAGAGAAACATGAAAATATATTTCCTGACTCAATACTAACCAGAGACCTTTGATTTGCTCATGGGGTGCCTGAGTAGAGGGTCTAAATGCAAATTATTGTAATCAATATTGGGATGGGTACACTTTTTTAAACATTTCTTTTGCATCTTTGGTTTTATATAATGATTTCTTATAAAGGTCAGTTACTAAATGACTTTGAAGTAACTGGCCTTGTGCCCTATGGATCAAGGGCACAGAGTGCAGTTCTGTTTTGAAGAACTGTTTTAAGGGACATGCATCGTTTTCAGGTTTTAAAACAACTGTACACATACATATTTGCAATGTCTTCACTGAAATTTAGGAATAGAATTAGTTGAAGAGATTTAATTGCTGCATTGAGTTTTACTACAATGAGCATTATCAGAAAATAAATGGTTAGATTAATAATTAGCTCACTGTTTCTGTTCTTAAAACGATTGAAGTCCGTTTGATGGAATGGATAGAGGTTAGAGCAGCTCACAGTACAGCCCATGGTGAGACTCTGAAGGGCCAGCTTCCCCCATCTTCCCTCCTGTAGGTAATCATTCAGAGACTAATTGCCTCAGAGGTAGTGAGCCTCACCCCAGGGGTTGCTAAGGAACAGTTAACAGCATTAGAAGTAAGTAGGCATGTTAAGGTTAAAATTAGCATTTGGGGGACAGAATTGTATCTGTAAACATGTCATTGGTCTTTATTACAAATGGGTCATTTGGTCCAGGCTGTTTCAGAATGTTTTGAATACACTGATTATCCTTCTTGAAGTGATCACCTGTGACCACACTAATGTCCAGTTTTAAACAAAGATAATCAGAGCGCTATAGAAAATTTTTCATTGTTTTTTATCACTTTCTAAACATTTTCTTTCGGTTTTGCCTTCTCAGTAAAATTTCAACAGTTGAAGCTTCTTTATTCTTATAGTCTGAGAAAATGGAAGCGGCCTGCTTTGTTTAGGAGCTCGCTCCTAAGCGGCCTGCTTTGTTTAGGAGCTTGCTCAGATTAATTTCTGTGGCCCATATTAGTCACTATGCAGAGAGATCCAGAACATCTTTGGACCATGGGATGATTTTTATAAAATCTGTTTTAAAAATAGTAAATATAACCTGCCATGTCATAAAATGTAATAGATTTTCTCTAAGGGGTTGGTTGATAGAAATACCTAGATGCACCCCACTAGTAGCCAATGTTTTAATTTGCTTAATGGAAATCAAGTGAATAAAAGATAACATAATTAAAAGAACTCTATTCTGATATCTAAATAAAAACAGTGTATTTGAGTGGTTGAAGACATTTGCATGAAATTGCACCTTGTTTGGTACTTGATATTCATAACTCTTCCCCCAAACTGTTGTATTTCATTTCTTCCATTTTCTTGACACCCTCTTTGAAATGTCCTCAAGTCTCATTTTTCAACCATCTCAGCTATGGGACTTTTTTTCATAATATTAATGTAAAGATGTTTGTGTTACTGTTTATAAATTACAATTGTAAATAAACTGATAGAAGTTTGCTCAAAACTTCTGCTCTCGAGACCTTTATCTGTATTTTATCTGCAGATTAAACATTTGTTTTATATATATATATATACCTTAGGTAGGCTAAAACTAATGACACTAGTTGGGTGCTGGGGTGCTCATAGCCCCAGCTATTGAAGGAAGCTGAGGCAGGAGGATCATGTGAGCTTAGGAAGTGAGGTTTCTTTGACTTTCCCTTCTCTTTTTACTAGAGCAGGTCAGTAGATCTGTCATCATAGACCTGACTTTTTACTAGAGCAGGTCAGTAGATCTGTCACCATAGACCTGACTTTTTACTAGAGCAGGTCAATAGATCTGTCACCATAGACCTGACTTTTTTTTTTTTTTTCAATAGTTGCCATGGCTACCAGGCCACTGCCATGGGTACCAGGCCATTGCAAGATGGAGATGGGGTAAATATGTTATACCTGGAAGACAAGGCCATACTGCAACACATCCCCAACACATCCTCCAGCCCATACCCGGCCAAGTGCTCTTAATCACTGAGCCATCTCTCCAGCCCTGCTTTGTCCTTTTTAAACTGCTGTTTATACCCCCCCCCCAGATGCCACACCCCGAAGTTTGTAAAAAGCTCAACCCCCACTGAAGAAAACTGGCTAAGTTTTCTTTTGGGGATCTGATCCGCAGGCTTTGTCTCCTTTTGCCCAGATCTATAATCTCCTTGTTTCCATGCTCTACAAATGTGACAAGGTATGGATGTTCTCTTGAAACCACTGCAAAGGTTAGAACGCAATGTAGCTAGCTGGGTGTGTTGGTACGTGACTCAATCCCTGCATTCAGGAGTGGGAGCAGGAGGATGAAAAGTCAAGGTGGGCCTTAACTACCTAGTAAGTTAAAGTGCAGCCTGGGCTACAGGGGGCCCTGTCTGAAAACCAGAAAAACTCAAAACAATGAAATAGTAAATAATAAATATTTACACCAATGATAATGAATAAAAATTAAATAATAAATACAAAGGTTAAAAAAAAAATACAAAGGTCAAATCTTAGAAGACTGCTTAGCGCCAACTCTCTCCATCTCTTTCCCCAGCCCAGTTAGGAGCAAGCATCTGAAGTCCTGCTAACCTAAAACAACCAGGTGCACTCCCTCAAGCCAGTCAGCATGGGACATTCATTACCCTGGCCACTGCTGTGATCCAACCTGAAATTGAATTGTGCTCCAAGTAGGGCCTTTCTACCCCAGACGACCCACTTCTTAACTGTCTATGGCACACTACCACAACATAGGGTGCTCTTTTTTGACCTTGCTTTTCAAGGCCCTATTAAAAGAATTTGTAATTTTCACTTCTTGGTGTATCCAACCGCAAAGGATGAGCCATTTTCAGTACGGGGCCCAGGCAGGAATGTAGCTTAGTGGTAAACTGTACTGAATGTGCTCAAAGTCGGAGGCTTACTCACCAACTCTACAGCACAGCACAAAACAAACAACAATCTTCAAAGTTCATTGAGGCTCCGCCCCTCGCCCAGTCCTTGACCACGCCCCTTCTGCGCGCGCGGCTCGGCCCCGCCTTCCGCGCTCCGTGCTCCGCGGAGGAGATTGACTGGCAGCAGTCCCTGTGGCCTGTGGTGCTCCGAGGAAGAGCCATGTCTAGTAAGTCGCTAGTGGCCTGGTCGTCTAGCTCCCAGCGGGAGCGGAGTCCTCGGTGTGGCGGTGCAGATGAGCCGGCTGGGTCCCTGCGTCCCCCAGTCAGCATGGCGGTGGCTCTTGTCGTCGGTGTCCGCGGCTCGAGGAAGCCCAGAGGCGGCGGGCCGTGCGAGCACTGGTCCACTTGCGGGTTGGGTGGTGGTGTCAAACTCGTGGCCCTGACTCCCTCGCCTCACAGAGCGGTGAATAATCGCACCTCACTCCGCAGTTCCAGATATTAGCCTGACTGTTGTGCCACTTCGTGCAGTGACTTGGTGCGGCTTTCCCACAGCAAGCTTCCTCGTCTGTAAAAGTTTATAGGTGCAATGACCTGGCATATTTATGTAAATGTTGTTCCCATAACGGGCCCTTCACTCGCGGTGTTTTCGTGCCCTCCGCCCTGACTTGTTCATCTTCAAAGTCATTAATATCTTTCCTGAGAAGGTGAAACAACAAGTCCTGCACACGGAGGACCCCAGTGGAAGGATTTCCCTGCGTCAGCCTGCAGAGGGCGCTTTGCACCAGCCCCAAACCTGGGTTGGGACCTTATCCCTATTGATTGGCGTTTTGGGAGAGAAGCTAGAAGCAAAACCATAGTAAGTTTTATCCTTTCCTGCCTCAGGAGCAGAGAAAGTCTAACTTCTTAGGGTTAGGGGAGATATTAATGAGTTTCTGTGATACTCTGGTGACAGCTCAAGGTCTGTTAACCTGAAAGTAATGCCAGGTTTTGGTTTCTTTTTGTTTTATCCAGATTCTGGCACTGTTCAGTAAGAGGCATTAGAGACTAAATGTAGTTTTTTGTTTTTGTTTTTGTTTCCTTATCATATTTAGGATAAACCAAGGAATGAACGATCATAGTTTTTATACTTTTAAGGATAGCTTCGGCCTTTTTTCAGAAGCCAGGTTTTGTCAGTGTTTAGATATACCCCTTTAGATTTCCAGTCGTTAGGACAACCAAAACCATGTTCAAACACTGCCTGATATCCTGTTTGAGAATCCTGGTTCTGGGTGAACTTAGTGGGCAGATCTAATGACTTTTTCCCCCTTTGTCCTCAGCTTTCCGCCTGGCCCTCATCCAGCTTCACGTTTCTTCCATTAAATCAGATAACATTACCCGGGCCTGTGGCCTAGTCCGGGAGGCAGCAAAGCAAGGTGCCAACATAGTTTCTCTGCCGGTAAGTATCGGGGCAGTCTGCCCTTCCTAGGACCGTGGACCTGCCACAATTTGTGTCCCACCTCCAGCAATATCTTTTGGAACCCTGATATTGTTTCTTATTTGTCTCATCTTTCACAAAGACTAGCAGCAACTTTTGTCGTAAGATGTCTAACATGGTTGGTTATAAGTCTTGAACAAGATCATCTACCCTGTTCAGATGAGGAGGATGAAATCCACTGGGGGATTTCCGTACAGATAACATACTCAGGGCCTGTCTTTTGCTTCAGGCTTTTTATTGTTGTCATGTTTTAGGTCAGACCATGGTGCGTTAGCACTGTTCAACAGTTTTTGAAAAATTGTCTTGAGGTTTGAGTTGAAGGTCGTATCATATTTGCTGGTAAGTACAGCCTCAGAGTTCTGAATGAGCAGAGATCAGTAACAAGGGAATCTTTTTGTTTGTTTTGATTTTTTGAGACAGGGTTTCTCTGTGTAGCCCTGGCTGTCCTGGAACTCACTCTGTAGACCAGGCTGGCCTCGAACTCAGAAATCCGCCTGCCTCTGCCTCCCAAGTGCTGGGATTAAAGGCGTGCGCCACCACTGCCCAGCAACAAAGGGAATCTTGTTTGTGTGTGTGTGTGTGTGTGTGTGTACATGTGTATACACGTATACTCCTAGGGGCCAGAGGTTAGTTCTACAGGAGCAGTTTACTTGGTTGTTGTTTTGAGATAGGGCTTCTCTGTACAGCCCTGGATGTCCTGTTCCCTTGCTCTGTAGACCAGGATGGACTCTAACTCGGAGATCCACCTGCTTCTTGCCTTCAGGTGCTGAGACTAAAGTCATGTGCTACCACTGTCTAACTACTCTTTTTTTTAAAGATAAAGTCTGAGACTTCTGGGACTTGGGACTCACCAGTTAGTTAGACTGGCTAGCCAGCAAGCCTCAGGAATCCACTGGTCACTCCTCCCCTAGTGTTGGAATTATAAGTGCATCCCCTCATGCCTGGCTTATTTTACATGTGTGCTGGGGATCGAACTCATGCCCTCATGCACTTTACTGGTTGAGACATCTCCCGAGCACAATCCAGCCTTCCTCTGGATCACTGTGTAGCCATGGCTGGCCTGGAACTTACTGTATAGAACAACCTGGTGTTCTCTGTGCATCGGTTATAGGACTCATCTGTGCCTGGTACCTCACATGGTCTCTTTAGTTTATGTTGCTGAGATGAAGTCAACATCTAGGAAGGAGAGTGCTCGAGTTATGTATGTGCTTACTTAGCTTGCTGACTCTTGACATGCTGGTCATTTTAGCTTAAAGCCTGGTACATAGACACTGTCATTAAATGCAAAATGAGTGAATTTGAAGTGAAATCCAGTAAATGTTTACCTATTGTTTTCTGATGTGTCAAAGGACTGCTGAAGGCAGATGTGTGTTAGTGTCATTGTCATTTTTGGTGTCTAATTTTGAGCTCCAGAATTCATCTTGGGATTCAAAATCACAGAGTGAACATGATTTGTGATGGGCCTGGATGTCCAAGAACTGGGAATTCCACAGGCTCCAGGTCTAGCCTTCTGCAAGGTCACCAGGAATGATTAGTATCCTCACCTGGGCTAGTTGCCTGTCTGCCTTTGGTGCACGTTCTTTAGCTCTAACTTGGTCTTTTCCTACTGGTGTTTTATCCGATCCAAGCAGAACAGGAAGTGCTGTGTTTCTACTTTCTACTGAACTTTAAACGGTTTGCCTGGTTCCTCCTTTTTTTCTTCTCTAACATGACTCTAGGAGTGTTTCAATTCTCCGTATGGAACAAACTACTTTCCTGAATACGCAGAGAAGATTCCTGGAGAGTCCACACAGAAGCTTTCTGAAGTAGCAAAGGAGAGCAGCATATACCTCATTGGAGGTAATTTCTTCCATGAGGTGTAACATCTAAACATTAAAAAATGCTAGGATGACTTCTGTTACATTTAAACCAAACATTTAAACATTTTAGCCCTTGAAAAGAATGAGGTTGCCAGGGTGGTGGCATACACCTATAATCCCAGCACTTGGAAAGCTGAGGCAGGAGGATTATAAATTCAGGGTCAATTTGGGATACACTGCAAGATATGATAAGTATAAAAAATGCAAGTTCAGCATGATTGTGAACAGAATTTAGATTAGTTCTTCCTTAAAAGATGATTGTATGTTTTCACATGTAGTTATATACATAAAGACCTAGTAAATACCATAGAAACACACCAGACTGATACTGATGACATTCCCTGTAAAGGACTGGTTAAAGAGCTAGATAGAATGTGGCAAGAGAAATTTGACCTGTGTTCTGTGTGCTGACCCAGTAAACCTCCAGAGGTTCAATAAATATAATGAACAAGATTATCATGTGTCATGATCATCATGATAGTTAAGGGATTAGAAATGACTAGGCACTGGCAATGCACGGAGCATATGTTGGGTCCGTTCTGTGATGAAGAAAGGCTTGTTTGTGTCTTAACATTCTCATCACAGGGCCTGTGGGCTTCAGTTTTGTTGTAAGACTTGATGGATTTGAGCAATAAGGAATTCCTGATTTTGCTCTGAAGTTACATATTAACTGTTGCTCAACGTTGTGACTGAATTTCAGGGACACTCTGGTTATTTTTTAAACCTTTCTCTGACATCTAGACTAGTTATAGTTCATCAATAATTTTGAGTTTAATCACTGAAAGATATATTTAAGGGGAAAAAGAATTCGTAGAATAAATTTTATTATTGGGCCCAAATGACTGTTTACTAGGCCTTTACCTACTATCACAAAGTTATTGGCCCATTCCTTTTTGTTATTGTTTTGTGTAATTGTCTGTTTCTCTCAATGGAAGGCTCCATCCCTGAAGAGGATGCTGGGAAACTGTATAATACCTGCACTGTGTTTGGGCCCGATGGGAATTTACTGGTAAAGCATAGAAAGGTAAATTGTGCAAATCTCATTGCCTTCCATTTTCTGTTTCCTGTAAGGATATAAATGTAATTCATCTTTAAGCCATTGATTTTGTGTGGTTCAACCTTGCTGAACTTGTTGCTCTGTGTAGGCTCTCAGACATACTATTAAATATTAGGTGCTCTTAGGTGGGCTGTGGTAGCACATGCCTATTTGTTTTTCTCTCGAGACAGGGCTTCTCTGTGTAGGCCTGGCTGTCCTGGAACTTGCTCTGTAGACTTGGCTGGCCTCCAACTCAGAGATCTGCCTGCCTCATGCCTTTAATCCCAGCACTATGGAGGTAGAGGTGGATGGATTTCTGAGTTTGAGGTCAGCCTGGTCTACAGAGTGAGAGTTCCAGCCAGGGCTGCGGAGAGAAACCCTGTCTTGAAAATCAGAAAAGAAAAAAGAAAGTGTCCTTGTCTCGTTTCCAGTGTCAGAAGGAACACATTCACTATTTTACTCCTAGATATGATGGTTTTTAAAAGAGAATTGCTCAATGTGACTATTAGATGAAAAGCCTTCCCTTTAGAGCAAGTGTTTCTGTTTTGAAAACCGTGGTTGGTTGTAGAAGTTTACTGGATACAGGCTGAAGATAAAGCTCAGTGGTAGAATGCTTTCATAGCATAGGCAGGGCCTGGGTTTAGTCACTGTCTTTGCCCCTCCCCCTCCCCCTCAGCATTCATTGCTATAGCTCAGTATATGTCCTTGAGATCCTATGGCTTTTTCATTTACTAATGTGATAAATTGCATTGGTTAATATCAAGCCACATTTGTTGTGCTTGAAACAAAAATCTTACTTTAGCTAGGCGTTTGGTGGTGGATGTTTTTAATCCCAACACTTGGGAGGCAGTGGCAGGTAGCTCTCTGAGTTGGGGACCAGTCTGGTCTACTGAATGGTTTACAGGAGAGCCAGGACTACAGAGAGAAACCTTGTCTTGAAAAAGGAAAAGGAGGGAGGGAGGGAGAGAAGAAAGGAAGGAAGAAAGAAAGGGAGGAAGGAAGGAAGGGAAGGAAATAATAAATCTCATTTGGAATTGTTTTGCAAAATTTTACCTCGGTTTTGTGTTTGTCTTGAGACAGGGTCTTTCTTCATAGCCGAGGCTGAGTTTGAACTCCAGTAGTCCAGACTGGCCTAAAACTTGTGGCAATTCTCCTTTCAGAGCATCCTTACTGCTAGAATCTTAGGCATGTGCCATGCCAACTTACTTGTTTTTAAATGCTGCACATTCTTTTTGCTTTCTTTATTGATGGTGGTTTTTTTGTTTTTTATATGGGGTCTATGTAGCCCTGGCTATCATTGTAGACCAGTGTGACCTCAGACTCACAGAGATATCCTGTCTCTGCTTCTCAAAGGCCTTTTCTTCTTTTGCCAGTTTTGTCAGTTTGATTCTGATTGTGAGAAATCTTCCTTAGCATTTAGAGTGAACACAGTATGTCCACCATGGGCCTGCACATTTTTCACACCTGGAGACAACAGGGGTTATAAAACCTATATCATCTCATCATCTTCCTTTACTAGAAAGGATAGGCAAAATTGTTAATCTGTTCCTTCAGAGACTGAAAACAAGCTAAAGACACCTATTAGTTAAGACTATGCCTGAAGTCCTACACAGAGCAGTAAGATAAACGGTTGGATGTAGCCAGTTATAGGTGCAATATGGCCAAAACCGGGGGTGATGTTTGTGCTGTCAATCTATATCTGCCACTACTGCTTCAAGGCCTGTGGGAAAAGAGGTAACCAAAGCAATTATTTGTGATGCAGATCCATCTGTTTGACATTGATGTTCCTGGGAAAATTACATTTCAAGAATCTAAAACATTGAGCCCTGGTGATAGTTTCTCCACATTTGATACTCGTACGTACCAGATAAGTTTGCCTCTTACAGCAATCCCAGAAAACAGGAGCAGGTATCTTCCCTTTTATGTCTATCTCTAGGTTTTTCACATATTCGTATTAAAAGTTCAGAATTGAGGAGAGTAAGCAGTCAGAGGTCTAGAAAGTCTGGAGAGAATGAAAACCTAGGATTTTGACATCACTCTTCCATTGGGTTACAGCCTCCATGATGTTCCTGTGGGTCACCATTGACACACTGTACTTAGTAATGCACATAGTTCAGAATGAACTTCTCAAAGCTATCCTGAGGCTATGAATGTTGTCTTTGAATGATGTCCCAATAAGATTGAACTTACAAATTGCCTGTGTAGGAGTCCTGGGTTAATCCTTCCTAGTCAGTGTTTATAATCAGAGAAGCTTTACTCCCACTTTATGCCAGAGATTGGTTCACTTATCTGTGCATTGTTCTGTTTGGAAACAGCTTACTGCAGAGTGGGCCTGGGCATCTGCTACGATATGCGCTTTGCAGAGCTTGCACAAATCTACGCACAGAGAGGTGAGTTAGGGCCACAGAGGGGTGAAGAAGCAGCTTGGAGGTTTGATTATGGGGTGGTGTCTGTGGCATGAAGATAGCCCCTAACACAAAGTTGCTCAGAAAAAAAACCACACACACACACAAATTTTGTGCAAAATGTTAGAGGTACAGTGTTAATGTCTCCATGTCCAGTACCTTGACAGCATCTTGCCCAGCAGACCTCTGCCGAGCGAGGGATCCTATGGTTGCAGGGTGGGGCATGTGCGATCTCACACACTATGTAGCAAATGCTTTCTTCTCAAATATCCCCTTTATCCTTTGAGTCTCTAACGTCACTGTGTTTGGAGATAATGGAGTCAGGTAGAAATGCAGCAATGGTCTGTACTCTCATGGGTTTCAGCACTCACGTATATAGTCAGTAATATTTTGGTAAAAAAGAATAAGTCAGAAGACCCAAGTTCTGGTTCAAACTTTACTCCTTAGCACAGCACACTGAACAGTAATTTCGCCTAAGGGGGTGTAGTTCCCTCAGAGAACTGGTGTGACAGAGGATTGAGAGAATTACAAACTCCAGTGTCCTTACTAAGCTACCAAAATCACTGGTACTTAACTAAGTGGTATGGATGATTGGCAGCTGGTTAGCAGATGAGATGCATGCATTCTGGGCTTAAGAGTAGCTGAAACTGTATTGCCCCAAATCAGTTGGAAAGTTCCATCGTAAGTCACTTCACTATGTGGTGCTGAGCGTCTGCGGCCAGTCGGCATTCTCATAACAGCACTCTACTTTTTATATGTGAAGGCACCGGTCTGACATCAACCATCCGTTTCTTTTTTCTTGTAGTTGTGTTTTATAGATATATCTCTAAAATTTTAAATTCAGAGCCTGAGTCTTACTAGGCCGACCTCTTTGTGTGTGGAAAAATTCAAGTTTGGCTCTGTTGGGTAAGGAGTAAAGGGAGGGAGTAACTGAGTGCTTACCGTTGCACCTTGTCTCTCTCCTCTGGAGGCTGCCAGCTCTTGGTGTATCCTGGGGCTTTCAATCTGACTACTGGACCAGCCCACTGGGAGTTGCTTCAGAGAGCCCGGTAAGAAAGGAATCGAGCATCTCAATGGTGATAGATCTATCAGCCTTAAATGGAACCCTTTCCTGCCCCTGCCCCTGCCTCAGCCTGTCCTGGCCCCCAGATGCATTTAGAAAGGATGACTGCCCAGAATGCTCTGCTAGGTACTGTCTCTGATGCCATAACAGTTCCCTCAAGAGATGCTGGAGTTAAGGGCATGTGCTACCATCACCATGCCACCTGCCTTACAAGATCAGTTTGTTTTAAATTGTACACCTACCTCTCCCCCTTATTTATTTATGGTGCTTGGACTATTTCACCAACAGGCCACTCTATTGTACATGGGTACAGTCTTTATCTACTCAACAGTTAACAGATACACAGGATGTTTCCTTTGGCTCCTGTGTGTCCAGCAGTATTGGGTTTAGATGATGTCTTTTCAGGTGCTGTTTCACTTCCCTTGGCTGGACCTTTTAGTAGGATTTCTGGACCACAAGACCTGTTTTTAATGGTTAGAGACAACTCCACTGCTTTCCACAATGGCTATACTAATTTTTAGTCCCACTAATAGTGTACCAGGGTTTTCTGTACACCCTCACCGTAAGCTTCTTGATAATAGCCATTTGAACTACAGTGAGATAGTTTTGTAGTTGGTCATCATGGTTTTGAATTGCCTGATTAGTGGTATTGGGCCTTCTAAAAATATTTATGTTAGTCAGTTGTGTTTGTCAGCTGACTATCATTATGACAAAATGCCCTACATAAAGAACATAGAAGGATGGAAAGTTTATTTTGGCTGTACTGTTTTTTGTTTTCTTTTTTTTTTTTAGTTTTTCAAGACAGGGTTTCTCTGTGTAGCCCTGGCTGTCCTGGAACTTACTCTGTAGACCAGGCTGGCCTCGAACTCAGAAATCCACCTGCCTCTGCCTCCCAAGTGCTGGGATTAAAGGCATACACTACCACTGCTGGCTGTACTTACAAGTACATTTCACACCTGCCTGGAGAGTCTACTGCGGAGAGTCTACTGCAGAGTCTTTTCACCCCAGACAGAAAAGAAAGGAGGGGCCAGGGTTCACAGGTTCTTCAAGGACCTAATTTCTTCCCTCTGTGCCTTACTTCTTATAAAGGTGGGGAATGTCCCCTTCTAGTAGTGCTATGGGCTGCGGACCAGCCTTCAAGTAACTTTTGCTTGACTTTTTAATTTCTACTTAGCTGTTAGACATGGACTTTAACTTACTGCTATTTTTAAATTGGGGTATTTTGTGACAGAGATTTTAGAATTATTAGCTACATACCTGCAGATGTCTCTGCCATTGTGGTTTTCCTTCCATTCTTGGTACCTTCATTTGCTGTACAGAAGCCTCACTTTGATTATAATCCCATGTGACTCTTTTTGTGTTTATGTGTCTTACTCCCCCCAAACTCTTGCTCATTCCAATGTACAGAAGCCTTTTCCTGTGTTTTGTGTTTTCATAGTGTTTTGTTTTTTTTTTTAAATTTTAAAGAACTGTATACACTTGGATAGAAACATGCTGCAGGTCTGCATTGTGTCATGTATTTGCTTTCTGTCTGTTGATTACAGGGCTGTTGATAATCAGGTGTATGTGGCTACAGCCTCTCCTGCCCGGGACAACAAAGCCTCGTATGTGGCTTGGGGACACAGCACTGTTGTGGATCCTTGGTAAGTACGTCTTAGGCTGAACTCAGCTGGAGGTTGAAAGATGCTACAGGATCATGTGTCTGCAACTCCTACCCCCTTTATACACATTCTCACAAGCATGAGCGAAGCTTTTACTTGCAACCCACATGAGAAGGAAGCCATCCTACTTGCCATATTGAGCCCTTGGCTTTGGTCATCTTTGCTTGTCTAGGTAGTCTTGGCAGCCATACAAAATAAACAAAGCGGGACATGGTCGGGCAGTTGGTTTTAGGGAAAGAGATCCCAGAATTCTTGGCTTGCATTTGGCTAAACTTTAGGCTGAGAGACTGGTCCAGGGGCAGGAATGAGAAGCCAGGTTAAGTGTGTTACTCCCTGTGTAATGGTTAGAGGATGGGGAATGGGTTAAAGCAGTGGTTCTCAACCTGTGTGTCACAACCCTCCACACACATCAGAGATCCTGCATAGCATAAACTTCCATTACAATGCATAATAATAGCAAAATTACAGTTATGAGGTAGTAACCATAATTTTATGGTTGGGGGGGGCACAACATGAAGGTCACACCATTAGCAAAATTGAGAACCCCTGGGTTAGAAGAAACTGGCTGTCCCCCTGTGAAAAGTATTTTACCACTGGGTGAACACAGAACATCTGTCCAGTCAGCTAGCTATTTCTCCATGGACAAATAATGTGATTGGCAACTGTATGTGTCATCTGAAAGCATATAGTGACACACAGGATCCCAATCAGACATGTGTCCTTACTAGAACTATGGACTTCAAAAGTTAGCTTTGATCCAGGCTACTTCTGTGTATGCACGCGTGCACACACACACATAGACACAGTATTTCTACAATTTCAGAATAAACAGGACACTCACCAAACCAAAAAGTCTTATAATCCCTAAGGGGTCCAGAGGGGACTGGGGGTGCCCTCAGTATGTGTGTGATTCTCAGTAGTTCTACATACTAGGATTTTTGGGCACTGGAGAACTGGCTTAGGCTGGTTTCTGTCACATTCCTGTCTAGATGTCAGCGACAAACTCTACAGCCAGTTCTCCTGATGGTTACCTAGAGTGGCTGTTTGTCGCAGAGTAATTGCATGTGTCATATGCTCTTCCTTTTTTTTTTCTGAAGGGTTTGGGGGCCTTCCAGCTTATGACTTTAGGGTGGTTGGTGTCTGAGTGGAAGTGACATTAGAGAAAGAACTCTGAATTTGGCAGGATGTGTGGGAATTAGGATTCAACCAAATGAAATTAGTGGCATTGGTATCTCATCCCTGCCAAGAGCCTTGGCTGATAAGTAGTTATTGTGCCAGATGGTTTGACGTATTTGGAAATTAATCATTTGCCCAGATATATTACTGAGGCCTGCACTGGGCCAAAAGCCTGAGCACTGCAGTTTTCCAGAACAGCCTTCACCTGGACTTTTGAAGTGCTGTTGCTCCTGTCAGCATACTCAGCATGTTATTCTGAAGTCTTTTCTTCCAATCTGAAACTCAGAAGTATAGGGAACACACAGGTAGAGGTTCTTTTAGATCTGGGCCCAGCCGCACTACCCTAAGGTGTGGTTGCAGTTGGCAGTGCATGAGGAACAGATGGAGACCTGCCTTGGAAGGGGCTTTTCCTATAACATTGGGACTTCCTGTTGACTACTGGTAGGTAGCTCTGTTCCTAAGATATTTATACTCATGAACAACAAGCTAGCTTTCTAGCATTGTGCAGCTTATTACACACATTCCACACTTTTCTCACCAAGCCTTACACTCTAATTTGCACACAATGTGCCACAAGTTCTCAACATACATAACCACCAGAATTTATACTATTTCCTTATTTTAGACCTTAGAATCTTTTGGCCTGTTATACAAGGAGGAAAATAGAGAACTAGACTGTCACCAGAGGTTGGTGAATCCCTCCCTATTCATTCTTTGGATTTCCTTCAGGGGGCAGGTCCTAACCAAAGCTGGCACGGAGGAAACAATCCTGTACTCAGACATAGGTAAGATTTGCCCTGCTGTGGTTATGATTTCTGGTGTCCCCATTCTGTGGCTGGTCACTTGGAAGGATTCCTCTGTGCTCTGCTCTTCTACCCTGGTAATACTTGTTTTTGAGGATGAGCTCTGGGGCTTTGTTTCTGGGTTTTGTTGAGTTTGAATTGACCCAGGACCAACTCCAGGTCACCAGCATCCAGACAAGGCAAGTGTTCCTGGGTCACTTGCTTAGACTTTGGGGATGAAATTTCATTGCTTGGTAAGTAGTTGCAAATTATTAACCATGTGTGTCCCTGTTTTTGCAGACCTTAAGAAGCTGGCTGAGATTCGGCAGCAAATTCCCATTTCAAAACAGAAACGAGCAGACCTCTATACAGTGGAGGCAAAGAAGCCTTGATGTCTGTCTCAAAAATGTCACAAGCAGGATGATGCTCTGTAAGACGATCAACTCTACTAAATCGTTTTTTTGGGAGAGGGCCATTTCATGTTAATTCTATCAGTGATCTGTGTCACAAGGCCACCTACTTTAATTAAAAGTTTCTTCTTTAAATGTGCTTGGTAACAATGTTCTAGCTTCTAACTACTTCGTCTGATGGTTCTTAGGCATTTCAGTCTCAAGATCTTGAAGACTCTAAGCATTTTTGTTTCCATGTGTACCTAGTGATGGGCTGGTCCCAGCTGTCTGAGAAAATTCTACATTTATAAGAACACTAATTTTCATGGGGCTAATATCCCCCCATCAACATGACACTTTCAAAATTTTTTATTAAAAATTGTTTTCATACACTATATCTTGATGTTTTTCTTCTTCCCCAATTCTTCTTCACTCATCCAAGTTTATGTTCTTTCTAAAACAAACAAAAGACCAATAAAGACAAAAGGAAACAAAAGTCCACAAGAGAGAAAACAATGGAGCTTAACATGCCACTTGTGAACAGGAATAGATAGATGTACAGTTGGGTCTCGTGACCTATACAGTACTGCTTTAGCATACCACTGGTTCAATACCATACTGGTAAATCAAAACTTTTCTAATATATAAGTAGATAGGCTTTTATTGTGGCTACTTACAGAAGAGTAAGAAAATCAAGTGACTCTTAAAAAAAAAAAAAAAGTATATGATTTGGTAAGATTTGGCACACATATACATACATCTATGAAATACCAATAAGAAAGTGAATGTATGTACTACCACCAGAAGTTTCCTTATAGGCATTTTTCTTGTCTGTGTATGGATATGTGCAGGTGCTGAGGTCAGAAGACATACCCTTGGGCTGGAGTTAGAGGTGTTCATAAGCTGTCCAATATGGGTGACAGGAACTGAACTCAGGTTCTCTCCCAGAGCAGCAAGCACTCTTAGCCAAGGGATCATCTCTTCTGCCTCTCCCTATAGTCTTGTAAACTCTCTAGCTATTCAATCACTGATAAGCTTTATCACCATAGAGAACTTTGAGTATTCTAGAATTATGTAAAAAGTGAATTATAACCTAGTACTTTTATTGGGTGTTTATCTTACCTGTGCACCAGTGATATATTACTTGTTGATGGACATTTGAGTCCTTTCTGCCTTTTGAATGAAGGAGTTAGAAACAAGCTTTTCATGTCTGGAGCAGTAGAGTTGTGGGCTCATATATCTACTTTACTATCACATTGCTTCCAAAGCAGTTGTACCATTTTACAGTGCTGCCAACAATTCTATGAGTTCTAGTTGCCCCCTATTCCTTATCCTCATCAACTTAGTATGGTTAAATTTTTATTGTTTTTACTTTTTGGATATGGTGCCCTGCTATGTAGCGCACACTGACCTTGAACTTGGGATTCTCTTACATTTACCTCCCATGGCTGGGATTATAGGCACAATGCCATAACCAGCTTCTTCTCAGTAAATTTATTATTTCTTGAGCTGGCCAAATGGCTCAGTGGGTAAAAGCAGGCCTTTTTTGTTTTGCAGGCCTGATAACCTGAGTTCAAGCTTTAGAACCTATGATGGAAGGAACCAAAGTTCCCCCCACACCTCCACACGTACTTCACACAATAAAAGAATTAAAAACTGATTAATCACTGATACATCTTTTCACATGTATCTTTGGTGAAATATCAGTTGATACCTTCTGCTTGTATCTTCAAGTGATAAGTTGCTTATATATTTTGATGTATATTTTTTGTCATGGTCTACCGCTCTAAAGGGGGAAAGTGACATTTACCTGTCCTCACACTGGGGATTAAGCCCAGATCCCACAAGCTAAACATTCTCCTTACCACAGCTGCAACTTCACTTATTCTCTTAGTATTTTATTATTTTCTATCATGCTATGTGACTCTCCCATCTCTGTCACCTAAGTTCTGAGAATACAGGCTTGTTCCACCATGCCAACTAATTTTCATTTTTTAAAAAAAGTATTATTTGAAGAGCAAACTGTATATTTTCACAAAAGCCAACTTATTACTTTTTATTCCTTTAAAATGATTGTTTGTTTAATTATTTTGTCCGTTTGCATGTTTGTGCACCGTGTGTGTGTGTGTGTGTGTGTGTGTGTGTGTGTGTGTGTTGCCTGAGGAGGCAGAAGGTGTCAGATCACCTGGAACTGGAGTTACAGGCAGTTTGTCAGTTTGTGAACTGTCACATGCAGTCCTGGGAACCAAACCTCTCCAGCTCTCCCCTATTTCCTTTTGAAGTTGTCAGTCTTCTGTGTCCTCTGACATTTACGGCTTTAGCTTACGTTCTCAGGTTCTCTCCATGATTGAAACAATGATTAAACTCCCTTGTGGGATCAGCATGAAGAACTTAGCCTCATGATAACATCTGACAGATGGCTGTCTAGGCTGCTATACAAGTCTAAGACACAGATAAAGAATGAACCCTCGCCACTGCTCTCCATAGAGCTCTGTTTCATTCTTAAAGGGATAAATATTTGCAGGAAATTTCATGACCACAACAATAAAATCCTGTATATGCCTATCTTCAAAGTTAGTTTGAATCAACAAGAAACCAAGTTTCAGTTAATAAATGAACAAATTTCCTATCTTTCTGTTTCAAAAATAGATAGAAAAGCTTGAATGTAGTATTTATTTTGTGAATTTACATGTGAAGCCATTTACAAAAGTAAAGATACAGACAGATGCAGCTTTCAGTGCAGTTTGAAATATGTTCACAACAAGCAAGAACGATTTTGAGTATCTGGAATGACAATATTGAATGGCACATGCTTCAGTGTTTCCTACCCAACCCCAAGAAAGAAGGGAGCAGAGTAGAAGATATCCCTATTAATGTAAATACAGCCATGCAAATAAAAAACGTTTAAGCGAAGAGGTCACATTCAGAGATGTAGGATATTTCTGTATTTAGGGTTATCATCACTGGAGAATTATTTCACAACAAAATGAAGAGCTCTCCAACTTTCCATTATCCCAGTCACCTTAAATTAAGTTCACTGCTCCTATTGAAATCAGCCACAGGATTACCAGCATCGTCCAAAAACTGACTTTATAAGAGGAGTCGTTTCTAATATTTCCTAAAAAAGACAGCATTTGTAGACAAAATCATTTTGGTTTCAGTGGGATAAAGCACCCCTTTAAATAAGAGTGTAAAATGCTCCTTTTACTCTCAACAATGTAAACTATAATTAGACTTTATGTCCGTTAAGTCTTAACAGGCTTGCTTTTGTTTTTTATCATTTCACTTAAATAAACTTCAACCTGTCCTGGATCTTGGAAACAGACTCAGTAAGAACACATCCCTCCCCAACCAGAAAAAATCCAGCATATAAATAAGTAAAAGGATAGTCTATGAAAGTGATGAATAGAAACAGCTTAGAGATTCAAAAGAGAGGATGAGGTACAGATAAAAATGGACAGAACCAAAGTAAAGTCAGCTGTCAGTATCCCTGGAGATGTAAGTCAGCTGTCAGGCAGTATCCCTGGAGGTGTGGCCGTGGACCATCAGTCCTTGGAGGTCAAGGTCACCTCAGTACAAAGTACTCCATGTATCGCACATCTCTGAAAATACTGGCTCAAAGCCCTTAAGTTAACAGCCACAGCTATGCCACTAAAGTTTTCATTTCCAAAAAGGATGCCCTGGCTTTAGGACTGACATCCTTTTTGAACCTTTACCAAATTTCTGTCACTAGAAAATTTAAGCTAATTAAATATTCCTCTATATCATCACATGTACTCCATCTGTATGTGGGCTGTTCACATACACCCACTTTCTTTAAAAAGCATACTATTAAATAGTACTTACTATGAAATAGGCACGGGCAAGTATATACATGTCTCGTTCATCTTACCTTCCTTGTTCAGTCCCTCATTAAGTCTTCCTGTACAAGTATCAATCAGAATTTGCTTCTGCATAATTTACTAAAGTTCTACAGAATCAGAGGCACTGTGCATGCTGACAATAGCTTAAAGTCTTTCAATTTTACTGAAATCCATATTGAAGCTTTTCATCCTTCAAAAAAATTAAAGAGGATTAATTGAATACAAAAGAAGTCTATTTTACAGCACTTACTATGTTAAAGACTAACATACTATAAAACACTCACATGTTATACAAACAGCTATAAAAACAAAGTCATTCAGAACATAATCCCCATCCCAATATTAAAAAAAAAAAAAACAAATCAACAAATCAAAGGTTTTATTTGCACGGCCAATTGCTGTTTGTATTCTACAACTTTGTTTTAATATCCCTTTAACAGGTTAAGATTTTGTTGCACAGGGAATAAAAGCTGCAAGACTGCAAACTTCCTTCAACAGCCACGCCCACTACACCTAAACATGAAACATGTAATGAATGACAACATCACAAAGGGAATACTAAGTCCACCGTTCAACAATTCATGACAGCGTCTTCAGGGTTCAGTTGAAGAGGGGGTGAACTTCTTTTAAAAGAGCCAGTCTGTTTCCCCTGTGTTTATAATGTTGGAGGTTTTAATCCGTATTTCTTTGCTACTTCTGTCTGGGCATGGGCAGCATCACAAAGTGAATACAGATGAGCCATCTCCATTTCGGACTTGGCCAGGTTGATAGCTTTGTTGAACATGTCAATGGCTTTCTCCATGTTTCCTCTAAAAGAGCAAAAATTCAAAGATTCTTCAACAAGCACTTCTCAGTAACAAAGCACCAATGAATCTTACACCCCAATATCCACCCCCATCTCTTCTCCCAGTCCTTCCCTCCCACAGCTCTTCTCCCTAGTCCCCCTCCCCTTCTCTGAGATGGGGGAAGCCCCAGTGAAGATCACCCCACCCTGGGCATGTTAAGTCTGCAGGGATAGGCACATCCTCTCTCACTGAGGCCACCATGGCAGCCTACTCTGTCTACATTATCTTGAATCCTTTGTTAAATACAGGCAGACTAGGGCAACTAAGTTGGTTACTTAAAAATCATAATTTTCCTGGTTCCGAAGCCTGTATGTTTCTCGTGAAACATGAGGCTTCTGGCAACACACAACATTAGTAGCCTCAAACACTTGCCCCTTAAAGGATTGACTCCACACTCTTACTACCTCATCTCTCACCCCAAAAACCTGAGAACTTCCATGCAGTCAAAGGTCAATCCCAGTTCCCTGACCATGTCAAACCTGATCACAAGGAGCCTCAGATTACTGCCTTTGCTTAACTCTGATCACATCCCCACCTTTTAGGGCCCACTTCAAATACTGTGTTGTATACTCCCCCCACCTTCTCCTCTCAGAAGAATTAAATACTTCATTCCTAATATTCCTTACAGTTCTATTAGCCCCAAATACACAGGCAGATGAATGTTTGCTCCACCTTATTAGCTCATTCGTGGGTATCTTTCAGTTCCAACAGCTAAGTAGAAAGGTTGGTAATTACTATCTGTTTTTGAATAAATGGATGAACATGCTATGGCTAATAAAATTTACCTCTTACATTTAAGTGTGTCTAAGTTTTATAGTTACTAAGAAACAACTATTTAAGGTAAATAGTATTATCTATGTATGCATGCATGTGCATAATACTTAATTACATGTGTGTAATCCTGCAACTAAGATCCAAGATAGGTAACTCAGTACCACTAAAGGTGACCATATTTAACTTCCTATAGTATATGGCTAACACAATTAACTATTTTTGGTTTATATGGATCTGTTTTGACAATATCTAGATGATCTGCAAAATATTAGTATAATCAGCAATGCCAATCATTTAACTTTAAAGTCGGATTTATATGAACATTTTTTGAGACAAGATTTCTAGCCCAACCTTGCCTAAAACTCCCTATGTAGCTTAAGAGAATCTTGAACGTCTCTGATCCTCTTGCATCAACCTCCAGAGTTTGTTTTGAATCTGTCGCATGCCAGGTGTATTGCTAGAGAATGAACTCAGGGCCCCAGGCATGCTAGCTGAGCACTCTATCAAATGAAGCCTGATCCCCAGACCTACAATTGACTTTTTTTAAAAAAAAGTTTCACATGCATAGGTGTTTTGCCTTCAAGTATGTCTATATGAGTATGTTGGATCCCCTAGAATTGGGAGTTATAGACGCTGTGATCTGACATGTGGGTGCTGGGAAATGAACTCAGGTCCCCTGAAAAAGCAGACCGTACTCTTAACTGTTAAGCTATCTCTCTAGCCCCTAAAATAGACTTTTACAGTACAATTTAACATACAAAGAAAATTCTCTCAACCCCCATCCTCTTAAGGTAATCTCTATGAATACCTTAAATTAAATGTCAAGTGTTTTTATATGCACTAAGAAGAATCAAGAGCTTTGTTCTAGTTATAAACCACTGTTCTTAGTAAAAGAATTCTTTATTTGCAATAACAAATTAACATTAAGAAATGGTATTTGTATATACCTGCCATCAGAAGAATCACATTTTTTGTCAATCTTTTGGAGGAAAGAGAGCCACAGGAAGAGCAGACTAATAGGTAATTAAGAGGACTTATGCTGATTCCTGACAAGTAATAGTGGCAAGATTACTGCCTTGACATCAATGAAGTATGGACTCAAGTCTTGTCCTCAGTATCACAGTGTGACCTTGTTAGCCTAACCGGCCTGGTCATAGTTTCTGTACACTTTATAAAGATGAGTTTAGGTCAACAGAACTGAGATCTGGAAGGTACTAAAGACCAGAACTTGGGTCTATAATACATTCTGGAGGAAATGCCAATATTTAGGAGGCATAGCCCACTACATATATACCTGTCAACATTAAATGTAGACCTCAAGTGCAACTCTGGATAAATATTTACATAAAACAAATTACAGGAAGTCAGAATTGTAAAAAGTCCAACCAAACCAGAGGTTTCATGAAAACTCAGGAGCTCAGAAGATGCATTACAACTTGTCCAGTTTCTTGGCTTGCTGCTGCTCTATAGCAGGATCTAGATCCCAATACAGCCTAGCTATCTGTTTTCCTTATTGCCTGGTACTGACTAAACCATACTTCAGGAGTTTCTGGTCTTTCCATAGGAAGGATAAAAATGAAAAAGGAAATCATACACAATAAAGAAATAGTCTCACTTTTTAAGGCACAGGCCTGATTGATAGCTTCTATAAGTGTAACTTTTAATTTGGAAAAATAATGAAATGAGTCAAATCTGAATTCCCTAATTTTTAGGGAAGCCTTCATCAAAAGTACAGCAAGCTTTAAAACTGTGATGGATACTGACTGATAATCAAATGTATGTAGTGAGAACAAAAGGCAGTAACTCTCCTGTCTCTAAGAAGCAGCTTGAGAAGTTACCTCTGCACTTCAATAGTCCCCATGGTCTCATATGCAAAGTCACACTTGTTGTCAATTTCAATAGCTTTGCTGATAAGCTCCAAACCTTTATCCAAATCTTGCTTCCACTGAAGTTGAAGTAAACTGGATTTGGGGTGGGGGTGGGGAGAAGACAGTTAGATGGACCCAGTACTGACAGAAATATAAACATATGATTTGGGTTCTGCCCTCAATAAACAAACAACAATTTATAAGGAAAGCAAAGACACACACTAGAGGCTTCTGGTCCCTATTTCTGATGTTGAGTGCCTGGCCACAGATTTGTAAGTCATGACTCAGTATTTTTCCCTGTATTTCAAAGAAACAGAGACAACTGATTTCGTGTGCAGATGCCAACCCCTGTTTCATTCCCTTCCAGCCCCTGTCCAGGACCCAGACTCCTGGGAGCAGGTCCTAGACAAGAGCACTGTGGGTTAAAGTCTCATTTTTTTTTTTGGTCTCTTTTCTACTCTGCTACTGGCATTGGCTGATTTCTAGTTGTATACTCAGCCTGTTGTCTCAGTTGTGTTTGGTTCCATTTCATGAAAATAAAAAGTATGTAAACCCATTGTGAAAAAATTGTTCTGAAAATTAAGGCTGTTTCTCCTTTTACTCTGATAATATTTACTTTATCTTTACAAAAACAAAATTATTGCATTATTTTCAACTTATTGAATATATTATAAATTCTGAATAATTTCATACAATCATTTCAAAAAATTAAATGTAAAAATTACTTGTTTTACAGCCTTTACATTTTTTCCCATTTATGTCTATGTATGGCTCTGTAATGTATTCAAGTGCCAGTAGAGGCCAAAAGAGGGTCTCAGATCCTCTGGAACTGGAGTCAAGGTGGTTTGAATTGCCCGACAACATGGATGCTGGGAACTCAACTTGGGTCCTCTCGACAATAAGGACTGCTCTTAGTTGCTGAGCAATCTAATTTCTCCACTAATTTCCAGCCTTTAATTTCATGTCACCATTTTTTCCTTAAACCTCACCTAGATGTATATCATAACAAATACAAAATTATTTTAACCTTTTTAATGTTTTGAAAAAGGTTCTCAATAGCTCTCAAACTCAAGATCCTTCTGCCTCAGCTTCTCAATATTGTAATCTTTATATAGCTTACTTTCCTGCATATATATAAAAAACACACTTTAATCCCAGAGCAGGGCAGAAGAAGGTGATCTTTATGTGTTCAAAGTCAGCCAGCAATACATGGTGAGACTAACTCCAATAGTTAAATTAGCCATAACAGAAATACTATGAACTTACAAACTCACTGGTCAACTTGAGAAATAAAATAATATATATTTGTCTGAGTGACACCATTAGGCTGTGTATCATCAGGTACACAGCATGAATACATGCTGCCACCAATGATTACTTCACACATTTTGTTTAATAACTAAATTCTCCCTTGTCAGCTGGGGTAGGGAGGCTACCCAGACATCAGACTCTGTCTCAAACAAGGTAGAACGTAGAGTGTTGCCCAAATCATCTCTCATCCCTATTGTGGCAAGCATGTATTCAAGTTCACACATGCACACAGATCACAGGGTCATATGTGCAAAGATGAAACAAAAAAACCCTACATACTGTAATAAACTAATCAATTAATAGATAGGTCTACTATTATCTGAATCATTTCTGTAAGGCTGAAAGAAATATTCTATTACTGTGAAAGAGATTTAATATTTTATTGAAACAAATAGAACCAGAAAAATACATACCCTTTATGAACATATGTTGTAGCATTATCTGGTTCCAAATCAATACATTTATCATACATTTCATCAGCTTTACCAAACTGTTGTTGATCTGTTAATGCCTATGTGAAGAAAAACTTTAGTTATAATTCATGTAATTGCTAACCTGAAAATTAATGGTATACTCCTTATTAAGTATTAAAATTTATTTATTCACCAGTTTAAACTGTATTTTTTAACAGAATCAAAGGGTTTGGGAAACAGTAGGATATCGAAGAACCTAGTTTTAATGGCAGCTATATCCATCACATTTTCACAAGCCTATACTTGCATTTATAATTTATCACACTAATATTAAAGGGATTAGTCTCAGGGTTAGTCATTTTAAAGGGTACATTATAAATATAGTAACTGTTACTAGTCATCCCACAACTACTACTGACGTGGCTGAAGAAAGACTTACTTTCATGGACACTATATATCAGGGTTTAACTTGGGAGGTGCTCCCATCTAAGCTTTGAGAGTCAAACAGTTCACACTATATAACTTTTGTAGAAGCTATGAAAAACAAGTTTTAAATTTAAATACATGTATGTAAAGTTACATTAAATTTTCAGTGAAGTTATGCCAGTTCAGATTTTTGAAGAAACTTCCTAAAAATCCAACCCATTCAAAGGGAAAAGAGGAAGGTGCAATTTGGAAACAGGCTGCAGAAAAAGAGCTTCCTATATTACTTTCACTAAAGGGCAGAGATCTTTGGGTTTTCTGTGGGGTACAGAACTTTATACCCTAAACTCCTGAATTTTATAGCAGGTACGGATGATTACTGTCCAATCACATTATAAATGCTCATTTGTCTTTGTTTACCTTTTTATAGGTTTATACAGCAGATGCTTTTATAGTTAATTTACATGAGTAGTGAGTGAGCAAGGCTTCATTTTTATAAAGAAATGGAAGGCACTAAGACTGAAGAGACAGCAACTTCTAGGTTGGTTCATTTCCCAGATTATCAGCTGTTGCTCAGTGATGTGTAGGACACACTGGAAGAATAGCCCCACAGAAATCAACTTCTCACAGGACTCTTTCAAAAAACTCTCCAAGTCTTTATGAAATGTCACTAAGGAGCAGGAAGGAAAATAAAACTAGCAATCTCACGAAGGGATTAGGGGAGGAGTCTAACAAAGATTGGAACAAGTTAATATTTTCTATTTCTGTGATTAATTTTGAAAAGCCCTTAGTGTTTAGCCTAGTCTATATATGCCAGCCAAACCTACACAGTAAATAAACAAAGAAAGAAATAAGCAAGCAAGCGAGTGAGCAAGCACCTGGAGAGATCAGGCTAGCACAATTCCACGCTAGATTCAGCTTACAAATGCAGCTCTTATTTTTTTTTTTTTAAAATAAAACTTACCTGGGCATAAAGTGCATAGCCTTCAGCACACCTTGGAAATTTCTTTATGACCTCTTCAAAACCTTTCATAGCTGCCTGGACTTGAGTAGAATTGTTTGCTGTATATGCCTGGCGATACTATTTAAAAATCAAAACACTCCAGTTAAAGAGCTAAAAAAAAAAAACCTTCTGGAATCTCAACATATGATACTAGACACTGAACATTATATCAGCATTTCCAGATGAGCAGGTGAGCCATCTCCCTCCCTCCCTCCCCCTCCCTTGTATAAAGGGTTAGGAGGTGTGGCCTTTTTGGAAATAGTATGTCCCTGAGGGTGGGCTTCGAGGCTAGGCCCACTTTCTCCTACTTACGTATCAGAGTAAGTTCTTAAGTAAGTTCTTAACTACTGCTCCAGTACCATGCCTACCTGCCTTCTGACATACTCTCTGACATGATGATAATGGACTAATCCTGTAGAACTGTAGCCCCGAGTAAATGTTTCCTTTTATAAGCTGCCTGCTTATGGTATCTCTTCCCAGCAATAGAAAACTAAGACATGTTAATTAAGCATATAGATAGCATAATTTTGACTTACTTTTCTGTAGTGTCAGAATTCAAAGCAAGGACATGTTAGGCCTACACTTACTCTATCACCAAGATATATCCCACCTACAGACTTTTTAATGTAGTAATTTCATTTTCATCTTAAACCTATAATATTTATGACATAACTTCCTTTAGAGGGAAAATTATTTTAGGACTGGCCATAAGGAAAGCAAAAGGAGTTAATAAGTCTTGTCATAACTATAAATTATTTCCACAAACTATTTTTGACTCCTTCATACTAGTTTATGGTAGAGAAATATTTCTGCCATAGACTGGGGAGCTGGGTACACAATGCTTAGCTTTAACAGCACTAGCAGGAGAGTCCAAGGCCAGTTACACACTGATTAACAGGCTTTCAGAGACTTTCCTCCCCGAGATCACTGTTTTGAGAAAAAACCAGATGATTCTGTAGACAAAGGCACCTACCAGTGCAAAACACTTCTGAGCCTGGGCCAAAGCAAACTTTGGTCTTAATCTGATACATGCGTCAAAATCCGCCACTGCTTCTTCAACTAGATCCAGCAGAATTTTCAGCTAGGGAAAGAATAATTAAATGCAGTAAAATAACAGGCCTGATCAGCATTAGGTTTGTACCATGCTTCTCCTCTGTGTCACAGTTAACTCTCAGCATTTATTAATTATTCAACATAAAATTACTTTGCAGGAAAAAAAAAGCTGCAATCCTCAAACCTTAAAACTGATGTCTGATTTAAAAATAAAAGGTAATTCTTTTTTTTTTCATTGCATTTGTATAAAAAATAAGAAATATAAAAAAATCAAGTGCTTCTATACTTAATTTCAAAGCCAGTTAGAAATTTATATAATTACCACCCAATTAATTTTGAGATATTAAAAGCAAAGATGGAAATGGCAAGACATTTTAAAATGCTATTCAACACTTTATAAACACCGTTCAGAAACACTGGACAAAATTCTCCCCTACAAAGAACTTCCAGCCAGGTCCATCTAAAACCCCAGTACTCAGGCAGCTGAGGCTGGAGGAGAGCTTAGATGAGCTTGCACAGCAAGTGAGACTTAGCTCTAAAATAAATATATATATTTCCAGTTGTAGACATTCTCCTACTTCCTACTACACTGTAACAAAAGAAGGCATGCTAAGCAAATCAGACAAGACTAGGTGTATTCTGGGTGTTTGGTTCCCTACATATGTCGTGGCTATCTCACAATTCCCTATAGCTCCAGATCAGAGGGACTTGACACCTCTGTCCTTCCTGGGAGCCTACACTTATGTGCATATACCCCTACAGACGCATATGTAATTACAAAGAATCATTAAAACGTTTACTAAATGGGATTAGTGTTCACTCACTGAAAGCCTACAAACTACAGATGAATACCCCAAAAGGCTAGCTGATTTGCTAACATTGTTTTTGCCTTCCCTTTCTTCTATAACATCAATATTATTATAAATCTTCAAGATGTAAGTAAATAAAGGCCAATTCAAGAGTTCATATATTGTAAGAAAACTTCAAGAAACCTTGAAGAGTAGTTACCAAGCACAGCTCTAAGGTAAGATCAGATCTACTCACCTGTCCTCGGTGGTGATAAACGTCTGAGTTCATAGGATCGATCTCGGCAGCCATGTTGAAGTCCTGAGTAGACAGCATAGGTTGCTGCTGCTGCATGCACATGGTGCCTCTTTTGATAAGGGCATTTGCTCGAAGCTACACACCCAAAATGAGACAAACTACCTGGTTAATTTTAAAATCCGTTTAGATTAAGAAAAAAAAATTCTGAAATGCCTACTATAAAGTTCATCCTTTTAAAGACTATATACAAGTTTTTTAGTATAGTAACTAAATATTGTTAAGGTTGGTTATTACAAATTTCAGGGCATTTTTATTGTACCTAAAGCACACAACACACATAAGCGCAACCTCTAATCCAAAAGCCCAGAAACTACTTACCTCTAGTCCACATAGTAGCATATTCTGAATGTTTCATGTACAATATGGTTTTTCTGGTTTTCATTTATTATTTTCAATGTGGTATGTATTCATATTCCTTTTTATGATATAATATTTCAGTGTAGATATTGGATATACAGGTTATTTCTACTTTTTGAGTGTCATGATTAATACTACTGTCCACATTCAGATATGTATGTGTGTGTCTTAAACTGCTGGAAGCAGCATCGAACGGTTACATGGCAACTATACGTTTTAACATTTTGAAGACTAGCTGACCTAGTTCCCAAGGAATCTTTATCGTTTTACATTCCTACCAGCAACACAGTGTTCCACTTTCCCTATATCCTTACCAGTGTTTGTTACGATCCATGTTTCTGAGTTACAGGCTTGCCTGTGCTTTCAATTTTTAAAAAGATCATTATAGTCATGATAATAATAAAGAAGGGGCACCTCGATTAAGCTTTGGTTCACACCGTCCTAACAGGTAATGGTCCTGGAACACTTTTCCATGTTATCATCACTCATCTGTAGAATATTCTTCTGTGAGTTATCCAAATCTTTTGTACATTTTCAGATTAGGTTTCCTTTTTACTGTTGGGTTCTAAGTTTTTATTCTTAATTACAAAGAGCCTTTCATGAGTTTTTTCTTCCATTCTGTGGAAGGTGTTTTCAGTTTTCTGATACTGTCCTTCTAGTACAGGCTTACTTAAAGCAATCTTTCAACCTCAGTTACCCAATACAAGCCACCATGCCTGGCTTCTTTTCACATTCATTTATTTACTATGTGTGTACCCACACATATTCACAGGAGCATCTGCCACAAGAGGACACTTGCTTGACTCCAGTCTGTCTTCTAACATTTGGGCTCCAGGGATGGAACTCAAGTTGTCAGCCTTGGCAGCAAGTTCTTTATCTTGATGGTACATTTTGATTTTTGAAGTTATATTTTAGATGTCATATCTCAGAAACCCCTTCCTAATACAAGATAATAGTTATTTATTTCCATGTTTTTCCTAAGAGTTTTTAGTTCTTACATTTAGGTTTCTGGTTTGTTTTGAGGTAATTTTTATACACAGCAGGTATTATTATTCTTTGCTGTTCAAGCTAAAAGTCATGATCATGAACACAGGCTTCTTCTTCAAAGCAACAATGCATATACTTTAAAGCAGAATAGAATATAAGAAATTCAGTAATTAGGAAATCAGCATGAAAAGAGATTAAGGAAATTTTTGTAGGTTAACTCCAGTATGAACATTTAATTTCAAAAGGATTTTAAGAATATTTAGAAGACCCTTATCATCCACACCACTGCCACTGTCATCATTATCCAAAACCAATCTTTTACAGTATGCCATGGCTACAAGAGGGATCTGACAGTATACTAAATGCTGTAGAAAAAAGTTGTTTATTTTCTTGCCTGAAGATAAGTATTACTGCTTCAGATTCACTACAACAATATTACTAGATGTAGATCCTCAAAATAAAATATAGCCTTTCATGGAAGCACTAGTGAAATGCTAAGGTATCAGGCAAAGCAACTGCAAGAGTAACCATGCTCACTTTCTAACTTTCCACATGCACACACATTTCAAAAATGTACCTTCACATTAGCGTCCTTCAAACTGATGACCTTATCTAAGTCAGGCTTGGCTGCGTTGGCACTGCCAATAAGCAAGTAGAAGGTGGCTCGTAGTAGTAATGCTTCTGCCATGTATTTGCCTTGAGCATCTATTTCCTTTGAACATTCACTTATGATTTTGTCATAGTTTTCTTCTTCCATATATTGTTTAGCTTTTAAATATCCAGAACTGAAGATGAAAGCAAACATAGGAAAATAATTACTAAGGAAACAGCAAATGCTAAAACCTGCTACACTCTGAATCATCATTTCCTTCTCTATTAATCAGTCAGTATACAACTGGAACTGGGGTGAGAGATTAAACTGACTAGGAGTTTTTAACCAACAGGATTTTCTTGATACCTTCAAGAAACAGTTTTCAAGTGGAGACAGCAGAGTCATTGGCAGAATTCTTACATTAGTACTTGATTCAAACATTAGCTAATATGAGGTGAGCTGATTAAAAAAGTCATTCTTTTGAACATGGATGAGGACCTAGTCTTACTTTCTGTCTGAGGCATCAGTATTACTTAACAGCTGTTGAAGGGATAAGAGAAGGAAGGAAGTAGACAATAATCAAGTTAAGAGGAGTGGCCAGATGTGTGTTTTGTGCAGGATGGACTAAGTAAGGCATAAAGACTAGAAGTTAAAACACAGAAGTGCCTCAAATAGATTTATTATGCCACCTTAAAAGGCAGACCTAGAATTAACTCTATCAGGGGACTCTTGTTTATCCAACAAGCTATCTTGCAGAGCCCCTAGAAAGACCTCTCCTTTTAAAATGCAGTGAGTACAGTTTTCATCTGCTTTTTGTTATTGTTTTTGTTTGAAACAGGGTTTCTCTGTGTAGTCCTGGCTGTCCTGGAACTCACTCTCTAGACCAGCCTGGCCTCAAAACTCAGAGATCCTCCTATCTCTGCCTCCCAAGTGCTGGGATCAAAGGCGTGTGCCACCATCACAGCCCAGCTACAACATTCTTCTAAGATGATGACTCCTACAGGAGATACTTAATGAAGAGGTTTCTGACAGAAAAAAAGTATTCTATAGGATTTCTAAGATGTCTGATATATGACAGTTGTACATTAACATGGTGTGAAAGTGATATACTTTAGAGATATATACTTCAAATCTTTATCTTGCATTGGGTTAGAGACATGTGATACAACCTATCCACAAAGTCACAGCTCAGAATTACCCACAGGATTACAAGGGTAAAAAATTGTTTCTCTACGGTGTGCTATATTGCTCAGTAGTTAGGTAAAGTAAATGTATATTTGACTTAGCATATTGTCAACTTACAATATATTTATAAGAGTATAAGCCATCATAAGTTAAAGAGCATCTGCATTAAAGAGCACTGTAAATTAAAGTACAATTTCTCATTTCAGTTCTTACAGTCTAGACAGAAAACTGGTGTGTGGTGATTTACAAGAAAAATTATATCAAATTCTTCTAACTTCTCTAACTTCACATTGTTCTGTTTAACTATTCTGTTGCTCAGGTTATCAGGGTAAGAAAACAGGAACAATTATGTTAAGATCAGATTGAATGTAAAAATTTTCCACTTACTGAAAACATGGTAAGTAATTACATAGGCCTCTAAATCTTAAAGTAATCCTATAAACAAACAATTAGCAGTACAAGTGTCATCAAACATGGTGACACGGAGGCGTGGACTAAGACAGAAATACAAATTACAAATTGTAGCAACAGCTTCAGTTGTGAGCGCTTGTGAGTTTACGATTCATATCCTGTCACCTCTCACCATAGCTCATAGAAGGTGAATAACTGTGCTCCAGTCTTCATGGGACGAGGACTGTTTACCGTTTCTGTATCACTGTTACCAGAGCTATGTGACCTTGGAAACATGTATTTCCCAACTATGACTTTCTGAAACATATCTTGATATAATTATACAGATCTCCTTACAACTCAGTTGTGTTTTAATACAGGGAACACTATTTCCCTTCCTTCCATACACACTCCGGCCATAAAGGCACATGTCCTTTGACTTCAGTTTTCTACAGTATACACTTGTCACTGTCCTAGACAAGTAGAAAAAACTTGAAGAAATTTATAGCATTTCTAAGCATTACCAGCTTATAAATTAAGAACTACCCTGCATTTGGAATTTAGCTACCTATAATTTCAGGTAGCACCTTCAAATTTGTCTTCTAACCACACAACTTAGGGATGCTTTCTTGATTATCTCATTAAAACTACAAAAGCAGGAAGACTCTGACAGAAAAATCTGAAATATCAGAGAACTAACAGATATCTGCTAGAAAGAGAGGTATATATAATAATTATTAATAATATTAATATACAATTATTATTATACAATGATAATAATATATAATTTAAAGTTATATTTAACTGAATGTGTACAAAGATTTTCTTTTAAAGGTGACTGAGAACCTACTTGCGGTCCAGGCAAAGTCCATCGGGCAGACACCGTGCATAGCATACTTACTTTTCTTTTACTTCTAAAGCTTCTCCTTCCTTGTCTTTATCTTCATCAGACTTCTCTCCTTTAAGCATTGGTTGAGAAATTATGTCATCGGTGAAAGAACTGAAGTAAGATTTAATAAACTGTGGAGATGGCATCAGAGGCTCACGGTTCTGAAATTCAATCATGTTTAAGCTTCTTTTTAAATTGAGAAAATACTAATCAAAGCAGCAAATATACTGCAGAATAAAAATGACTTATAAGTGGATTTTCGTTTTCAAATTAATAAACAATATTAAGCTCTAAGCCACAGGATAAGACTGGGAATCCAACATGTTTCGCAGGTGATTTTTAAAGAACTCCATTACGAATTATGGAAAGACAAGAAAGTTCCGAGCCCTAGTCCAGTTAGTCCTATCGCCCTTGGATTCACAGTACGTGTTAATACATGAAAGCCTATGTTAACAAAACCTGCTAAATGCTGTTCTGAGATAGGGTCTCTACGCAGACTAGCCTGTCTTCAACTTATAATCCCCTTGTTTTGCCTCCCAAGTAATGGAACTAGGCATGTGCCAACTAAGGCCAGTTGTGTAGATTGGTTCCAAAGATTACCGTATCAGTAAAGGCAAAGAGAACCACTGGCCTGACATTCCTGGACGGCAGCAGTCAATCTTTGGTGACTTCTAGCTAAGCTCTCACTCTCCCGGCAGTCTACTTCCCCCCTCTCCCCCCCAATACATATTATTAGGTCTTTTATACTTAACATCTGCTCCACTAAAACCAAACCCCATACGGGAAAGGGCCATGCCCTTTCTTTCTCCCCTTTTTAAAAGATTAGGGTCTTGTTTTATAGCACAGGCTGGCCTCAAATTCGTGGTCTCCCAAGTGCTTATATGTGCTTGTATCCATTGCTCTAGCACAGAGCTTAGTTTAATTGTTGAATTAAACTATGTCACTAATGCCCATTGATATAGTTACCTTTAAAAACTAATGATTCAGAGCAAGAATTGACAAGTTTTTCTACAAAAGATCAGGTGATAGACAGTTTAAACAGTGGAAACTACATAGACTTTGAAGACTTTAACAACCACTGAATTGTGTTGTGTAGCAGAACAAAAGTAGCCCCAAGCAATATGCAAGCAGCTAATACACAGGAAGCAGACTGGATTTGGTCTTTGGGCTGTTGAGTGACAATCCCTAATACATAAAAAATAAAATGATCTATACTCTTTGAGTACAGTTTTTAGACTTATTCAAAATTAGTTACTGAAAACTGATATGCTATAACTACCAAAGAGTATAGGAAAAAGAAATGCAACCCAGTTTTAATTTCAGTTATCACACACATTATGTCTAGGTTCAAGCAGCACTGAACTATTACCAACTCATGTTAATTTACCTTGTATTTTTCTTTGGCATTCTCTTTTCCGAGGAGTTTAAGGACTTTATCAGCTAACAGCATGCTCTGCTCATTTTGAAACCCTTCTAATATACACACAGCAGTGACATCTGGAAATGACAGAAAATAGAATTATGGAATTATTATGAAAATGACCAGCAGTAGCAAATAGATACAACTGAATTACAAAAAGTGAAACTCAACTCAAAGCATATGGAACTGTTTACTTTTCAAGGAACTGTCACTACTGTACTTCACTGGGGTTTGCTTTCCTTACCTGTGAAATGAATGTGCTTATCCTGTTTAATTTCTGATGTCTCTCAATGGTCTAACATTCTGTAGATAGCAAAGAAAACAAGGAATCCAGAATATTTTCTTCTGGCTAGCAACACAAGGCAAGTTGAACACAGTAGAGTCACATCTTGCTTTGCTGCAATAGGCTGCTATCAAACTCCTCCACCCAATAAATCCTCTTGCCTTGCCTCCTAAGTAGCTTTTAAAGGCCTTCAAGTTGCTCTGTCTCCAAAGCTACTTTGCCAGCGCTAAAAAACATCCTCAAAAGACCACTTTCCATTGGTTATGCTACATACAGCTCACAATAAAGCGATTTGAAATTTGGAGGATCAGAAGTTGCCTCATCACTTATCCTGTCATTCCAAGTATTCAAGCAATAGTTGTGGCCTCTCTTCCCAAGCTCTACTCTTCACAATCCCACGCGCCCTTACTCTTCCAAGCAAGTCAATCAGCATCACATTTCCCAGCTAACTCTGGCTAAGCTCCTTTCTCATGCTATTTCTTTGATCTGAAACTCCAGTCAACCTCTACTCTGATAATTATTTCTGCTACTAAGTTCAAAACTTTGCATTCCCATTTTAAAAACATTCTTTTAACCATCATAGGACATAACAAAACTTTAGGGTCAGCTCAGTGCCAAAAGTATGCTAAGTGAGATCCTGAGTTTTATTTCCCAGCATCAACCCCAAAGTTACCAAAAGAGTAATTATGGTTAAACTTTATTGCTGACGTTTTTAAAGCACACACAGAAAGGTACTGAAAGCACTTTTAGACGGTAGAAATTATACTTTGGTTTAGCGTCATATCACTTAGAAAAATGAACTTTAAAAGCCTGTGACTGCAGTTTTGGAAATAGAAATGGCCAATTAGAGGCAGAAGTACATTTGTAGTATTTTCAGAGAATGACATTTCAATTGGATTTTATAGCAATTACACAATCTGCAACTGTGTATAAAATGTTTGAAAATATGAAGGGAAAAAAGTAATAACTCATCTCACATTTATACAAGAAAGCATCTGAAAATATGTCAGCACTAATCTGCTAAACTATTTTCCTGATTTTCTTAGTCTTAATACTCATGCATAACCCCTCAGTTCAGGTGGGGCGTGGTGGTGCATGTGCCTTTAATCTTAGCACTTGGGAGACAGAGGCAGGTAGATCTCTGTGAGCTTGACGTCAGCTGGTCTACAGAGTGAGTGCTGTGACAGCCAGGGCTATGAAGAGAGTCCATGCGCCCCCCCCCCCCACTAACCAACCAACCAACCAATAAATATTACACAGTGGCAAACAGAGATAGAACTTATGTACCAGTAATTTCTATTTAGAAAACAAAGTCTCAACCGTGGCACAGTTTAACACTGAAAGACAATTAGCTGATCTCTACACTCACAAGGCAGCTTCATATAAATTTACTAGTGACTACAAAGCCTTCAAGTACTTCTCCTAGGAAAATACAGAAATGCTCTCACCTTCTAAACACTCCTTCTTATTGTCTAGCTTCTCATGGGCTTTTGCACGTCTAAAGAGAGCTTTCACATATTTGGGATTAAGTTCAACAGCCTTTGTACAATCTTGTGCCACTTCTTTCCATTTTTGCTGTAATTGAAAGCATGAAAAGAAAAAGAAAAAAGAAAACAGTTACACTGAAAACAAAACTGTTCAACAGAATTGAGTTTCAAAACCTGACAGGCCAAGTGTTAAAGAGTTTCTCAATCAAAGTATTTCCAATTCAAAAAGTAACTACAAAATACATACAAAACCCCAAACAAACAAAAAGACCAAAACCCTCTCTATCCCCTCCCCAGCCCCCCCAGCAGGTAATGAAGATCTTTAGCTGTTTTTCCACCTTCCACCTGCCCGAGGGTCTGTGTTGCCAGCAATTCTCCCTCCTTCAGCACTACTGATCTGGATCCACACCCAGTCAGGTCTCTACTCTTTCAGTTAGCTGTTCCTGCTCTGTTCCTCTGCTTCCCAAGACAAGGATGCATGCTCAGATTGTTACTTCTTACAGTCACTGCCCCACTTACCAGCCATTTGCCATTAGTCCGCCTTGCTACCCGCCTGCTATCTACTTACATTACTGGCTGCCCACTCTCAATTGATTTGGCTGAATTCTTCCATCTACTTGACTGTTACGTGCTGCAATGTTCAAGCACTCACCTCTCTTCTTCTCCTCAGGTGACTGTCTGGCTCTACATAACATCTGTAGCCTGGCTACCCTGCTAAATTACAGATGTGTGTTAAACTACCTGCTATTAGCTGTCTCTTTCATTCTCTACCCTGATGGAATTAAAATTGTCTTTACATTTCATACCCAATGCAATAGCAAATTTTGCTGGTCTTCAGCTTTCCTTTATGCGTTGTGTAGACTACTGCAACAATATGCTTACCTGCTTTCCCTATCACCCAGTATATTCTTGACAGAACAGTAGGAGAACTATTTATGATATTCTTCCCCTGCTAAAAGCCCTTAAACATTTCTACTGTACTGAGAACAAAGTACAGATTAACTTGTTTCACTAACTCATCATCTTCTTCAGCCCAAGTCTTGCTGTTCCACACTGGCCATCACCTCCTGCTCCTCTACCTCCTCAGTGCTGAGAACACCGGAGACCAGCACACTTAGCTCAGCTGTAAACTCACTGCCTACAAGCTTTTCCTTACTCGGTCCCTGCTTACTTCACTTTCATGTCTCTGTAGTCAGGAAACTTTTACTTTTTAAAACACTAGATGCTGGTCTCAGAGCAATTTCATACCTTAAAGTATACAGTTGTATTACATAGTCTTTAATAAGAAAGAAAGATCAGGACATGCTGATATAAACCTGTACAAGACATGCTAGGGACAGAAGCCACGGACAATCGGTGTATGAAGAGGAGCTCATCAAATCTTCCTTTTCCAAGTTATAGACAAAGAAACAAAAATTAAACAAATAGTCTCAAACACTTTTGGGGGGGGGAGCAGGTAGGATCACTAGGCAACTCTAACTTAAAACTATATGATTTTATTAAAATTTATAGAATTTTGGTTTTCAGTTTGGATACTAAAACTGAAATGAAAAATTCTTATAATTTCAAATCAACTTCAAAAAGTGCATTACATCTGAGTAGAATTAACTGAACTTTCAGCAGATAAATAGAGGAAAAGCAATAGAGTACAACGGAAGTAGCCCAGAGTACATACCAGTTGCTCAAAGGCAGCAGCTCTGTTCTGGTAAAACGTAGATAGGTCTACATTCTTCTCAGTAGGGCACAGACTAATAGCCTCCGTATAGCACTGAATAGCTTGCTCATATTTTCCTGCTTTGAAGTATTTGTTGCCTTTGTTTTTGGCTGCTTGGGCTCTATCTAGAGAGCTCTGAAATAAAAGATAATGATTATTAAGAACTGACATTTAAGAATAAATTCAGACCACGGTGATTAAACAAGTTGACGGAGGAATATGAGAAGACAGGATGGTTATTTACAGATCAAAACCACCCAGACTTCTTCCAAAAACACTAACCTATCATTTCTCTATCAATGCTGCCAATATTACAAGTGGTAATTTTAATGTTTGCCAACCAAATGGTATAAAGACATGTTTCTCAGCTCAGGTAATTAAAACCCCTTGTTTTTGAAAAACCTAGTTCCAGTGTATGAAAACCAGTCACCATAGCTGGGTGTGGTAGCACAGACCTGTAATACTAGCACTAGAACGTCTAAGGCAAGAGTTCAACACCAATCTGGGCTGAAAGCAAATAGCAACAACTAAATTAAAAAAGAGGTCAACAGACCCCCAACTTCCTATTTTAGGCAGTAGCAAGAAAAATCTTTACTCCAATAGACAAGTCAGGCTCAAGCCAACAGGACACTACCTGGCCTCTCCCACAATGATTATTATCACATCAAGGAAACTCTCTGGCAGGCAATGCATAGTTAATGGCCACGATGATAGGTAGGGTCATGTCAGTGGCTGGAAGCATATGCTATTTATTCCCCTTGGATGCACTAGGAAGCTAACACAGGGCCTCTCATGTAACCAAGCTCCCAGGTTACTCTCTGCGGCTCTTCTTTAGCATCACTATAGCTATAGGTTTGCTGTTATTTCTAGCATAGTGGGCAAAAAAAGATTTGTATGTAACTCAAACTATCTATTATACATAGGAATATAACCTAAACAATTTAAGCTAGTCAGTGCTAACAAGAAATGTATTTTAAAAATCAAGATGTGGGATAAAAGGAACCAAGAACACAAATCAATAGATGAATAAAAATCTTCCATTTGCCAACAGATTTATTCAACATCTAAACGCTTTCCAGTTTAAGTCAAATAGCAACCATGAAACATAGTTTAAGGATAAATAGGTCACTGAAATGTCCTACCTGCAGCCCAGGCCTCAGGTGTCCTAAGACAGCTATGAATACAGCCAAACACAAGGTTACTTAAAATTTTACAATTTTTATTGGGAGGGAAAAGGGAGGCACATTCATAAGACAATGAAAATATGCTGGGACCAACAAGAAAAGACAAATGAGTCAAGCAGAGTGGTGCACCATTTTAATGCCCACACTCAGGAGGAAGGGGCTGGTGGATCTCTTGAGTTGGAGGCGAGCCTGGTCTACAGATTGAGTTGTAAGACTGCCAGGGCTATACAGAGAAACCCTGTCTTAAAAAACAAACAAACAAACAAACAAAGAAACAAGCAACAACTAAACCAACAAGAAAGAGAGAGATAGAGAGAGGGAGGGAGGGAGAACCCGAACCCCTTGAATGGCATTAGGAAGACAACCATCAGGGTGATAATTGGACAGCTTGCATTTAGGATACCCTCTTTGATTCACTTGCTCTACCGGACAAAAGCATAAGTCAAACAGCAATAGGGCTGTGTCATCCTGAAGGGAGGTTGGTCCTCTTTCCGAGAGACCATACGAAGAGAAACTGCTAACATTGAAAGAAAGCTGATACATCCAAGTGAGGCACCCAACTCAAACAGAAAACTAGTATCTGATAAAGAAACTAAACAGCAAAAGAAAGTGGGGTGGGGAGAAGAGGCTGAGCCTTTTACATGCAAAGCACAAGTTCTACCATTGAACTATAAAATGCTTACAATCCACAATTAAGACATCTTGAAAGGAAAAAAGAAGTGTAAGCAATTTAAGAGGGGTTATATTACAACAAACACAGCTGAGGAACAAATGGAGTACCAGGTTTGGCCAAGAAACTTCCAGAATGCAATGAAAACAGGATAGGGGGTGAAAAATTTGCAGAAAATAAGGAAATAAGTTCCAACATCTATCCAGCAAGTTCCTAGAAGAAGACACAGTTAAAGAGGGATAAGAAAAATACTAGAAAAAAAAAACAAAAAACCAAAACCTATGTGCTTTTTAATACGTATGCTGAGATTTACAGCAAACATCTCAAAGGTGTCCCCCCACCCCCACCCCCGAGACAGGGTTTCTCTGTGTAGCCCTGGCTGTCCTGGAACTCACTCTGTAGACCAGGCTGGCCTCGAACTCAGAAATCCACCTGCCTCTGCCTCCCAAGTGCTGGGATTAAAGGCGTGCGCCACCACTGCCCGGCCCAATGGTGTTTAAGTAGGGAAAAAAAAAAAAAAAAAAAAAAATCAGACTACCTACAAAAGAAAAACAAAAAATCAGGTACAAACTGTCAACATTAGGTTCTGATAAATAATTAATAATCACAAAGCTCTAAAGCAAGACTTTCAACATAAAATCCTACAATTTGAGAAACTAGTGTTTGAAGTTAAATACAACAAGGACATATACTACATACAGCATTAGTGCTAAAATGTACCTGGAGCAGATGAGTGACCAATATAAAAAAAGCAGACAAAATGGCACAAGAATAACAATCATTACACTTATCAGTAATAATAAAGGTGAAGAGGTGAGTCTTTGACTTAAAGATCTTCAAATTGTTTAAAAATAAAGCTAAATCCTGTCTAAGTAGATGACTTAAAGCAAAATGACACAGACATGCCCTAGAAAGGAAAAATAAACATAATAAAAGGCACTATCAAAGGACTGCTCTTAAGAGTTGCAGATGGTGGGGCTGGAGAGATGGCACTGACTGCTTTTTTTGAAGGTCCTGAGTTCAAATCCCAGCAACCACATGGTGGCTCACAACCATCCATACAACTACAGTGTACTTACATATAAATCTAAATAAATAAATAAATCTACTTAAATAAATCTAAAAGAGTTGCAGATGGTACACAACACAGTTCTATTGGTAAAGTACAATCTGACCAAAAGTATAATTATTGATCTTTATAGTTAATAAAACTTTTGACTGTTCTTGATAGCAAATAAAAATGAAAGAAAAACATTATTTTATTTAGCACAATAAATTTTCATTGTTTCTGAGTCACTGAAAGCTTGCTTAACATTAGGGATTATTTATGTAGAAAATAATGTGGTATAACTATCAATACATTCCAGTTATTCAGTATTCTAACTAAAGATTTTCAGATTAAATAAACTCTTCCTAAGTCTAAATAAAATCACAGGAATACAGGGAGAAGAAACTGGAGCTGGGGCTGACAAAGGGAAAAGACAGAGAGGGTGGCGCAGGCCTTTAATCCCAGCACTCGGAGGCAGAGGCAGGAGGATTTCTGAGTTCAAGGCCAGCCTGGTCTACAGAGTGAGTTCCAGGACAGCCAGGGCTACACAGAGAAACCCTGTCTTGAAAAAAACAAAAACAAAAACAAACAAAAAAAGAGTAATTGAATTTATCACAAAAAGCTGGATATCAACAAACACTAGCCTTCTGTCACACCCAAAACTAAGCTTTTCAGGCAAACATTAATGTACTGAGGGAAGAAGATACCTTAATAAACATTATATAATCACTGTTTCAATACAAGGGGTTTTAACTCCTACCACACAGAAATCTCTTCTACTGCTTTTCAAAGACAATTCCCTCACCGTCTACCATCTCAAAATTATATTAAATATCTTTGGAATTAAAGGAAGAAGTTAGAAAAAATACCACCTCAAAAACAATTCTGAAAGTACATTTTCAGGAATGAAAATGAAGATAAGATGACCGCAAACATACTGGGAACAGCATGAGAAGCCAGTCCAATCCTTTCATGTAGTCTACTGGTCTATCCAAAGCTCTTTAAAAAAACCAAAAAAAAAAAACCAAAAAAAAAAACCAAACCACAAACTCATTTAATATTACTGGAAGCAACTTAACTTTGGTAGTCTTTTTGGAGTGCTATAAATTTTGGAGTGATTAAATTTTATGAAAAGTTATTAGTCCTGGGACTTTGATCACAATCAGTTTTATTACACTCTGGCTTCATACATGCAAGCCTGGCAGATTTACTGAACATTAATCTAGTGGCTCAGTGTATAAGCATGAAGAACTAAGTGTGATCCCACATAAAAAGCTGGGCATGCTGGCACTTGTGTAATCCCAGAACTGGCAGTCAGGGATAGGTGAACTGGGGCTTCCTGGCTTACCAGCCAGCTTAGTCTAATCAGAGGCCCAGGTCCAAGTAAGTGAAACTGTCTCAAGAAACAAGGTAGATTGGCTTCTGAGAAACGAAACCCAAAACTGACCTCTAACTTTCACATCTGTGTGTGTGCATGCACACACACAAACATTAATCCCACCATATGCTAACACTGGTAGTCCCACTAGGGAAGCTTGCTACCAGTAGAATGGTGGCCAGCTTGGCCACCTTGAAAACAAAACTGAAAGCTCCTTAATCTCTCTGAGGAATACAGTTTTGAAGAGACTAAGTCATATGCATTCTTTCTTTAAAGAAGGAAGTACAAGGACATAAATTTAATCTCTGTGAATAATGGAAAGAACACAAGTAATTAAAAGATGTTCCTTTCTGCCCATTATATCATACCATCATTTGCTTAAAATTATAAAATTTAGCATTTTTTACCCCAGATTTGAGTAAGTTTTTTTCTCCTCATAATGGATAATCAGCAGCAGTGTGATTTTGATAAATCAATCCAACAAATGTCTGGATCCAAAAAGAGAATATCATGGAAATGATGCATCAATTATTGTCAAAATTGCTGATGAAATGTTTTTAAGAGCTACATCCTAAAGACACAACAGGTGCACCTAGTCCCATTTTATGCAAAAAGCCCTAACATAATTAGGACTATGCCCAAGGCAGAATTCAAATTCCATGGATCTGACTTAACGAAACGTTATTTTTATATTGTTTGGATGGCATAGCTTGTATTTATGGAGGATGCTTTAGGACAATTAAGAATCTTCATCAACAGAACAATGTTTGCCATACCCATCTACTCGCCTGCACACAAGCCAAAACAAACACACAAACAAACACCAAAAAGCTCAAGGCTTACACTCTGGAGATGACCAAGGAAACATTAAGGTATGACGCTCTCTACAGATCTATTCCATACAAATGGAATCACCAGCACCACCAGATATTTTTCTCTTTGCTGGGAAAGCACAATTTAGTTCATTCACTGTGTCTGTGTGTGCTAGTCAGAGGGTGATATTGCGATATCTCCCTTAGCTGCTTTTCTATCTTATTTTTTGAGACAGTGTCTCTCACTGAACTTAATCTCAATTTTGCCTACAGTGGTTGTTCAGTGAGCCACTAGGAAGCATCTGCCTGTTTCCTCAGTGCTAGGGTCTACAACTGCCATTTTATGTGGCAGTAGGGATCTGAACTCATATTGATCTGTAAGCATATTACTTTTTGAGTCAAATGTTCTCCAAACCCTAAATTCATCACTACACATTTGGCTTTCCATGTCCACTAATTCAAACTGTGGATTGAAAACATTCGAGGGAGAAAAACAACAACAAAAACTTAACTACTGTTGACATATATTGTGATTAGGCTTAAAATGAATCTGAATCAGACCTTGAATCTATACTACACATATACACTCTTGTCTTTATTATTCCAAAATAGTTAAGAAACTAACATCTACCATGTACTAGGTATTACAGAAATGTCAAGATGACTTCAGCATATGGGCATGCATATAAAGCATGAGGTACACTTTATTCAAAAATATAATTTACACACCAAATAAATAAGGTGCCCAAGCATCACAGATTTGGACACATGGCACCAATTCTTTGTAGACACAAAGACTTGGACACAGCTATACAAAAACCAACAGAGTAGTTCTTCCTGAAAGAACATGCTACATGACAGCACAAAAAACAAGTAAATGACCACTTTCCTAATCAAATACTGAAATCCTAATCTACATAAAAAACTCATTAGACCAGTAGTAAACCACACAGCTGGCACAAAAATTATCAGCTCAAGGAATAGCAATATACACATAAATCCAAACCTATGAGGTAAAACAATCAAAAGCAAGTATCTCAGGCTTTAGGAAACAATGAAAAGCACTAAACATGTCTTTTCTCTCTTCAACAAACATTACTATGCATTACGACTTGTTAAGTAAGAGGCAAATACTGCCCATCATGTCTTGAAGAAGCAATCCTCTAACAAACAGGTTACAGTTTGCAATAAAGGTTTTAGTAGTAAGTTTCAGCTCCAGTAAATTGTTAGTGAAAGTTGCTTATAATCGTCTCTGAAACCAAATGGCTAATGAACATTGGCAAAGTTTTTCAGGATGGAAAAATATCAATCCAAAAGAACTAATAGACATGGAAATGTGCAAAATGCCAGAGAAGCACTGGTATCTAAACAAGTCTCTTGACATGGCTATGTTACAGAGCGTGTTAATAAATAAACAAACAAACAAATAAATAAAAAATATCCCAAGTAAAAGTTCATGTAATTAACCTAAGCAAGTAAACATCATAGCTTAGCATCACAGTAAAATATAGAGTGGTGGTTTATCCACACAATCCTGTAGCTGTGGTTCTCTCCTGCTGCCCAGGATTGCAAAAGATTATCCTATAGGACATATCACCTAACCTGGGACAAGATGAAAATTCAAAAATTGCTTTCATACCACCATAAAGTTGACAAATTTTAAGTTGAACCATTCTAAATAAGGATTCTCCAGTCTATAATTTATATATTTATGCTTATAAACTTATACTTGAAATTAGTTTCAAATAACTGCTGTGTGCCAGGCACTTAAGTTCTGAAGAGAAAATAAAATAGAGCCAATCCCAGTGTTCACAGATTCTCAAAGATTACAATAGTAATAAAGGTAGGAATAAGAAACTCTAGCACTCTATGATAATGCTATATATAACATGGCGAATTATGGATCACATAGACCAGGATTTCCGAAAAGGTGAGATGACTTCACTGTTGTGTCTTTTATGAAGAGAATGTGAGAGGCAATGTTCATAGACCATCCAAAGACCAGACCAGAACCAACAGCAAATGGCAGCTGAGTGTGGTAACATATTTCTGTAATTCCACTATTTAGGCATGAGGACAGAGTAGAAGAGGTTACAGAGAATTAACTCTATGAAGAATCATCTTTCAAGATAAACAGAACTTTATCTGTACTGGAGAGTTTTATCATTTTAAGCATGGGACTCATGGGATTTAATCTAACAGGGACAACAAAGTAGAAGACTACAGCTGTCCTTCAATACCCAGAGGATTAGTTCTAGAACCTTATCCCACAACAAAAATCTGTGGATATTCAAATCCCCTATGCGCTATTTGCATAGTACTTGGGTACATCTGCTAGCAAACTGTTTTGTTTCTTCAAGTCAGGCTCTTCTGCCCAGATTAGTTTCAAATTTGTGGGCTCAGGTAATCTCCCCAGGCAGCTGTGACTTTATATGTACCGCTTCCTATGGAGTGTAGGAGGCTCTTCCTCCTTCTACCTCAAATCCTAGGATTACAAGCTCATGCCACACCTGGTTTTATGCAGTGCTGGGAATCAAACTAAGAGCTTTGTGTAAACTAAGCTAGCCAAGCACTCTACCAATTAAGCTACTATGTCCAGCCCTCTCCAGTGTACTTTCAACCATCTCTAAATTACTCATTACCTAGTATAATGTAAGTGCTATGTAAATCATTACTGTGTTATCTAGGGAATGGTAAAAATGTACATGTGCAATCCCCTGCACCCCATTATAGGTGAGTGATCCTCCATTTGCTGAATCCACAGATGCAGGAAACATGGACAGAGCTGACTGTAATTTTAAAAAATAAATATAGATAAAAAAGGACAGTATCTATTCAGTTTAGGAATGATAGCAGTGGGAATGGATCAGTCAGCTATTTAAGATACGGTATAGAATATTCTGCTTTTATTTATTGATTTAGATATAGAGACATAAAAATGGCAAAAAGAGATGGTGAAGACACCTAAGACTGCTGGGGACATTTTATGAGACACATTATTTAAGAGGTGTGATTAGGAAAAGGAGGAGACTAAAATACTTGTGAGACAAATGAAAATTTCTTTTAAGTTAGACCTTGTGAGTGGTCTGGCTAACATCCATGGAACTGGTCGAATAGATAAGAATTCTCACAACAGAACCATGAAGGTCATTAAAAGGAAAAAAGCAGAAGAGACTGGAAAGAATATTAACAATCAGTAATATTAAAAAGTAAATAAATGGGAAATGTGTCTTAGAGAAAAAGTTATTAAAAGGGCACTATAAAATATTACTAAAGGTTAGAAAAATATTAATAATATATAATAAAGAGTGTCCTTGGTACTTTTTTTAACGACTAGAGCTAGGCCTGACAATGTATGTCTTTAATCCCAGTACTTGGGAAGCAGAATCAGAGACAGCTCTGAGTCTGAGGCCAGCCAGGGCTACACAGTGAGACACTGCCAAAAAAGAAAGAAAGAAAAGAAGGTAAAAGGTGATAGAGACAACTCAGTGGTTAAGAGCATATGCTGACTGTTCTTGTAATGAACCTGAGTTCTGTTCAAGCACTCATGTTGGGCTGCTCACAAATGCCTCTAATCCAAGTTCCAGAGAATCTGATGCCTCTGGTCTCAAGGGGCATCTTCACTCAGGTGCACATAACCATACTTGTACAATCACTTAAATAAAAACAAAAGACTTAAAGAAAAACTTAGGGAAAGAGACCGATTGCATTTCGAGGAAGATGACCACAGCAACCAACCCGACCCTTCCACTAACATATCTAAATACTATTCTAGCACAGATCTGTGGATCCCAACCACTTTATGTGGAATAATATCTGTATAATGGCTAAAAACCTTGAACATTACAACGCTACTTTCTCCTTATTAATCATCAAATTTAAAGCATAATGGAACAAAAAGTTACTATGAAACTAATAGTTATAAACTTGATACTGCTCTTAAACTAGTGCATATTTATTAGAGCAACTAGGATACTAGGCTTAGTGTGTATTTGTTAGTCCTTTGAGGTAGCTCAAATCTAGAGTGAGAAGTGTCATGGATAAAATAAGAAATTTCCCAATGTTGAAAATCTGTAATTCAAGTTTGAGAAAACTACTACAGTAAGACAGAAAGAACACTGGTAAATTTTACAACTACTTAAATGGAGCATGGTTTAATACTTTACCTCACTCTTAGAAGCTATCAACTGTCAGATATTTTCTTTAATCATACCTTGAAATTCTCATTACTCCAAACTAACATGAACAGCTTTGCATTTTTCTTCCAAGTTTTTACTGCCTCATACAAGTGATAACTGGATGTGGCCCATGTCAGACAGGGGAACATCCATCACTAGATCATTTTATGTTTGGGCAAACATTAAGCCCAAAGGCAAAACTGAACAGGTTTTCCATTCAGTCTGCTAACACTGAACCTGAAAAGGTATTTGGTGATTCCAAATTTCTGTTAAAAATGAGGTTACTGTTCAGCTGGAGAATTGGCACAGCATCTAGAAACCCTGTTCTTCCTTCAGCTGAGACAAACGCTAATGCAGAGCAATTCCTCCAACCACAGAAGTACACAGTAGGAGGAGCAGTTATATTCAGACACCCATAATCGTCAAAAGAACTCTTTACCCACTTATCTGCATTTCCATTAGAAAACATGAAGATGTTTAATATTGCCTTGCTAAACAATAATTTAGTAATTCCAAGCAAGATTCCAGGAACACATTCCTAAATTCTACATGGTGAGGTAAGAAAAATGGTATATGCAAGTGTTTTGCTCAGTTTTATTTTGGGACAAATATAATAATCATTTTAAAGCAGTTCAAGTACTCAGAGAATTCAACAGAAGTCAGGCCAATCAAAATTACTCTTTATAGAAACTATAGGCCACTTATAAATATAGAAATCATTAGCACTGCTATAGACAATGCTGCAATACTGAAAAGAGAATTTACTAATTCTCAAAACCATCGTATAAGCATGTCTGGGTTGGGGATGTGGCTAAAACCAGAATATAATGCTAAAAGTTTGAGATGCAAAACTACTCTTTTAATTATTTCTGTGTTGTATATGTGTGAACGCACACACGTGCTTATGTGCAACCAAGTGAGGGTGTTTTTGAACACTGGAGGTAGTGGATCCTCCTGGAGCTGGAATTACAAGTGTGAGCTATCAGACAAGGGACCTGGGAATCAAAGGCATGTTCTCTGCCAGAGCAGTATGCACTCTTTAACTGTTAAGCCACCTTTCCAGGCCAGCTCCCCTTACTCTTAATTTATTTATGATTACTACAGAAGTAAGAACTTTTATGTTAACGTTTACTTACCTACTATTCCAGATTAAAATGAAATAGAAATTTTAGATATGAAATTTTCACATGTACAAAATTTCATATATATAGAAATAATACAAGACAATAACTGAGTCAAAGGTTCTTAACCACCTTCACGGGCACTCACAACCACATCATTTCTTAAACAGTCACTTACAAGTTGCTTTGCTAAAAATGCCCTTAAAATCTCACTTTAGTCCATAGATGACTGAAAATAGGAAAGGAGCTTACATCTCTGCATTCTGTCACCTTCAGCTAAACTAAACGTAGAGGGAGGTTAAATCATTGTCCTTAACCTTTTTCCTTTGAGTCACCTTGGATCCAGAGCACCCTTCAGACTAGGGTAATCATTCTAGATGTTGAGTCCACACCCTGGGACACACTGTCTTGTAGGAACCAGACTAATCCCCTCAGGAACCCTTCATTCAGCCCTCCGGCCATCCCTCTTGCTGGATCAAAACTGCCACACCACTTCTTGACCAGAGCTGTTTAATTTCTCATACCTCTTGTCCTCATTCTGCCACCATTTAAACCTTAAAGTTCTGGTGAGTAACCTGAAAACCTGGAAGTTACTGGAACCAACTAATCATACCTCTTTCCAGAAGATCACAAATCTTTGCTTTTTGCCCTTATTTATCCCTGTAAAGGGTTTCTTGGAGTTTGGTTGCTTATCACAGTTTGCTGGGGTTGCCAGTGCCAGGCTTTCATCCTAAAAACTTTGGTTTAACATTTTAGTGCTGGATGAAATAGAAGGGACCTAATATTTTAATCCTCTTAGCCTACCAGGATAACAATGACATACCCCGAGCTTACCAAAACAACGATGCTGGATGGGACAATTTAAAATGGCATCTCCTCAGTTCTCAAAGACCATGGTTCCCTCCAACACTGTAAACTCTGGTTAGAAATTGGCTGTTTAATTTCCCCATAGGAGAGAACAGCTTTCTTGCTGACTAGCATAGTGACTCATAAACAGTAAGCATTATCCCTACAGTCATATATCAGACCTTCTGAAGCTACATAGTAAAAGAAAAATGTGTCATCAGGCTGGATGGGATGAAAATGCCTGTCATTCATCTAACTGTACAGTTTTTCTCATGAACATAGGTGCACGCAGGATGCATGTGTATAAAGAATTCACCTGTGCATATACCTGGGAATTATTTACTCGTAGGTTTCTCTGAACTGGATTTACTCTGGTAATACCACCACAGAACTCTAGACCCAGATAAAGTCCCTTATCTCACTCAATCTCAGACCATGACAATTCTTCCCACAGCTGTTAAACCTGTCAAAAAGATTTCATAGTCTGACCACCAGATCCGATAAAGCAGTTCATCACTCCAATGCTTGTTCTAACACCAGAGACTCTTTATGAGACACTACCAGGTTTGGACACCTATATATGTCCAGGTGAAATTGAACATTTTAAGATGTATATGGGAGCGTGTAGTTCCTTAGAAACTGTCATATACAAAGCTACTTAATGATTTTTTTTTCAACTTTGCAACTATAGTTGCTAAACCCCTCCCCCCCCCAATTAAGAGAGAAGTAATTCCAAAAGATGAATGGCCAGTTAGTTCTTAAACGGTTCTTAGTAAAGTTTTGGGTTTGGGAATCACAATAACAACTCACGTCACAACTCCAATCTTTCCGTGAAATTTGCCTTTCTTCGCTTAATGTAATTATTACATTTGTGCATGTTTCGCATACCTACACCACTAGGGATAAATGCTGTGTCACTGAGAAGAAAAGCAAATAATTTGATGGATCCCAAAGGAAATTGTCAAAGAACGTCTCTATGCTAGTCAGCCTGGAGCTGCTATTCCATTCCCTATAAAGGCAACCAGAAACGGCTCTTAAGTGGTCTACGGCCACTCGGCAGTTTCCGAACGGTGGGAGGGCCCCTCACCCGCACAACGGGTCAAGGAAAAGTTGCATCCGCTCGTTTTCACCTCTAAGGCCCGGGCGGCTTCTCACCATTTCCAGGGAGTCACCAGAACCGTCGGGGTGGCCACTGCACAGGGCCGGACTGGCCCTGCCCTCTGGGGTCTTTCGTTCACTGTTGCGCTTCAGGCCGCTGGAGTCGCCCCGGCCTCCCGCTTCCCGGCGCCTCCGCCTTCGGCTCCACAGATACATGGCCCCAGCACCAAGCAACAGGGGCGCCCCGATGGCCAGCGCCACGTGCCATCGCGGCAGGGTCCCCGCGCCCGAGCCGGGGCCCGCAGTCCCACCGCCACCGCCCACTCCATTTCCAGAACCGGGCGCAGCAGCCGCCGCCATCGCCGCCTCTACGGGCTTAGAGGCAGCCATGACGACTGTCCTCCGCCGCCGCCGCGCCGGTCGCGGGCGCCACGGTCACCGGGCAGCGTGGGGAGGAAGCCGGGAGAGTGGAGGAAAGCGACGCGCGAGCGAGCACGCTAAGCAGCAGGAGCGGACGACAGAAAAGGGCCAGAGGTCACCGGAAGCCCGGAGCATGCCGGGCTAGACCTGCGGCTGTACCCGCCCCTATCGAATGTACAGGGGAGAACCACTTCCGGGGTCAGAAGGCCGGGTGTGCGCCTGGCGTTCTGGGTAGCTTTTCCCTTTCCTCTAGCTGGCGGTTGCTTAGAATCACTTGGGAGGTCCTGGGCCTTGCGTGACAGCAGACCTCTTCTCCAGGATGGAAGGACTGGTGGCACTGTCACCAGTACAGCGGGGGTTGGGAGGGGGCTGTACACAGAGAGTGCAGAGGGACAGCTCCCAGTAACTTTGGGGGTGGGCGGGATTGCAGAAGCACTGTGAAGGTAATTGGCCGGCAGGAATGGTGGGCCTCCCAGTTGATTGGTAGATTTGGGGAGAGGGTGTGGCTTCGTTGGTGCCTGTTAAAAGACTAAAACTATATGAGGGAAAAGGTGAGAACGTTGTACTGTATAACTCAGCTTTTTATCTCTGCAATATCCAGATTGTAGTTTGGACGTAGTTATTGGGGCAATGGCAGAGGGCAAAGATGAGATGAAAACTGGGAAAGGTAGGTTGACTCATGGAAGTGACTTGAGGGTGCCTGTGTGCTCTACCTCCAACAGTTATAAAGATAAGGATGTCTGTTAGAAGGCTTTCCGAGTAAGGGCTTTTCCTCCTGTACCCTGGATCACTGCAGTCATCTTTACCTGTGTATCTTAAAACTGATTCCACCTGACATCTAGCCCATACAGCCTTCCCTGCTTTAGTTTTGCTCACTTATTTGAAGTAACTTTCTTAAGCCTTCATGAACTCTGGGTCAGGTCTCAGATCATGAAATTTACTTTGCAAGGTGTTTGGAATTTACATAATTTTCAAGAAGAAAAGGCAAAGCATGAATAAATAAATGTTCTAGGCTTTGGCTCTTCATTTCAGATTTGAACATCCTTTTGTCAAAAAAGAAAGAAAGAAAGAACAAACGAACCACAGATGGTCATTTGGGTTTTAAGTACCACAAGATTCTCACCGTAACAGCACTACATGAAGATGCAAAGGCCAAGCTGTGCCAGCATGGGGTGATTAAAATAGAATGTTCTGGTTTGAAATTTCATGTTGGTTCTCACCAGTGAAATGTTTGCACTAGCAACAAACTAAAAATGGTAGTGTAGTTGAATTGATCAAATAGAGATTGCTGTAGGCACTGTTCTCACCCCATAGCTTAAAAAGAGGCCGTCTGAGTAATATTGGATTTTTCAGAATAACAACAACAGGATTCTCCTTCTATAACTTCACATTTTTCTGTGATATTTTGGATTTATAGGCTCCCAATTTGAATAAACCACTGGAACTAAGACACATTTGAAAGCTTTTCCCCTTTGTTAATTCTGTGTATGTATGTGTATGGGTACACCCATTCCATGCATCATGATAGGAATCTTTAGTCACTTCTTTTGGCCACATGGGTCTTGGGATCTTTTATAGCATCAGCAAAATGACTGCACTATCAGATAACAGTTTCTGTTTCTTTCCCAACTGTTAACATTCCCATAGTTATTGGTTCTTACATCTGCTACTCAGGACTGCACTATCAGATAACAGTTTCTGTTTCTTCCCCACTGCTAACATTCCCATAGTTATTGGTTCTGCTACTCAAGTTCATTTTAATTCCTTGAACAGTAGGAATCATGGCATAGTAATCTTAGTACTCCTGAACCTGTTACTAAGTTAGACATATGATGAGTACTTTGTTAGTTTATTCACCCAGCACAATGCCTGAAACAGTTAATACAGGATAAAGAGGTGATGATATATTTAATGAATAAGTTCCTGGCTGCTCCAGCTTTTCCATGATCCTTGCCAGTCCAGCGCCATGATTGCTGACTACCACTAATACTGGTATCAGCTAGGAATCAGCATAGTTGCTATGGCTATACCCTGAACAGCCCTCTTCACAACCACCACCACCACCATCACTGCTAGTTCCAAACTCTATTGTGCTGTGATCCTTGCCCCTCACCTTTACTCTGGCTGCTTCCAGCAGGATATTATTTATTGCATTGTTTCATTACTTATGTAGAATCCTCATTTTTTCCTGAGCCTTCCTGATGGTAATTTTCTCTTGATCCTGATGGTTTCTGCCTTATTAAACTTCCATCAAATCTTCAGTTGAGTAGGTGGCACTACTTTTCTTGTCATGGGAATGTCATGTCATGATTCCATCAACTGGCTGCTCCTTCTGCTGTCAGAAGCAGCCTCTGCATTTATCTGCAAGGATCCATGTATAGCAACCCTACTTCCCCCTCTTTCTCTGTGACTGATAGCTCATGCATAATCTATGCACTCACTTGCCACCTTTCTGCCCACTCAGAGCTTTATGAGACCTTTTCATCCCTATTGACTTAGTTCATTGCCACTCGTATGAATTTTGTTTCCTTTGGAAATGTAGAAATGCTAATTGTACTTCATATTTATTTTGGAAGAAAATGAATTACATTTTTGTTTTGTTTGCATATGCACGTATGTATGTGTGTGGACATTCAAGTGCCATGACACACACAGGGAAATCAAAGGACAACTTGCATGAGTTGGTTCTCTCTCTACCATGTAGGTCCGGGCTTCAAATTCAGGTTGGCGGGCATGTGGGTGAAAGACGGAGGTCAAGTTTGGGCATAATTCCTATGAAATTCTCCACCTTGTTTTTTGATACGGCTTCTCTCACTGAACCTGGAGCTCTTCTATTCAGCTAGATTGGCTATCTAGTAAACCACAGGGATCCTCCTGTCTCTGCTTCCATAGCACTGGGATTACAAACATGCATTCCCAGCTCTGTATTAATACATGGGAGCCAAGAATCCAAACTCATGTTCCAAGCACTCTAATGACTGAGCCATCTCCTCAATCCACCTAATGTTTTTTTTTTTTTTAAATTTATTTATTTTTATTTATATGAGTACACCGTAGCTGTCTTCAGACATACCAGAAGAGGGCATCAGATCCCTTTACAGATGGTTGTGAGCTACCATGTGGTTGCTGGGAATTGAACTCAGTACCTTTGGAAAAGCATTCAGTGCTCTTAACCACTGAGCCATCTCTCCAACCCCAATTAATGGTTTTAATTCACCTTTATTTAATAGCTAAGCACACAACAAACATGTTTTCTGAAACATATTGACTTTCATGTCCCCTTACCCCCATGGGGAGACCACTTCCTCACCATGGCATACATAAAAACCTTATTTTGCCAAGAGTAAAATTTTATTTTCATCAATTTACATTTAATTGTTCTCTCTCTCTCTCTCTCTCTCTCTCTCTCTCTCTCTCTCTCTCTCTTACCTGATAAGGGCTAGGAGTTAACCTCAGGCCCTTTGCAAGAGTAGTAAGTATTCTAACTGCCGAGTCATCTGTCTCATCCTCCAGCCATAAGAATATAACTTTCTGAAACACAAAACATAGCAGAAAAGAGCCTACAGGAAGACCTTTGAGGGAGAAAAGAGTTGTCTACTTTTTTAAAACATCAGAGTCAAACACATTATATCTTGGATTGTGGAGAGCTTTTGGGGCTGCTTGGCAAGAATCTGACATTTGGCCAAGGACAAAGAAACAGGCTTCAGGCAGGAATCTGACATTTGGCCAAGGACAAGGAAGTAAGCTCAGGCAGGAATCTAATCTTAGGCTAGAACAGGGAGGTAAGTTCAGGTAGGAATCTTAATTTTAAGGTGGAACCGAAGAAGTAGGCTTCAGGCGAGAATCTGATTTTGGGCTTGGACAATGAAGCAGGTTCAGATATTTGGGTCATCCTGACAAGCCCTCAGAAACAGTGATCACAGGAAGGACTGAAGACTTGCTTACTGCTTTGCTCATTCCTTGGCTATTTGTGTTTATTGTACTGTTTTTGCTTATTGCTTGCATGTAATTAAAATGGTATAAAGGCGGATTGGAAAAAATTAAACCTGCCTTCAGTCTCAGACTTTACTGAGGCCATGCTGAAAAAAAAAAAAGAAAAAGAAAGAAAATCTTTTCATGAACTTATTTTTCATTTATTTATCTTTATCTTTCTCAGTAAGGTGACTGTCCTTCATGACTTTGGCTTATTTTATAATAAAATTATTTGCTCTTTTAATGTTGAAATGTGAAAAGTATAGATACTAGATACTATTCCTTTGCTAAATGCATAGTTTGTGGATATTTTTACCTGCCTTTATTTTGTGTTTCCGTCTAAATAAATTTCAATTTTTACTTACAAGTTTTGAAATTAGAACATTAAGTTACATTATGACATTTCAAGTAAAATTACTATGTATATTTATTTATTCTCCTCCCCGTCTTTTCATGCCTGTGCTAACCCCCCCTATAATCTTCCATGGCCTCTTTTTCTCTTTTTTTTAGTGTTACACGTCTTGTTGCCTACCCCTCACCTTTCCTCAACAACTATGTTCCTTCTGCAGTAGTCTCCTTCCTGGTTTCATAACCTGTACCCGCACCGACTTCCCACTAGTACATGGAGACATTATAAACTACGAACCACATATGAGGCAATTATAACATACTTTCTAGATCTATCCATTTCTGAAATTTTCATGATTTCATTTTTCTGTGCAATGAATAAAATGATATTGTGTGTATGCACCACATTTTTATTATCCATTCATCCATTATGGATATCTAGGCTGCTACCATTTCCTAACTAATTTAACTTTTGTAGCAATAAACATGAATGTACTACTATCTTTGTGGCAGACTATAGAGTCTTTTAGATCTATGCCTAAACATGGTATAGCTGGGTCACATGGTTCTATATTTTTTCCAGAACTACTCATATTATTTCCATAATGACTATATTTGTTTACACTTATGTCAGCAGTGAATAAGAGCTCCTCTTTCCCCATATTCCCGCCAGCACTGGATGTTGTGTCATCTCTTTATGATAGCTATTCTGACACAGATGAGATAGACTCTCATAGCTTTTAGTTGCATTTCCTTAATGGCTAATGGTGTCGAACTGTTTTTGCTTGTTTGCTTGCTTGCTTTGTTTTGCTTTAGTGGAGGTGGAGGTTTAAATTTTTTTAGTTATGTTGTAGGTATTTTTTTAAATTTTTAAATTTTTTATTTTTCCTACTTTATTTACATTTCAAATGTTTCCCCCTTTCCAGATCTCCCGTTTGGAACCTCCCCATTTCCTCCCCCCTCCTCCTGCCACTATGGGGGTATTTTTTCACCCACCCACCCACTCTCATCTTCCCTCCTCGGCATTCTCCTCTACTGGGGGATCTAACACTCTCAGGCCCAAGGGCCTCTTCTCCCCCTGATGGCTAACAAGACCCTCCTCTGACACATATGTAGACAGCACCATGGGTCCCTCCATGTGTATTCTTTGGTTGGTGGATCAGTCTCCAGGAGTATTGGGGGGGGGGGTCAGGTTGCCACTGTTGCTGCCTCCCTGGGGATGCAAACTCCTTCAGCTCCTTCAGTCCCTTCTCCAAGTCCTCCATCTGGGACCTCACACTCCACCCTACTGTTGCTGTGAAGTGACTCTTGGGTATTTCGAACTTTTGGGTTAATAACCACTTAACAGTGAGTACATACCATGTTCATTCTTTTGTGACTGTGTTACCTCGCTCAGGATGATATTTTCAAGATCCATCCATTTGTCTGCAAATTTCATGAAGTCGTTGTTTTTAATAGTTGAGTAGTATTCCATTGTGTAAATATACCATATTTTCTGTATCCATTCCTCTGTGGAGGGACATCTGGGTTGTTTCCAGCTTCTAGCTATTATAAATATGGCTGCTATGAACATGGTGGAACATGTGTCTTTATTACATGTTGGAGCATCTTCTGGGTATATACCCAGGAGTGGAATAGCTGGGTCCTCAGGTAGTATTATGTTCATTTTTCTGAGGGTCCGCCAAACTGATTTCCAGAGAGGTTGTATCAACTTGCATTCCCACCAGCAATGGAGGAATGTTCCTCTTTCTCCACATCATCACCAACATCTGCTGTCACCTGAGTGTTTGATCTTAGCCATTCTGACTGGTGTGAGGTGAAATTTCAGGGTTGTTTTGACTTGCATTTCCCTGATGACTAAGGATGTTGAACATTTCTGTAGGTGCTTCTCGGCCATTCGAGTTTCCTGAGTTGAGAATTCTCTGTTTAGCTCTCTTCCCCAGTTTTTGATAGGGTTATTTGGATCTCTGGACTAGAGATCTGCTACAGCTGATAAACAACTTCAGCAAAGTGGCTGGATACAAAATTAACTCAAGCAAATCAGTAGACTTCCTATACTCAAAGGATAAACAACCTGAGAAAGAAATTAGGGAACTAACACCCTTTGCAATTGTCACAAACAATATAAAATATCTTGGTGTGACTCTAACCAAACAAGTGAAAGATCTGTATGACAAGAACTTCAAGTCTCTGAAGAAAGAAATTGAAGAAGACCTCAGAAGATGGAAAGATCTCCCTTGCTCATGGATTGGCAGGATTAATATAGTTAAAATGGCAATCCTGCCGAAAGCAATCTACAGATTCAGTGCAATCTCCATCAAAATCCCAACTCAATTCTTCATAGACTTAGAAAGAGCAATTCTCAAATTCATATGGGATAACAAAAAACCTAGGAGAGCAAAAGCTGTTCTCAACAATAAAAGGACTTCTGGGGGAATCAGCCTCCTTGACTTCAAGCTGTACTACAGAGCAGTAGTGATAAATACTGCATGGTATTGGTACAGTGACAGGCAGGTAGATCAATGGAATAGAATCAAAGACCCAGAAATGAACCACACACACTTACGGTCACTTGATCTTTGACAAAGGAGCTAAAACCATACAGTGGAAAAAAGACAGCATCTTCAACAAATGGTGCTGGTTCAACTGGCGATCTATATGTAGAAGATTGCGAATTGATCCATTCCTATCTCCCTGTACAAAGCTCAAGTCCAAGTGGATCAAGGACCTTCACATAAAACCAAATACACTGAATCTAATAGAAGAGAAAGTGGGGAAAAGTCTCGAACAGAACACCAATGGCTTGTGCTCTAAGATCAAGAATCAACAGATGGAACCTCATAAAATTACAAAGCTTCTGTAAGGCAAAGAACACTATAAATAGGACAAAACAGCAACCTACAGATTGGGAAAAGATCTTTACCAATCCTATATCCGATAGAGGGCTAATATCCAGTGTATACAAAGAACTCAAGAAGTTAGACTCCAGAGATCCAAATAACCCTATGTTGTAGGTATTAAATCTCTTTTTTGAAGTATCTCCCATCCTATAGGCAGTCTGCTTGTTTCATTTATTGTTTGCTGGACAGAAAGTATTTAATTTCATGAAGTCCTGCTTGTTAATTCTTGGGACACTTTCTGCCTGTCCCTAAACCTATACCTCGAAGTTAGTCTCTGTGTTTACAGCACTTTCTGCATTTCAGGCTTTATCTTCAATTCATTTTGCATTTATTTTTGTATAGGATTAGAGATATGCAGCTAATTCCATTCTTCTACAGATGGATATCCAGCCTCCTCTCCCTCATTATAGTGCTTTTAAATTTAAATAATTCAGAAGTCAAAGATTAAAATAATTTCCTTTGCTTCCTTAGTCAGGGTCTCCAAGACTATCCTAGGTTTGGTGATTTGTTGAAAGGACTCAAAGGGCCCAGCATGTGTCAAACTCATAACTAATATTTATTACGGGGAAAGAATATAAAGAAAGATTATCAAATTGAACAGGTATATAAACAAAGTCATGAAGAAATCTGGCTCATGTTTCCAAGAGCTCTCTTCAAGTCTAGTCACTAAAGATATGCTTAATTCCTTAAGCAACAAATTGTGACATGTCAAGTAAGATGTTTATTGGGTAGGATCATTAGAGACCTAGCACCTCAAAGTTTTATTGGATACTAATCTTGAAAGTAATCTTAACATGGCAAATACCCAATTTCTAGGCTCCCAGAAGAAAATCATTTTTTTTTTCAGCATGTTATGATTTAAATGGCCCCCATAGACTACATGCTAAAAGCTGGGCTGCCATCTTGTGGTGCTACTGAGAGGTAGCAAAACTTTCAGGAGATCTCATTGTGACTATGCCACTGATGCACTTACTGTAATACTGCCCCATTCTCTTTCATCTGTCTGTCTATCTATCTATCTATCTATCTATCTATAATCTGTCCATCCATCCATTCATCCATCCATCTATCTGCTTTCTGGCATCCATGATAGGTGAGCAGATTTACTCCAAACTATGCTCTCTGCAGTGATGTTCTGCCTCACCACAGGTACCAAGACAGCAGATCCAACCAGCAGATCCTAAAGCCATGAGTCCTAAGTAATTACTTCTTCTTTTTTAAGGTGGATATCTCAGGTATTTTGTCACATCATGCAAAGCTGATGAACACACTATGTAAACCACTTTAGGTAATATAAAGAATTTAAGCTAGTCTGATAATTTAAAAAAATTATATCACTGCAGGAACTCTTTTTTTTATCTGAATTCTCAGAGGCCAGCAAATAACCATTCTTTTGTGAGCAGTCTGTTCTAAAGATAGGCAGTTTCAGTCATTAGTATATTGGACAAGATGTTTATATCTTTATTACCAATAGGACCCTAGATTACAGGATGAAATTGATCTACATTTGAAATCCATTTGAAATCCAAGAGCTGAGTATCTAGGCTGTTAAATAAATCCCATTAACTGTGACAGTTAATCTAAGAAACGAGATTGTTGAGTGGAGGAGTGGAGGCAGGCCACCCAGCCCTTCATCCTCAGCACTATTAAGTGTGATCCTAGGCTCTGATGTTAGTTTACATTGTAACCTCTTATCATCCTGGTATTCAAGACCTGTTGTGAAAAGCACATTATGTCTTCTTTCCCTGTAGCTCCCCAAGTTTTGGGATATTAAAAAAAAAATCTGCTATCACAAAATCAGTTCAGAATTGCCCTTCTATCTTCATAGAATTTCGATGAACTGTATACAATTTGGGACAGGCTAAGTATTTTAATAGCTTCTTTAAACCACCTGTATGATATTTTTATTAGTGTGTGACTTAGTCAGGGTTTCTATTCTTGCACAAACATCATGACCAAGAAGCAAGTCGGGGAGGAAAGGGTTTATTCAGCTTACACTTCAATGCTGCTGTTCATCACCAAAGGAAGTCAGGACTGGAACTCAAGCAGGTCAGAAAGCAGGAGCTTTTGCAGAGGCCATGGTGGAATGTTTCTTACTGGCTTGCTTCACCTGGCTTGCTCAGCCTGCTTTCTTATAGAGCCCAAGTCTACCAGCCCACAGATGGTACCACCCACAATGGGCCCTCCCCCTTGATCACTAATTGAGAAAATGCCTTACACCTTGATTTCATGGAGGCAGTTCCTCAAAGGAGGCTCCTTTCTCTGTGATAACTCCAGCTTGTGTCAAGTTGACACACAAAACCAGCCAGTACACTGTGTTAATTAGGATGAAATGATTTTATTAAAATCAGTATGCTTCATTTGAAGTCTATCACTTTACCCTTTTACAGTGATTATTTTTTCTTATCTTTTACTTAGAAAGGTAGAGTGCAAGAAGAATGAGATGATTTATATGGAAAATCATTCTTAAGATGGGTATGGAGACTCATACCTATAATTGTAGCACCCAAGAGGCTGAGGTAGAAGAAAGGCTATGATTTTGAGAAGATAGCCCAGGGAGGATAGTTTCAGGCTAGCATGAGTTGCAGAGGAATACTCCTCTAAGGAAAGAAAAATTGTATACAACTTTATACAGTTTGGTCACTAAAGCACCATATTTTGATTAGGCCCAAATCTCTAATTGTAAAAAAGTGCAGAGTGTTCTCTGAACTCTACACTTTTTGTCCTGCCATTTGTTCCAAAATTCAGAAAACAGTCTGGAATTGTGAATATGTCTGGATTGAGCTGTATCAGTCAGTAGACTGATGAGAAAAATGAGCAAATTTGACTCTCTGTCCATTGTTATTCAGAAAATATAGAAAACTGAACAGAAGCTCTGAGACACATCAAAGAAGGAATGTTTTGTAGTCATTTCCTCCAAATTGAAACATTCCCTCCAGGAGGAAGATTCATTAAGACTCAGAAAATAAATGAAAATTACAACATATAGAAGACCCCTCCCTAAGGTTATATTATTGCTAGTAGTTGCTGGGTAGAAGAGACGTCTCTGACCTGGTGAAACTGTCTCCCTCCAAGTCATGTAGAGGGTTTCTAGAATTGAGCTGAAATGAATTGTCACTCATACTGGGGTGGGGTTTTCATCATTGCATCTACCTCTGAGTTGTCTGTGCTCTTGTAACTCCAGTAAATGCTAAGTTTACTAAGCTAGACATGGATGAGAGCCTTCCTTTGATCTGTCTTGGTGCCTTTATCTTGGGTAAGTAAGTGTTTGTTCATCCTCTACAGCAGTGTTACATAACAACTGAGGGCTCACATCTTGATCTTTAAACAAGAGCCAGAGAGCATTTGGAAAGGTTCAAGTCTTTTGAAACATCTAAGCCTTCCCCCAGTGACACACCCCCTTCAACAAGGCTGTATTTCCTAATTTTTCCCAAACAATTCCACCAACTGGGGACCCTAATATTCATGCGGGGCAATTTAATTTGAACTACCATATACATGATCATTAATGTCATGTGCCAATGACTTGATGTTGGGCATGAGTGACTCAGATTAAATATTGTTTTGGGCTCTGTCTCTAAATGTGTTGATGAAAATATTTGAATGGTTTGACTTAGTAATGAGACTTGCTCTCCCAATCTAGATGGGTATCAGCCATCCACTAGAGGCTTGAATCTATCAAAGGTATAAAGTTGAGGAAGGAGCAGTTTTCTCATACCTATCTGCTCCATTGCTTGACCTGGTACATCTCATCTAATTTTCTCCTGACTTTGAATTGGCATTCACACCATTGCTTCACCCTGTTCTCATGCCTGAAAGCAGAATAAATTACTCTACCAACTGTTTTTCTGCCTGCAGATGGTAGATCGTGAGACTTCTCAAATTCTATAGTTGCATGAGTCCGTTTTCCAGTTCATATTTCCTCTGTCTCTGTCTCTCTGTTCCTGTCTCTGTCTCTCTGTTCCTGTCTCTGTCTCTCTGTTCCTGTCTCTCTGTCTCTTTGTTCCTGTCTCTCTGTCTCTGTCTCTTTCTCTCTCTCTGTGTATGTGTGTGTGTGTGTGTGTGTGTGTGTGTGTGTGTGTGTGTGTGTTGCAACTCTCCTACCTGACAGTTCCCTGTCCAATTTAGTTGAGTACTTGATTTTCCACTGGGTGAAAGGACCACCTAGTGACATTCGGTATTTTGGTTCTATTATTCTAGAAAATCCTTGTAGAAGAGTTTATCTACAGTAGTTTTACAGAGGGCTGGTTTTGCGGCCCCCCTTCCCCCCAGGAGATCTTTCCTGCTTTCTTTACTGAGGTAGACAACCAACAATGAAAACATAGTTGTGAGTGCTCTTGGGACTTTGAGAAGTAGCCCTCCACTAACATTATGAAGTAGAAAGCACACATTTCCTCCAAAACAAGAAATAGAGGTGTCGTAAGCAATTTGATGCTTTGGTTTTCTTCCAACATAAACTGTGGTGCCGTGCTGTTGGAACATTGACATAGTTTTCAAGCCTATTTTCTTACTCGTTTCCAAAAGGGATGTTTCTATGATAAATAACCAATAACTCACCTGTTTGAAACATCTCTTGGAGGCTGGCAGAATGATATAAAGAACCGTGCTTCAACCTTAGGTGTGATGCTTAGCAGTAAACTTCCTTGGACAAGTGATGACCTATTTGAATCTCAGTCCTCCAATTCAAGATACAACACCAGTCACCCAATCACAAGATGCTTATAATGGAAATGGCATTTACCTACCCTGAAAAATAAAGACAGGGACTATTTTATTCATAGAACATTTGTTTTTGCTTGCTTGTTTGTTTTGTTTGTTTTTGAAAAACAACCCAAATGAATGCCCCAAATAATCATAGACTGCGCTTTTAAAAAGTGGGGTGCACATGCAGTGCAACAGTATACAGAATGAGTAACTACTCCTGCAGAACTATGAATACTTCTCATAGACCTAATGTGAATAATACACTAATCATCATTGGCAGCAGCAGCAACATCCACAATGCCATTGCAAGACATTTCAAGTGCCAGCAAATTTGATATTTGGGGGCAGAGGTCAGAAGTAGTAACCTAAGGGCTTATAAGTTAGTTGGGAGATAGAGGAAGCCAAATTGGATGCTGCAAATGTATCCTCACCTACAATGGTTGGTAATGTAGGGACTTGTATACACAAAATTCATCAAGCTGTAGGCTTAATATTTGTGTATTTTAAATGCATATATTATCTTTGTGTATATGTAGGAAATATTTCAACTCAAAGTTGCCTTAGTCCCCTGATCTGGATTTTTTTGTTACTGTCAATTTATTACAAGAGTATTCTCCTCTATATAACATCTTCCAACTTGTCGTCATCCACCCTTTTTGTGGTCATTTTGTAACTTCTCTACAGCTGGTGGGAGTAATATGAAGGTCATACTCCATCGTTATTGACAGCTGGAGATGCTACCACATGCTATTGGCAGCAAGGTACAGGGCAATCCAAGCAGTAGGCTATACTTTTACCTTTCGGCTGCAAGCCAAAAGCCCTTCAAGAATTGTTTTAAAGTTTCATAATTTAAATAGACAAAGGCGAGAGGAGTGTGGGCTGCACAGTTTTATAAATAGACGTTACTGAAGGCTGACTGATGACGAGGTGGTTGTTTGGTAGTTCTTTCTGCTCAAGGATGATAAAAAAGATTTTATCAGCCAGGCATGATGGCACAGGCCTGTAGTCCTAGAATTTGGGAGGCTGAGGGAGGGGGATTACAAGATCAAGGCCAGCCTGGACCAGCTTTAGAAAGGTCCTGACTCAAACAAACAAACAAGGATGCTATTATCAAAAAATAATTTAAAAACACTAGTTTACTCTGACCACTGGAAGAGAGCCTGAGTTTTCTCCAGTCAGCCTTGCTGGGTGATATTTTTCTCTGTCTGACTTAGGCACAGACTTTTAAAATTTTAATTCATTGCTGTGAGGAGTATAAAGGTGATGATGATTGTGATGTGTCTTTGCCAGTTCAACAAGAAGCTTCTGTGGCCATAGCCAGAAGGACAGAGATGACAGAAGACTTTGAAACCACAACATGGTCTAAAAAACCAAAGATGCTTGTTAAGGAAATTTTCCCTGTGCAACCCACTGAGTTATCACAGAACAGGAGAAAGCTGGAATGGGATCAGGAGACTCATCTTAGAGAATGTTTAAGGAAATTGTGGTTTAGAATCAGTACTTCCAACTCTTTTTTCCCCCTCTTCTGAGTCTTTTTATATTGTCCTGTAAAGATATTAACTTTTGTCTACTAGGTAATGACTTCATTTTTTTAGTAATCAAAGCTATCTTTATTGTTCACACAGCTCTGGAGAAGACACATCGTCATATAAGTGACAAGATTTAGACCAACAGAAAGAAAGCTGTTGTGTGTGAAATTCTTTCAGAGGCAGCTATGCTAAGTTATGCTAACTGCAGATCAAGATTGTTTTGTTTTGGAACAGGATGGGCGCACAGCAATGACTCTGCTGCCCCCAGCAGAAACCTTATCTTGTTATGTTATCAGGGAGTCACTGCAGCTGTTCCAGGGCAATGTGACATTAAAATACCACCTGAATAGTAACCCTTAAAATAAAAACACTTCCTCAGAATGTGCTATGCATTTTATCTCCACTGTCTTTATTTTTCTAAAAGATCTATTTATTTCATGTATGTGGGTGCACTGTCACTGTCTTCAGACACACCAGAAGATGGCATGGGATGCCCATTACAGATGGTTGTAAGCCACCATGTGGTTGCTGGGAATTGAACTCAGGACCTCTGGAAGAGCAGTCAGTGCTCTTAACCGCTGAGCTATCACTCCAGCCCCTATCTTCACTGTCTTGCATGCTGTATATATCCTCAGTGTTTCTAGTAAACTACCCATTTTGTTTCTTGGTGAATGTTTTCATTACCTGTTCATTGTTACCACTATCCCACATGGCGTTTTGGTAGTTGGGAAGAAGGAGCCTCTCTTGGCCACTTATTACTCTGGTGCCTGTTGTCCATGTAAAAGCCATACCTTTTATCTTAAAGGGGATAAGAGATAGTTTGTTTTTTATGGATGCAATTTGAGTGAACGTGGCCCAGGAATACAAGTTTTGGTTACTCCAGGTTCCGTGTTCTAACATGGAAGCAGTTTTGTGCAGTTTTAATATTTGTTTACAGAACAAAGGAAGCCATAGGACAAAAGGATCCACAGACATTCCACAAACACACTAAACAA
>JADRCH010000414.1:1474192-1500071 GCA_019843965.1 Rhynchomys soricoides
CACAGACATTCCACAAACACACTAAACAAGATTCGTTCTTCTCACTGGCCATGGGACTTCCTTCAAAACTGATCACATATTAGGATACAAAGCAACTCTCAACAGATATAAGAAAACTGAAATAACAGCCCATATCCTATGATTATCATGGACTAATGCTAGATATCTACAACAATGGAAATGGTAGAAAGTATTCAAATACATGAAAGCTGAAAACTCATCACTGAAAATTTAGCCAAAACAGAAATCCAGAAGGAAATTAACACTTTTTTAGAATTATATGAAAATAAAATCAAAACATACCCAAACCTATCGGACACAATGATTCAGTTCTAAGAGGCAAGTTCATAGTACTAACTGCTTAACTTAACTAACACAAACAAAACAAAAAACACCCTAGAGAGAGTTCATAAAGCAGGAGTGGGTGAGTGGGTGGAGGAGCACCCTCATAGAGACAAAGGGGAGGGGGGAGAGGAGGTATGGAATGGGGAGTTTGTGGAGGGGTAGCTGGGAAGGAGGATATCATCTGAAATGTAAATGAATAAAATGATTAATAAAAAAGAGTAGATAAGAAGAAATAACCAACCTCAGAGCTCAAATCAATAAAACAGAAACAAACAGCAGTGGAAAATAGAAAAAGCCAATGAGCATCTTTGCTCACTGGGTCTTCGAGAAAATTGACAAGATTTTTCTTAGCCAATTTAGCCAAAAGTTGGAGAAAGTATAAATCAATAAAATTAGGGATCAAAACAGGGACATTACAATAGACACCAAGGAAATTCAGAGAATTACAAGGACATACTTAAAAACTCTGTACTCCACCAAACTGAAAAACCTAAAAGATGAATAAATTCCTTAATCTACTAAAGTTAAATCAAGATGAATTATACAATCTGAACAAACTCATAACCCTTAGTAAAATAGAAGCAGTAATTGCAAATCCCCCAACCAAGAAAAAACTTAGGGCCAGATGGATTCAGTCCAGAATTCGACCAGAATTTCAAGCTAGTCTACAAAATAAAAGCTGAAGGAACATTTTCTAATTTTTTTTATGAAGCCATCTACTATTCTGATGCCAAAACACATAGAGACCCAACAAAATGAAAATTATTGACTAATATCTCTTATGAAAAGAGATGAAAAATTTCTCAATAAAGTACCCACAGTTTTAATACAAAGGCACACTAAAAAATATTCTCCACCATGATCAAGATGGAGTTGGCTTCATCTCAGAGATACAAGAGTGATTCAACATACATTAATCAATAAATGTAACCCACCACATAAAAATACTGAAAGACTAAAATCATATGTGTTCATCTCTTCAGATGAAAAAGGCCTTTGACAAAATCTGGCATCTCTTTATTATAAAACGTCTGGAGAGACTAGGAATACAAAGGTACATACCTCAACATAATGAAGGCAATTTATAGCCAGCCCACAGTCAACTTTGGCCAAAATGGAGAGAAAAATCAAAGCATTTCCACTAAAATTTGGAACAAGAAAAGGACATTTATTTTCTTCCTTCCTGTAGTACTTGATGTCTTAGCTAGAGTAATGTGCTGGCTGGTTTTTTGTGTCAACTTGACACAATCCAGAGTCATCAGAGAGAAGGGAGCCTCAGCTGAGGATGTGCCTCCATGGGATCCAGCTGTAGGGCATTTTCTCAATTGGTGATCAATGGTGGAGAGCCCATCCCATTGTAGGTGGTGCTATCCCTGGGTTGGTGGTTCTTGGTTCTACAGGGGAACAGGCTGAACAAGCCAGTAAGCAGCACTCTTCCATAGCCTCTACATTATCTCTGACTTCCAGTTCCAGTCCTGCTTGAGTTTCTGTCCTGACTTCCTCCAACGATAGATTGTGATCTGGAAGTGTAAGTCAAATAAACCCTTTCTTCTCCTACTTGCTTTTTTGGCCATGGCTTTTTTTGTCACAGAAATAAAATCCGGAAGAAGATAAGCAATAAGACGATTGAGTGATATTAAGGAGATACAAATAGAAAAGAAAGAAGTTACGTATCCTTATTCACAGATGATATGCTTTATAGAAAAAAGATCCTAAAAACTCCACCAGGAAAGTTCTACAGTTGATAAACACCTTCACCAAAGTAGCAAAATACACCACTAACACAAAAATCAGTAGCCTTCTCAGTATACTGATATATAAAATCAAGACAATAGTAAAATCAAGAAAATAAATAAAATCAAGAAAACAGTACCTTTCTCAATGGCCTCAAAATATCTTGGGGTAATTCTAAATAAGCAAGTGAAATACTTGCATAATAAAAACTTTTAAGACATTGAAGAAATTGAGGACACTAGAAGATAGAACAATCTCCCATGCTCACATATCAGTAGGGTTAATATGGCAAAAATGACCATTCTACCAAAAGCAATCTACAGATTACAAAGTCATCTCTATCAGAAGTCCAACATAGTTCATTACAGGAATTGAAAAGTATCATCTTAAACTTCATATGGAAATGCAGAAGCAGAAGCAGAAGCAGAAGCAGAAGCAGAAGCAGAAGCAGAAGCAGAAGCAGAAGATAGCTAAAACACTCCCAAATAATAAAAGAACTGCTGGAGGTATCACCATTCCAGATTTGTAACTGTTATCATAGAGCTATAGCAATAAAAAAGAATATCTTTGGCATAAAAACAGTCATGGTGATAAATGGAATCAAACTGAAGACCCATTGTTTTTTTACAAAAAAGCTAAAAGTATAGAGAAAGACAGTGTATCCAACCAATGGTGTGAGCCACACTGGATAGTCACCCACAGAAGAGTGAAAACAGATCCCTTTCTAACTCAACTTACACATGGGCCAAGGCCCTCAGCATAGGGTCAAGTACCATGTATGTAACAGAAGGGGATGTAGACAGTAGGTGTGAACTCATTAGCACAGAAGAGAATTTTCCGATAAGAACACCGAAAGCACAGACATTAAAGGCAACAATTAGTAAATGGGACTTCATGAAGTTAAAAGCCTTCTTACAGCAAATGACACCATCATTCAAGCAAAGTGGCAGCCTACAGAAGTGGGAACAAAATCTTACCAATTATACATAGGATAGAGGCTTAACCTCTAGAACATAGAAAGAACTAAAAAAAAATGAACATGGCGGGGAGGGGAAGTAACCCAATAAAGATGAGGTATGGAACTAAACTGTTTTTAAAAGATGAAACACAACTGGATGAGAAATAAAGAAATGATTAATAATATTAGCAGTCAGGGAAATTAAATTTTTCTTTGTCTGTCCTATAGTTTTTAACTTCCTGACATCCCATTTATTAATTGCTGTCCTTAATGTCCGTGCTCTCAGTGTCCTGATCAGACAGTCCTGGCTCATCTGTGTTTATTATTGCTCTATAAATAATATATAGGCATTGGAAACAGCCTAGATGTCAATGAATTTATGAATGGACAATAAGAAAGAGGTTCATTTACTCAATTAAATATTATTCAGCTGTTAAAAAAAGTTAAGTTTTGAAATTTTCAGGTAAGTTAATGGATCTCAAAACAATCATCTTGAGTGAGGTAATCCAGACCTCAAAAGATAAATATTGCATGTTTTTTCTTATATAGGGATGTTAGCTTTTAAGCTTTGGATATGTTGTTTCACTCAGAATAACCACATCGGTTAAGTAGCTAATAAAGGACAAAGAGAGGCATAGGGAGGGGAATCTCTCAAGGAAGCACTAATACAATATAGTGTTATAGTAAGATGAAGGAGAAACCAGGAGTGTTAAATGGTGTGGGGCTTGAGAGAGAAGAGTAATGAGAGAATGTGGGGAAAGGCAATGAACTGAAGGCCTTCTTAAAAGCCGTAAGTACTGCTGTAGATGCTTCCTAAAATATATACATACATGAAACAAATTTAAAGTCGTCATCTAATAGGGGACATCTTATGTCACCAAGTGAAACCTCCAGTGCCCAGCAATGGATTACAATTTGTTGAGTAATTGACTGTCTTAGTTAGGGTTTCATTGCTGGGATGAAACATCATGACCAAGGCAACTCTTATAAAGGAAAATATTTAATTGGGTCTGGCTTACAGTTTCAGAGGTTCAGTCCATTATCACCATAGCGAGAAGTATGGTGGTATGCAGGCATATGCAGTGCTAGTGGAGCAGAGAGTTCAATATGTTGATTCAAAGGCAGCAAAAGGGGATTATGTTCCATACTGGGTAGAGCTGGAGCAAAGGAGACCTCAAAGCCACCTTCACAGTAACACACTTCCTCCAACAAGGCCACTCCTACTCCAACAAGGCCATACCTCCTAATAGTGCCACATCCTATGGGCCAAACATTCAAATACATGAGTGTATGGGGGTTATACCTATTCAAACCACCACATTCCACTCCCCGGCCCCACAGGCTAGAAGCCATAACATAATGCAAAATGCTAATTTAGACCAACTCAAAAGTCCCCAGCAATGTCTACAAGTCCAAAGTTCAAAGTCTCTTCTGAGATTCATGCAATCTCTTAACTGCAATACCCTATAAAATCGCAATAAAAAAGCAGATAAGATACTTCCAACCTATCACAGCACAGAGTATATGTTACTATTCCAAAATGTAAGGAAGGGAGCACAGTGAAAAAAAAAATGCTGGACCAAAGCAAGACCAAAACCAGCTGGGCAAACTTCAAATTCTGCATCTCTGTGTCTGATGCCAAATGGCTGTTCAGATCTCTAGCTCCTTTCAGCTTTGTTGATTGGAACACCTTTTTTTTTTTTTTTTTTTTTTTTTTTAAATCTCGGGTTGGTTTCACTTCCAGTTAGTAGCTTTCCGACTTTGGCATCTCTAGCATTTTGGGGTCTCCAGGGCAATCCAGGCTTCACCTTCACAACTTCACACAATGGTCTCCCTGAGTCTTCATGTCACTGCACATATAGATGTAGAAGTGGTTCCCAGCTAGATGCTTCACTTTTACTGACTAGTATTCATTGTACTGAAAGTTACTCTGTATGCTGCAGAAAGAGAAAAGCAATTATCAATATCTCCTTGCCACAACCCTGCAACCTACAACAGAGACCTATTTGCAAGATTTACAAGTGAAATTGTGGCACCAATGATATGGGAGTAACTAATCCATTTTTTGTTGGAACTAAGGTCCACCCCATGAGGTAGAACTTATATCTGACACTGTTAAAATTTCTAAAAACCTGAAACTAGATAGGTCATAAGCCTTAGCAGAAAACCAACTACTATTATTCTGCTAACGAAATATTGCAATCAAATGAGTCCTAATGATATATTGCTATATCCATAGATCAGTTTATCATTCACCCTTCATCAGAGAAGATTCTTCTTGTAGTATATGGTTGTTAGTAAGAGAACCACAACTGTACAATGTGCAGAGATTGAGAGACTTTGGAACACTCAGTAAGTGGGATGTCTTCACCAAACCCCTCTCCTCAAGGCTCATGGATGCAGAATGATTGTGAAAGCCAGAGACTGTGCATGATTTCCAGGAGATAACACCAGACACAATGGCAGTGAAATAAATATGAACTCACAGAGACTGTGACTGCATGCACAACACCTGTACATGTTCAAACTGGACAACAATCCAGCAGAGAGAGGGAAGTAGACAAAAACCCACATACTAATCAAGAAGCTATTTGCAATGAATATCTTCTGGGGAAGGAAAAATCAGTTTTCTTCAATGGAGTGTCATTGAACATATCCATCACACTTCAAGGCAGGCCTTATACCCAGAAGTAGTTGGCCAACAGAAAGAGGAGTTAAAAATTTCTACACCAGAAACTCAGTGTATTCCTGTGAACTGCTTGGAGATGGCCATTTCCTTCTCTGGTGGGATCCAGTTGAAAGCCATCCTCAGACATGCCTAGACCCTAATAGACAAGATTCTTTCTTCTCTTTCTCAGTTCTCAAGAGGATTTCACAAGCTTCCTTTGCTGACTCAAGATCCTATAGGACCAAGCTGATTTCAGGGACTTAATCCTGGGCCTATTTATCTAGAGAGACTTTTAAAACTGTCTCTGCACTGAGGACATTACTTACTTCAAGCTATGGCCCCTGCTTTTATTCATGTTCCTCAATATTGATGGGCTCCTCTCCTGGGAGTGGGATTTATATTCTTTCTGAATACAAATCTCATGGACATTTTTTATCTATTCCCAGTGGTCACTCTGTGGTGCCATTTAACTATTATGTCTTTTGTTACTCTGCCTCTCTTCTCAGGACCCAGAGTCATTCCTACTTATAAATGCCAACTATCTTCCTAAATATCAAAATTTGGTTGTCAGAAGACTATTGGCTTTGAATATTTTTAACCCTTAGTTAGACTTCCAATGCTTACCCTGTTGATTAACTATCTCTCTTTGTACATTTTTCTAGTTGATCCCTATTATGCTGGACTTCACACCATTTTCAAGGTGCACATGCTGAATATAAAAAAAAAATTATGCTTCTTTGCTTGTACAAGCCAGCCAGTAATGTAAACTAAAGTGTTTCTGGTAGTTTCTCTTGACAGTGCAGGCATGATGGCATACATCAGAGCCAAGACTGCAGTGAAACTGTGTGATACAACACACGTGGGCACCACCAGAAATACTTCAGATTTATTTCATAATTTATTTTAAATTAATTTTTAGTCATTGTGCACTCAGGCAGAAACTTCTAATTTTTTTAAAGATTTATTTATTTATTTTATGCATGAGATAACACTGTAGCTGTCTTCAGACACACCAGAAAAGGGCATCAGATCCTATTACAGATGGCTGTGAGCCACCATATGGCTGGGAATTGAACTCAGGACCTCTGGAACAGCAGTCAGTGCTTTTAACCACTGAGCCATCTCTCCAGCACCAGAAACTTCTTTACTACTGTCAATTCTCCCATGAACTCTACGATAAGTTACATGATGGTGTATGGAATCATGACCCACAGTTTAACAAGCTATGGTATAGGAGGAGATTCAATGAGACTAAAAATGGAATTGTAAGCTTCAAGGAGTTTTGTCTTAGAATCCTTTGCTTAGCTAGCTTATGTGTTGTGATTGGATCCTCATGAGTGTTTTGCATTGGTTTATTGTGAAGCAGGAGTCAGAGCAGGACCTGTTCATTTCTTGAATTAGAAAAAGAATTCTGATTATTTTAAAATGGGTTGTTTCCCAAAAGGATGTCCAGTGTATAATGTTGAGATTATCTCTATCAATTATGGAAGTTACTGCTTAACACATTGAATTCTTGAATTAATTTTTCCTGTTGCTGTCTCCATATATGATTAGTTGATTCATTCACAATCCCCTTCGCTCTAGTGATCGAATGAGACTATGCTATACAATTTTCTGCACATAAACATTTTAGACTAATTCCTAAACACATACTGCTGCAGGTCCCTAGGGTCATGGCTGGTTGTCACATGATCCTGAGGAGAGGGAGATGTTATCTGTGATTCTCAGGATATCTGTAAGAAGCAGGACCATGGAGGCATCCAGACAGCCTACTTCAGAGCTGCCCCTCCACAGCACGTGCACTCAGCACACTGAGAGACCCAGAAGATTCTCCATTGGAATGGAGGTTGGAAGAAATCTTCAGAAGAGAGAAAGATCCTGCAAGTGCCTGGTGCCTGATAGCTTTCTTTCTTTCTTTTTTTTTTTTAAGCTTAATTTAATTTAAGTTTATTTATATATAATATAATACAATATAATATATGTGTGTGCGTGTTGACTTTTTTTTTCTACTTTATTTACATTTCAAATGTTTTCCCCTTTCCAGATCTCCCCTTTGGAACCTCCCTATTCCTTCCCCCCTCCCCTGCCTCTATGGGGGTATTCCCCCACCCACCCACCCACCCACTCTCATCTTCCCTCCTTGGCATTCTCCTATACTGGGGGATCTAATACCCTAAGGCCCAAGGGACTCTCCTCCCCCTGATGGCTAACAAGATCCTCCTCTGCCTCATATGTGGCCAGCACCATGGGTCACTCCATGTGTATTCTTTGGTTGGTGGATCAGTCTCCAGGAGTATCGGGGGGTCAGGCCAGTTGCCACTATTGCTACCTTTCTGGGGTTGCAAACTCCCTCAGCTCCTTCAGTCCCTTCTCCTAGTCCTCCATCTGGGATCTCACACTCCACCCTACTGTTGCTGTGAAGTGACTCTTGGGTATTTCAAACTTTTGGGCTAATAACCACTTAACAGTGAGTACATACCATGTTCATTCTTTTATGACTGCGTTACCTCACTCTGGATGATATTTCAAGATCCATCCATTTGTCTGCAAATTTCATGAAGTCATTGTTTTTAATCCTGAGTAGTATTCCATTGTGTAAATGCACCACATTTTCTGTAGCTTTCACAAGAGCAGAGCATTCTGCACAGGCACTTGAGGATTGCCTCAGCCTGAAAACAGAGGCAGGATAGGATACTGATGGGAACAGGGAAGAGGTGTGAGACCCACCTCAGGCCCACAGAGCAGCCTGGAGTGTGAGTTCAAGGTGCTGGCTGGGTCCTATTGGGAGGATGGGCAGGGATGGAGGAGCCCCTGTCGAGGCTGGTTTGTTTGCTCAGGCATGGATCAGCAGATCAGGCCCAGGGATAGGTTCAGTGGCTCTGGGCCAGTACAGTCAGGACACACACATTTCTTCTATGATGAAAGATAAGTTATTGCACCTGGCCCTTCATATCATCAAGAAAGAAGCACAACCTTTAGTGGGTCTATTTGGATTCTTGGGTATGTTACTCAGGCCCAAATACCAAATGACTTGGAAGGCTGATAGCTAACTGTGAGTCCTGGAACAGGAGAAGGCTCTTCAACAGGTCCAGGCTGCTGTGCAGACTGCTCTACTACTTGGACCATGTGATGCAGCAGACCCGATGGTACTTGTGTTGGCAGCAGAAAGAGATGCTGTTTGGAGCCTCTGGCAGGCCCCTTTAGGTGAATCATAGAAAAGACCTTTGGGATTTTGGAGCAAGGCTCCATCATCATTTGCAGACACCTACTCTCCCTTTGAAAAACAGTTCTTGGCCTGCTATTGGGCCTTAGTGGAAACTGAACGTTTGACAATAGGACACCAAGTTACCATGCAACCTGAACTGCCCATCATGAGCTGGGTGTTATTGAGCCAACCAAATTATAAAGTAGGATGTGCACAGCAGCAGTCTATTATCGAACGGAATTGATGTATACCTGATTGGGCCGAGCAGGTCCTGAAGGCACAAGAAAGTTACATGAAGAAGTTGCCCAAATGTCTATGGTTTCTTTTCCTGTTACAATGCCATCTGCTTCCAAGCATGAACCTATAGCCTCATTGGGTGTTCTCTAGGATTGGTTGACTGGGGAAAAGAAGACTAGGTCCTGGCTTACTGCTGGTTCTGCACATTATGTAGGCACTGCCCAGAAGTGGACACCTGTAGCATTACAACCCCTTCCTGGGACAACCTTGAAAGATATTGGTGAAGGGAAATCTTCACAGTGGGTGGAATGTCTTGAAGTACCCATGGTAATACAGTTTGTTTGGTAGAAGAAATGGCCAGATGTACTATTGTTCACTGACTCATGGGCTGTAGCCAATGGATTGGCTGGGTGGTCAAGGACTCGGAAAGATCACAACTGGAAAATTAGTGAGAAAGACATCTGGAGAAGAAGTATGCAGATAGATCTCTCCAAATGGGCAAAGGATGTGAAGATATTTGTATCCCATGTAAATGCTCACCAAAAGGTGACCCCAGCTGAGGGGGAGTTCAATAGTTAAGTGTATAAGATGACCCATTCTGTGGACAGTCAGCATCTTTCCCCAGCCATCTCTGTCATTGCTCAATGGCACATGAACAAAGTGGCCATGGTGGAGGTTATGCTTGGGCTCAACAACATGTACTTCCACTCACCAAGGCTGACCTGGGTACAGCAGCTGCTGAATGCCAGATCTGCCAACAGCAGAGACCAACACTGAGCCCCAGATGTGGCACCATTCTTCAAGGTCACCAGTCAGTAACCTGGTGGCAAGTTGACTACATTGGACCACTTCCTCCATGGAGAAAACAATGTTTTGTTCTTACTGGAGTAGATACTTATTCTGGTTATGGATTTGCCTTTCTGCCAAAACCACTGTCTGTGGACAGAATGCCTAATCCACTATCATAGTATTCCACACAGTATTGACCCTGACAAAGGAACTCATTTCACAGTCAAGGAAGTGCAACAGTAGGCCCACAATCATGGGATCCACTGATATTACCATGTTCCTCACTATATTGAAGCAGCTAGCCTGATAGAAAGATAGAATGGCCTTTGAAGACACAGTTACAGTGACAATTAGGTGGCAGCAGCATGGAAGACTGGAACAGGGTTCTACAGAATGCTTTGAATCAGGGTCCAATATATGGTATATTTTCCCCCATAGCCAGGATCCATGGGCCCAGGAATCAAGGGGTGAAAAAGGGAATAGTTCTTCTTACTATCACTCCTAGTGACCCACTAGGAAAGTGTCTGCTTCCTGCTCCCACAATTCTTAATTGGCTTAGAAATTTTGGTTCCAGAAGTGGGAGTGTCCCTGGCAGGAGCCACTGAACTGGAAGCTCAGACTTCCCCCTGGTCATTTTGGGCTTCTAATGCCCTTAAACCAACAGGCTAAGAGAGGAATAACAGTGGTAGGAAAGGTGATAGATCCAGATTACCATGGGGAAATTGGATTGCTTCCTCAAAATGGAGGTAAGAAGGACTATGTCTGGAGTGCAGAAGATCCCTTAGGATGTCTCTTAGTACTACCATGTCCTGTGATTAAAGTCAATGGGAAACTGCAACAGCCTAATTTAAGCAGGATGACAAAGGGCACAGACCCATCAGGAATGAAGGTATGAGTCACTCCTTCAGGAAAAGAGCCAAGACTTGCTGAGGTGTTTGCAGAGGGTGGAGGCAATACAGAGTGGGTAGCCAAGGAAGGTAGTTATAAATACCATCTACGGCCACGTGATCAGTTGCAGAAACAAGGATTATAAGTGGTATGAGTGCTTCTGTTTTATTTTGTTAAGAACACATTTGTAGATATTTGTGCTTTCTTCCAATTTCTTTAACACCAACTAAGAATATTAATGGTTATTTAAGATGAGACACTTAAAGAATGTTTCCAAAAGGGATATTGACCAATTCTAAATTACAGTGTGTTTGCAATTGTACAAGGGATTGTTATATCATGTTAGATGTATTTATGACTTGATTATTGTTTCATTTGGACATGAGATTTGTGTTGTTGGTAAGGGATGGATTGTGATGGCTATCCTGGTTGTCAGATTGACTATATCTGGAATGAACTACAATCCAGAAATGGATGGCACATCTGTGATCTAGATCTTGAGGCATACTGGCCATGAAAAATTTAGGCCCAGACCAGGTAGCTCATGTCTTTAATCCCAGGAGACAGAGGCAAGCATATCTCTGAGTTCAAGGCCAGCCTGGGACACAGCAAGTTCCAAATCCAGGTGTGGTGGTATAGGCCTTTAATCTGGGCCATAGCGTTTGTTGGAGACCTACAAAAGGACAATGAAAAAAGGAAGTGTTTGTGCTTCTTCATTTTGCTTGCACTTACTTGCTGGCACATCTGTCAGAACCTACTTCCAGGATTCCAGCTTATACAGACTACCAGCTGAAACACCTAGCCTCATGGGACTGAGCAACTATTAGGTTCTTGGACTTCTCATTGACAATTTCCCATTGTTGTGTTAGTTGGAGTGCAGACTTTAAGTCATTCCAATAATTTCCCTTAATATATGGAGATATCCATAAGTTCTGTGACTCTAGAGAATCCTGACTAATACACTTGCCTATTATTATTATGCTTTTGTAATAAAGTTGTTAAAATTGTCACCTTGTTAAAAGTCACACTGTAGGCAGTTTCACACAGAGCTAGACTGAAGTTGTTGCTGCTGTTAAATATAAAAGGCTAATTGCTAATTCAGGAAGAAAATGTCATATGCTGAGGCATGTCACTTTATCATCATAATAAAGCCATTAGTCACATACGTCGGCGAAGGTACATGGTCTTCATAAGAGAATCCTTTTTTTGTGTGTTAAGTGGGAGCAACAACTCCACTGTTCGACTTTTCTCTGTGAGGTTAGATAACAAAGCCATGGCTTCTGGATTGCCTGGAACACTCTGGTTTGCTTCACTATCCCCGGACCTGGAGTTTTACCTTTGCTGAGTCTCACTTTTCTGTCAGTCATTTACTCAAGGGCAGAAGGAATACAACTGAACAGTGATTTGTAGTTAAAGCAGGAGAACAGTCCATCCAAAGGTTAAGATAACCAGTTTCCAAATTTCTTTTATTTTTTGGTCACATTTATTTTAAAAAATAATATTTTATTTTTGAGACTATGATATAAGTACATAATTTACCCTTTCTCTTCTCTCAAACAACCCCTTGCTCTCTTTCAAATTCATGATGTCTTTTTACATACATATATACATACATTATTATATATATTAATATATAATAATTATGTTAAATAAAGACTGAGTAGGTGGTAATTATAATTATATATTTAACTAAATATGCTAATTATAATAAATAATTACATAAAATTAAATATAATTATATATAAGTATAATTACCACCTGCTCATTCTTTACAATATTTTTGTATGCATGCTTTCAAGGTTAATCATTTGATATTGAATATCCAATTGGTGTGTTCTTCCTTCCTGCTCTTTGACTTTACTAGTTGCCTGAAGTTTTTGTGCAGGGTTGGGGCCTGTTAAGCTTCCACATTAAAGAAACTTTTCTTTGCAATAGACAGAGACTAGTACAGAAAACCACAACCAACCTAAATATAGACTTGTGGTACCCAGTCCTAACTGGTATATTTAAGACTCATCTCCTGTACCCAAGGCTTGAGGATTGTTGTGTGAGAGAGGAAGGGAAGATTGTAAGAGCCACAGGAACTGTTTGCTATGAGATTGTGTCCTCTGGAATTGTCAGATAATTTTAAAGATCAACTTTACATTTACAGCAATATCAAGTAGAAGGTACAGATATTTCCCATTTACCACCATGCCCAGGCAGAAAAGCGTAAGACACAATTTAGAACCCTGAGAACCCATTTGTTTTTGGTTAAACCCCCATTGTAATAATACACTTGGCAGCTCAATTCTTTCACCTGTACATATTATGTGTGCTCGTGCTCTCTCTCTCTCTCTCTCTCTCTCTCTCTCTCTCTCTCTCTCTCTCCCCACAATCCTCTATCTGATTTACTTCTATCTCTGAACAAGAGATTAACTGTTTTAACACTCAGAAACAATCAAATTTAGACAGTTTCTATTCCAGCGTATCCCAATACATCCAGCTATAAAGCACAAAAGATTCAGTTCGGCCAGAATTGTTTTGAGGTGCATGCATAACAAGACAAAATTATGACATCTAGTAAACTTGTAGGGAGACTCTTCTATTTAACATCTTATGCCTGTGCATCATTAGGCATGCATGTGATTAAAGTCAGATGCATTATGGGAAGGGACATGGGTAGAAGAAAAGCTATCAGACCTAATTTATTAATCAAAACAGGGAACTGCCTATTCTTTATCTTTTAGTGACCAATCTTTGCCTCTTGAACTCCATAAAAGGAAACCTCAAGCAATAATTGGGGCTTTCAAGAACTTCTACTCACGTGTCTGGTCCAGTGCCAATCTTGACAGTCCATCCTTCTCTGATCTATATTGCTTTTCTCTGAAAAAAAAAAAAAAAAAAAAGGAACTCGTTTTGCTTCTTTAGCAAATTTGTGGGAGCATTTCTTTTCAACTCCTTGGATAAGAATGTTATCAACATCTCCCACCAGAGTGGCCCACTTGACACCGTACGAGAACCATCACTATGAATGTTTTACCTTAGACTTCACATTTGGTTTTTCTCAGTTTGCAGTTTAGACAAATTTACAATGTCACGTTCCCACTATTGTGATAGCATGTAGTGTGGTTTCCATGCTAATAAATTGACTTCTGATTTAGAAAATTCATGAAGCATAATGCATCTTGATAATTTCTATCTCCTATTGTTTCCTCATTCTCCTTTCCATTCCCACTGAACCCCCTTTCTTCTCAACAAATCCTTTCCTACTTTCATGTTTTTGTGTGGCCCATTTAGTTTGTTTAAGGCTACATGGCATGGGAAGGGGAATATTTATTTATTATTATCATTATTTATTGGAGCATAGACCACTCTTCAGTGGTTGTACTGCTAAGGAAAAAACCCCTTCCTCCCTAGCAACCTTTAACTGTCAGTAGGTTCTCAGGGAGGGGCAGGGGCTCATGAACCCTTCCCTCATATGTGATGGAATGCTGGTTGGCCCTGTCTCAGGGAGCTCTTGGGCAGATGGCCACAGCTGCTATGAGTTCTTAGGTGGAGCAGGCAGGTCATGTTCACAGAGCAGTGTGGAAACTGAATACTGTGTCAGTGAGAACCTGGGACATGGAAGCAAGGAGTGCTCAGGACTTTTCCTTGACTGGAAGTTCTAGGGCTAGAGTGCAAACAGCACTCCTTTGAAGCACAAGTCCTCTTCTGGTGTCTGTGCACCTTGCTGCCTTGTGAGTGCTCTTCCATTTGGGAGCCAGTACGACTATGTAGCCACTGAGTCAACAGCAGTAGCCACTGAATACTGAATACAGGGATCCCCGTGGTCAGGGAAAGCTCAGCATGTGAGAAAATCCTGACCTGAGTACTGGGGTCCATTTATTTATTTATTTATTTATTTATTTATTTATTTATCTATCTATCTTTAATATTTTTTGCAGTCCAGTCATTATCTCCTTTCCTCATCCCATTCCTTCCCCTCCCCCATCTCCAAGAGGATGTTCCCTCCACCCCCACCATGCCAGGCCTCCACTCCTTGGGATCTCAGGTCTCTGAGGGTTAGGTGCATCTTCTCTCTCTGAGGCCAGACTGCTGCTGTATATATGTGTCGGGGGCCTCGGACCAACTAGTGTATGCTGCTTGGTTGGTGGCTCAGTGTCTGAGAGATCTTGAGGGTACTGGGGTCCTTTCATAATGTGCAGGAAAGACAAGCAAAGCTGCTTAAAGCTATTTAGGATATGGTATTATGACCTTCGGGGGCCATACATTTGGAGAGAATAAAGATTCCAATATAGCTTACTAGCAAGCAAATATTTTTAAAGAAGTATCTTTGTCATCAGTTATAGTTGTTTTTATGCCCATTTTCCATAGAAATCACACACCAAAGCAGAGATGGAAAAATCAGTGATATAAAATATAGGCTTTATATTGTGACCAAAACTTTTGGCATGTACTTTCAAGGTTCTGGATGGAGCAGTCTATTTCTATAAATATCTGTATCTTATTCCCAATCTCAATACTTAAGGTAGCCCCTACTCCCAATACTAGGTCACTGTAGAGACCTAGGAGAATTATTTTTAAAAGGAGAAGGAAGAAAATATTCTTACAGGACAGAAAAAAATGTTAGATATTGGCAATTTGTGATATGGCTCTTCAGGAAATCCCTGTGTCTCTCCACTCCAGCTCTTCTCTTCTCTCTTAGATTCTCTCCTCTCCTCAGCCCACTGGGGTCTCTTTTCCTGCCAGCAAGTTCCCTCTTTGGCAGGGCCTCTGCTCCACAGAGAGCCCAGCTTCAGAGAGAGAAGTGGCTCGTGCTCCCTACTGAGCCCTTGAGATTGGAAGTCAATTGTCAGTTCTTCACAGAAGTCCCTCACTACATATCTGTCTCCTGTGAAATGCCAGTGTTTGTTAAGGGTAGACATGGGGCCTGTTTTGCTCTCATTGTCCACAGGACCCAGTACCCTGGATGACCAACAGCAACTGAACTAACACATGTAGATTTACTTCAGGCATTGTAGTTGTTTTTCAAATCTTTAAACATTGTATTCCTGTTGAAAACAGATTTCTATACAAGTGAATTAGCTAGCTAGGGTTGCCATAACTACCATAGGGCTGCTGAAGCTAGAGAAATTGGCATCCTAAAGTTCTGCAGCCCAGAGACCCCCAAATTCTGGATTCCCAGTTCTTGTTTTGATTGCAGAAGATGCTGCTTGCTGCCTGCAGGTGGCATTTCATTCCCCCCTTTCCACGTGGTCATGGCTGACCTCTACTTCTCTACTCTCTCCCTCTCTCTGCCTTCTCTGCCTCTATTACCCTCTTAGCTACCCTCCCCATGCCCTAAATAAACTCTATTCTATACTATCTCTCTGTCACACAACCTTCCTCTTTTTATAAAGCATCCGTACGTTTCAGATTAATCCCTTTAAGTGCCAGGCAGTGGTGGCACATACCTTTAATCCCAGCACTTGGGAGGCAGAAGCAGGTGGATTTCTGAGTTCCAGGCCAGCCTGGTCCACAGAGTGAATTCCAGGACAGCCAAGACCACACAGAGAAACCCTGTCTCGAAAAACCAACCAACCAACCAGACAAACAAAAATAGTCCCATTTCCCTTAGCCTCTGTGAGACCTTACTGCTAAACACACTCATATTTGGTGCTATTGGGTCTTCATTACAGGAAGCTTTGGGGACTTTGCAGACTGTAGCTCTGCTCATAACAATGTCCAGTGTATAGATTTAAGCAGGTGATTATTTTAAGCTTGTTGACTGCCATACCTATTGGGAATGCTGTACATATTTATAGTCCCAGCAGGAAAGGAGGGTAGATACTGTCTCCCCATGCTCCCACCGTGCTGTATCCTAAAGAACATTTCATCAGTGTGGTGGTCTTTAGAAGGCTGATTCAGCAACATTGCTTGCATGCAGGAGTTTGAAGTCATCCTGGACAACACAGAGAAACCTGTCACAAAACATAAAAGGGAGGAAAACTTTCTATAGAATTCTACAGATTAACCAAAAAGGCAAAATTTTCTAGCACTGATAGGTACACATCTTTTTTTTGAAATCCAGATGTTTTATTCTGTAAAACAAATATACAAATCCTTCCAATATGGGAAATGGATGAGAGTGGGCACAGTATCACAAAGCAGCTATTAGTGGTCAAAGAGACAGAAGGTGGCCTGGCTACCCCCAACCCCATCCCCACAGTGCCTAAAGGAGACCGAAACATCAGGAATCTAAGTACCTATTTGTTAGCATTCTGTCTAAACTCCACCCCACAGTTACCTGGCAATAGCCAGGTAGGCCTGACCCACTGTAAAAGGGGCTGCTTGTCCCCTCCTCTCTCTCTTACCTCTCTTACTTCTTGCTTCTCCCTTGCCTCTTGCCCTCTTGTCCCCCTCTCTCCCCATTCCCTTTCCTCCTTTTTCCACATGGTCATGGCAGACCTCTACTTCTCTACTCTCTCCCTCTCTCTGGCCTATCTCTGCCTCTACTACCCTCTTGACTCCCCTCCCCATGTCCTGAATAAACCCTATTCTATACTATATGTGGCTGGTCCCTCAGGGGGAAGGGATGCCTAGGCATGGGCCCACTGAGGCACGCCCTTCCCCCACACCTCACCACACACCCATAGAACATATATTATATCTCTATCTTTTTATAAACACATCACTATTCATTGAGGAAAATGCAACAGAAATGGCAGGTTCTGTGATGAGAAAAACTTACAAATAGGATCAAAACTAACTCAACTCAAGTCATATCTTACGGTGGAAATAAAAACAAGGCCAACAGGCTTTGGAACAGCCATGTTCATGGTAGGTTGATGACCTCTGACTGGACCTCCACTCTAAGTGTGAGGATGAGCCACTACTGCTACCTGAAGTAGTGATGGTGATGCTTTGTGGCAGAGGTCACCCTGCAGTGGCCAACGAGTTGGTCTGTGGTGTTTTAATATTGGGACCCACCAGCAAGGAACATCTGAAGACTGGTCCCTGTGTATATACCCAAATCTTAGGTTTGTGGAGAGGAATTGTTGCTTGGGGCTACGAATTCTAAACCACAACTGTGCTCAAACATTTTTATTAATCAAAATAGGGATCATTGTAATCAACACATTTAAAAAGTTTTCAAAATGTATATTTATCCACTTTGTATGTGAGTGTGTTTGCCTGTATGTGTGTATATGCATCATGCACATGCTTGGTGCCTCTGGAGGTCAGATGTATGCACTGGAACTTCTGAAACTGGAGTTAAAGATGGTTGTGAACCACCATGAGGGTGCTGGGAATCAAACCCAGGTCCTCTCCTCTGTAAGAGCAACAAGTACTTTTAACTGCTGATCCTTCCCTTCAGCCCCCAATGAACACTTTTTTTTTTTTTGCCGGTAAGAAATAAGTTTGTTTATTCATGTAGTGTAAGGATCTATGCTTTAAATTTGATGAACTCTTGAAACCATTCTGCATCCTGTGGGTTGTGAAAGCATTTTCCCTGGAAAAATTTGTCTAGATGCCGAAGAAGTAGTAGCCAGTTTGTTAACAGTCAGGTGAACATGGTGATCAAACAAAACTCTATAGTTTAACTTGTTTGACTTTTGAGGCATTGGCTGTGCAGTTTGGTCAGGGGAAGAATCCAGCCTTTCCTGTTTACAGATGCTGGCTATAGGCATTGTGATTTTCATTGCTTTTCATTAACTAGTTGAGCATACTTCTCAGACATATAAGTTTCACCAGGGTTCATGATGGATCAGACTGGCAGGAGACTACCAACAGTGGTCAGGACTTTTCTGAATGCAAGTTTGGTCTTCGAAAGTACTTTGGGGGCTTTACTCACTTCAACCTCTGATCTGAGTATTGCTGGTTATGCTTTACAACCACTTTTGGTCATAAATCACGATCCAGTGGACACATGGGCTCATGATTATTTCACAGGACGGTAGACAAAGACAGCTCAGAATGACAGTTTTAAAACTATTTGGTCAGCTCAGGAGACTCTCTAACAACCTTTTTCATCTTTTCATTGTATTGTTAATGCTAACAACCTCTGGATGGCCCATGGTGTATTCTTAGGCAACTTCTCATCTGTTGTAGATGACCATCTGCAATGATTGCTCTCAGTTGGTCATTGTCAACTTCCCCTGGCCAGCATCTATAATGCCCATCTTCAAGGCTCCAGTCACCTTTGCAGAATTTGAACCACCACAGCAGTGTATATCTGTTAGCAGTCCCTGGGACACAGGTAGTGTTGATGCTGAGAGTTATCCCTACCGTTTTACAGCTCATTTTGAAATCAAAGAGGGAAATAGCTCAGATTTTCTTTTTCTCTAATTTTATTACCACAATATAAAATAAATATAATAAAAATATAGCCAACAAATATAGCCCAAACATAAAGCAAGACGTGTGCATTAAAATGATGTATAGCATCATTTGTTAGGAATGGATAGCATCATTTGTTAGGAAAATTTATTATTTGTTAGGAATGTATTTTGATACATTCACAGTGTAACACTCACAATTACTTTTCACCAGCATAATAGTAGCAGGTCCTCTGTCTCAGTTCCTTGACCCCGTTGCCTAGGGTTCTTGGGTTCTACCTTTTACCCCATGGTGAATGCTGTTTTAGTGTGTTTGTGTGTGCGTGTGTTAGTGTGCTCAGCATAAATCATATTGTTTGAGCATTTGGGGCTCTCCCTCTCTGCAGGCCTAAACAGTTTTTCTTCCCTTGGCTATTGACTCCAGCCATGCCCGGTGATTACAAGACTGATTAATAGCAACACACTATGGACTCAACTAACCAGTGAAAGTGGCTTTTTTGTTTGTCATCTTCCTCTGTGTCACTCTGCAGGCTCTGGGTCTGTTTTTATAATCTTACTTCACTAAGATTTTTAAAAATATTTTATTTTCATTTATTTTAAATGTATATATGTATGCACATTTAAATGTACGTATGTATCTGTGGTAGTGGTGGGGAGGTCTGTGCCATTTTAGTGATAGGCCTGTAGAGGGCAGGAGAGGGCAGCAGATCCCCTACGGCAGTGTCATAGTTATTTGTGATCTGTTAGATCCTTTGCAAGAGCAGTATACACTCCTAGCTGCCAAGGATCAATCTGATCCTTCTCTGGGACTTTATTAACCAGTAGTGGCTTAAATCTGAAAGTTGATGGTCCTAGGGACGTATTTGTAAAGGCCAAGACAATCTTTTCTCAATCTTATCATGACAGTCTGAAAGTCTCTAAAGAGAAAAGTAAAAAATAAATTAGCCATCTTCTAAGAATTCATACCATACACCAAAAACATGCCGCAAAATAGACAGCCACCCACCAATACTCCAGCACCACTTGGAAGAACACCATGTCCACATACACATCTGTGTGTGTGTGTGTGTGTGTGTGTGTGTGTACAGATCAGTCACAGGCACTTGAAATGCTATTGGCAAGAATAATTGAACATTTCAAGAGTAAGTAGTCACTTAACGGTAAGGCCCTGGTTGGCTTTGCAGACCGTGAATGTGGCTCTCAATCTTGGAAAATGAAGACTGGTAGGATTAGGCTTTGGTCAAAGCCATTTTCTTCGAACAAAATTCCGTATTGCTCTGATGCAATTTTTAAGGGTCTGTCTTTAGTAACAGCATATCAAAATATTATCACTGTCATGAAGTGGAAGTAATCAGTAGACAATAGGTGAAGCTTTATCAACGAGTGGTTCTCATCTGGAAGAATAATGGTAAATTGGGAATTGAAAACGTGGTGGAATTTTCTGATTGCCCACATTATAACGCTTGAAAGGATTGCAGCCTTGAGCTACAATCATTTAAAAAATGATTTTACTTATTTCTGTTGTGTGTGTGTGCACATATGTGTATGGTGTGTGTGTGTGTGTGTAAAGTACAGGTGCCTCTGTCATGATATATGTTTAGAGTGTGTCTTAGTCAGGGTTTCTATTCCTGCACAAACATCATGACCAAGAAGCAAGTTTGGGAGTAAAGAGTTTCTTACACTTACACATTGCTGTTCATCACCAAAGGAAATCAGGATTGGAACTCAAGCAGATCAGGAAGCTGGAGCTAATGCAGAGGCCATGGAGGGATGTTACTTACTGGCTTGCTTCCCCTGGCTTGCTGAGCTTGCTCTCTTAAAGAACCCAGGACCTCCAACCCAGGGATGGCACCACCCACAATGGGCCCTCCCACCCTTGGTCACTAATTGAGAAAATGCCTTACACGGAGTTATTTCCTCAAGGAAGGCTTCTTTCTCTGTGATAACTCCAGCTTGTGTCAAGCTGACACACAAAACCAGCCAGCACAGAATAGGTATGTATGTTTGTGTGTGTATATGTGTGTACTTGTGTGTATGTGTATGTGCATGTGTGTATGCCTGGTCTTGTATGTGTTTTTGTTGTATGTATGTGTGTTTATTGAGTGCGCGAGTGCATGTGTGAAGTACAGGTACTTTTGCCACAATATGCATTTGAAGGTCAGAGGTTAACTTTCTGGAGTTGTTCTCTCCTTGTACCATGAATTCTAGGGAATGAACACAGATTGTCATGCTTGAAGAACAAGCACTAAGACATCTTGCTGGTTCATGAGCATATTTTGTGTTGGTGTCTCTTGTTGTTGTTAAGATTTTTTTTTTTTAACCAGAGTATGACATTGCTATACGTGTCTGGAATACAGTGGACAGCTGTATTGTGCCAAGGAACACACCAGAGTGTGGGGGAGCACACCTGTGGCTGTGAGGAAACTGCAGGCTGTGAACACTACCTGCTTGAAATGGTTGTGTAGGGTGCAGTTTTTGGAGCTCCTAGTAGCAGGCAGTGTACTAGTGATGCTAATGTTCTGGTGAGTTTTGTTGCCTGAATATCCAATATAATGTCCCAGGGTGGTGGAGTCCAGATGACCTCAAAGATCACCCTACAAAAAGCATGGGTGTGTGTGTGTGTGTGTGAAATCCAGGGTCAAAGTGATGACTGCCGGAAGCTTTATCAGGCTTGGTGTGTGTGTTGAGAGAATCTGATTGGCAGAACTCTGGCTTGCTTCCTGGTCATGTTCTCTCTCCCAACCTGTAAGTGTGTGTATACAGTGTGGTTGTAAAGATGCTTCAGGATCTTGTTTTCTAATGCCCACAATTTCAAGTCATTAAGCTGCAGCAGAAATATTCCAATCCTCTGCCATTTAGAGGGACAGTTTCCTTGATTGAAGAGAAAGCCCAGGGCCAAGAAGGCTCTAACCATGGAACAGACAATGTTCATGAAGATTGGCAGGGAAGGGCAGCTGCTGATGTAACTTCAGATTCTCCAGGGGCTCCATCCTCAACATTATTTGATCTGCTGTACCTGCCCTGACCAGGCTAGCAGTCTCTGGCTTTATATGGTTTTGCAGCAAGCCCTGTGCTGCAGGCAGTGGCCTCCTGTTGTAGCAGGGGGTGCATCTAGCTTCTTAGGGTAATACAAGGATGAAAAACCAGTCTGGAGCCACTGGTGTTGGGAATAGCACAGGCCATCTTACCATTTGGAGCTTCCCTTTCTTTCAAAACACAGACATCCGTGCATTCGGTGTGCATCAGAGAACCCATGGCACTAACAAGGAAGACCTGGATCCTTGACAGTGAAACGCAACCCTTGATGTGCTACCTACACATTTTAATGGAGGAGGGAGACACTGAACAACGTTACCTGTATTCTGGATTGCAGATGTACAGGGCTACAAATGAGTAATGGAAGAGCCTAGGAGAACATCTGTTAGAGACCTATAGCAATTAAACTGGCGTGCAAAGGCCTCAGGAGAGATGCTGATTCTGATAAGTGAGGAATGATCAGCCCTGTCAAATCTGAAAAGAAATGACAGAAAGAACATGAGCAAAAAAGATTTCAATGCCAAATGCATATCATGGCAAGCCAGAGGTGTACAGGAAGGAAAGATTTTATTAATAACAAGGGAGAAATTCACATGAGCCGCTTTACTTAGCATAAAGTCTGTTGATCTTAACATAAGTGGGAGTTCTCTACTGCTCCTTTGTAGAGGTGCCATTGCTGGTCAAATATCTTCTTTGAGTTGAACAAAATGTGTGTCTTTGTGTGAGGCAGGCAAAAGGCTTTCTAGTTTCAATTTTTTATTTAAAAATTTCCTATACAATATATTTGGAACATAGTTTTCAAGAGACAATTCCCCCTCCCCTCCCAGACATGGTTTTTCTGTGTAGCCCTGGTTGTCCTAGAACTCACTTCATAGACCAGGCTGGTCTTGAACTCACAGGGATCCACTTGCCCATGCCTCTAAAGTATGCCTCCATGCATGCACCACCACTGCCCAAGACAGTTCTTATTACAGATAGGCAGAGCATGAACTTTGTTCCTTCTGTCTTCTCTGGTTTGAAATGTTTGGACTTAGCAAGAGAGAGTTCATTTTGGTCTTAGTAAATTTTTTTGTAGCCATTATGAAGGAAAGATAGTGGTGGCTAATGCGGTTAAAGTAAGACCTGTCTCAGTGCCTGGGCAGAAGTGAGAGGAAGGTACTGGCTGCGAACTCTGTCTTTTCAGGTTTCAACTGATGTAATAAAACACCATGACCAAAAGCAACTTGGGGAGAAGGGGGTTTATTTCATTTAATGACTTACAGTACACCATTCAGGGCAGTCAGGGCAGCAACCCAAGACAGGAGCTGATGCAGAGGCCATGAAGGAATGCTGCTTCCTGGCTTTCTCCTCATGGCCTGCTCAGCTTGCTTTCTTATAGCACCCAAGGTAGTACTGCCTGCAATGAGCTCTGGGTCTTCCCATATCAATTGTCAATCAAGAACATGCCCCACAGACTTATCCACAGCCCAATCCAGTGGGAGTAGAGGCAGTTTCTCAGTTAAGGTTCTTCTTCCCAAATGACTCTAGCTTTTATCAAGTTGACATAAAACTAGCCAGCACATAAATTAAGGCTGTCACTGAGTGGAAGACAAGCCAAATGAAAAGGCCACAGGTGTGAATGTGTTGCCATTTTGAGAATTTTTGCCTGTGAGACACATTACTATGAGAACCACAGCGCAAATGGATCTGGGAGGCAGAGTGGATCCAGGGTGTGCACTTCTGAGAAGGTGATACCAGGAAACCACTGCTGTAATTTCAGTAGAAGATAATGTTGATTTGGCCTTTTGAAATGGAATATCTTGAAAGATGTCTGAGGAGTGGAAAATACTGTCTATATCTGTCAGTGGAGAGTACCTCTGGAGTTAGTGTCCTGAAGAAACAAGATCTGCCACAGTCAAGAAAACTAATGATCTTTGTTTCCTTTAGTTTTAGTGTAGAATTTGGAAACATTCCTATCTATGAAATAAAAAAAAAATCCCTATCATTTGGTTATAAGAACCTATTTGAAAATGATAATAACAGAACATGAGCAAGAAAGATAAAAAGCAGAAAAAGAGAACCTGACAGAAAACCTTTATTCTCTCCATCTCTCTCTGTCTCTGTGTCTCTGTGTCTCTGTGTCTGTCTGTCTGTCTGTCTTTCTCTGTAGTCCAGCCTGGTATCAAATTCAGGGTCCTCCCTCCTTAGGTATATGAAGGTCAAAGGCCACAAATCAGATTAAACTCAAACCTAGACTATACCAAATCTCCTCTGTCCACTTCTGCCTCCTGTTCTGTTAGTTACTGACCTTATTGTATGCAAGATGTTAGTTACTGACCTGCATTGCCATTCTCCCACCTCATATGTGTCTCAAGTATTTACCAAGTTCTCTTTGTTCCCACCTCTAGGAGCCAACTTGTTCTTATTGAGTAGCTGCGTTTATTCTTAGTTAACTCTTTGTTTATGGGATGGTCTTGGGATGTTTTTTGGAAAAAAGTGGGGTATTTCTTAAAAGCCATCCACATTAAAAACAAGAATACATACATAAAAGACCAGTAACCCCAAACCCAAACATATATCTTTCAGAATGGGTCTCATAAAAGCTAGCCAGCTGGTCTGTTGACACTGGCCTTGCTTCTTATAGCTCTTGTCTATATCCAAACAGGTCCACTTGGTTGTGTCACACTCAACATCGAGTTCTATGTTTCTCAACCTTAGTTTCCAGATTTTCTGCTTTAGGTCTAACATATCTGTGTCCTCAACTTTTTCATTGTGACACACGAGCAGTATGTAGCTTTCTCCAAGGCCTCTCCCTCTTATGACCTACAGAAGCTAACTCTTGTCTCATTCCTAGTGAGTTCTAGACCGTTCAATGTTTTCTTTTTCTCATTAGTGTTTCTTTCAGCTTAAGGAATTTTCTTATTATTTTGTAGGACATGCCTGATGTTGATTAATTCTCTCAGCATGTGCTTATCTTTATCTTTATATAAAAGGGATGCTTTGAGGGTGAGTTATTCTTAGTTGGCAGCTTTTGTCCTATAAGGAGATCTCATACCACTCCTTAATGGCCTGTAAGCTTTCTGCCAAGAAGTATGATGAGTATTAAAACACTCTTATGGGGTTTTTCCATCAACTTGACAGTTTTCTATTCAACTTTATTTTATGTATGAAAGTGTTTGCTGGAAAGTGATGGTGCATGTCTTTGATTCCAACACTCAGGAGGCAGAGGCAAGTAGGTCTCTGACTCGAGGCCAGCCTGGTCTACTGAGTGAGTTCCGGGACAGCCAAGGCTACACAGGAAACCTTGTTTCAAAAAACCAAACCAACAAAAACGTGTTTGCTTACATATGTGTGGGTGTACTATGTGCATGCCTGGTGCCTGTAGAGTCCAGAAGATGATGTCAGATCTCCTGGAACTGGAGTTACAGACAGATGTGAGCCACTGTGTGGGTGCTGGAAACCAAACTCAGGTCCTCTGTAAGAGCAGCAAGCACTTTTTTAACTACTAAGTCATCTCTCCAACCCCAGTTAGCTTTTGAGGGCTTAGTTGTACTGTGTCATGGGGCTGATTTGCTTGAATTGAACATGTCTTACTATAGACTAACCTTGAGTAGAAGAATCTGGTTTGTGACTCCACCTTGTCATACATGGACATTTGTTATCTTCTCTATGTTTAGTAAGCCCTGCTATTACTACTACTACTACTACTACTACTACTACTACTACTACTACTACTACTA
>JADRCH010000414.1:1500081-1537367 GCA_019843965.1 Rhynchomys soricoides
TACTACTACTACTACTACTACTACTACTACTACTACTACTACTACTATTACTACTACTACTACTATTTTCTACTACTTGGCATTTGAAAACTTTCTTTGAAACATTCAAATATCTGCTTTCTTAATATGCGCTAGAGTTTCCATAAGCTTTTCCAAACTCCTCCAGTCTTTATTTTTTTACCTCTTCTGATTGTGTGTTTTCAAATAGCCTGTCTTTAAGGTCACCAAATCTTTCTTGTGTTTGTTCTATTCTGCTATGGATATCTTCAACTGTATTTTTATTTTCGATCATTTTTTTTTTTCAGCTCAGGGATTTAACAACTCAGCTATTTATGTACCATACTACCTGAATAAGAGCTAAAGAAGCCAGAAGAGAATTCCTAGTACTTGGTTTTAGCATAACAAGAAACAGCCTGCTGAATAAGGCAGGAAGACAAAAGTTGCTGATAAAGACCTCTTCCAACTCAAAGCAATATGAGCATTATGAGAAGTTTAGATAAATACCATTCCTGTTTGAGGGTTAGAGAATGAACTTAATTCTTTTAAAACACTTAAGACTTTGTTAACTTAAAAAGATTGTAATGGAGTTAAACTCTACCTAAGGCTTGGAGCCCTTCATTTTATAGCGCTGTTATGGAGAAACAATTATAGCAAAACTAGTCTTGCTGTGTTCCACGTACATTTTAACCAATAACCCTGTGATTTTGTTGTAGAAGGGCACTCTTACTGATGAAGAAGATACACTTTCACTTGCATATGAGTCTGTTTAGTTATGGTTTTTATAGACACATCATTTCTTCATTTAATTTTATCCAGTCTGTTTATACTGTAATGTTTTTTAAGACTTGATATTTTTATTTATGTGTAATGTGTGTGTATCAGTATGACACATGTGCGAATGCACATAAGACCACAAGAAGGTGTTGGGTTCCTTGGATCTGGAGTTACAGCTGGGTGTTAGCTGCCTGACATCAGCTGCAACTTGCATTCTCTTGGAGGACAGGAAGTAAGCCTTCTTCTTGTGCCTCAGGAATTGCATAATTTGTGTGCTGCCTAGGCACGCATTTTGGAGCAGGAATTCCCAAACCGTACTTACACAAGGCATCACAGAAGATGTTTAGTGGGTAGGTGATTGAAGAGTCACTGGAATTAAAGGGATCTCATTGAATATTTCAGAATTCTTAATCTTTTGGATAGAAACTGTGCTTTGAGAGCCTAACTTGAGTCCCTGTGTTCCATAAGAGAAATATTCAGGTAAGCAACCTTCTGGGACCTGCCTGGCATTCAGATACCCAAGCAAGGCAGCACGTGGGTATATAATTGGGGTCAAAGGCTGATTACTTTTGGTAATCTAACTCTCTCTATGGGGAAGAAGCTGATAGCTTTTGGCAATTTAACTCTTTCTTGCTATTCTGGGGCCAAAAGTTGATGACTTTTGGCAATTTCACCGAGAAAGGAAAAGAAAGAAATGAAGGAAGGAAGGAAGGAAAGAAGAAAGAAGAAGGTCACACACACACACACACACACACACATGTACATACACACACGTACATACACATGCATGCACACACACACACACACACTCACTCACTCTGGCTGGTCCCAACTACCTGTGTCATCATTTTCACAAGTGCACATGCATACTTATATATGTACACATATACCTACATACATATGTATGTACGTACGTATACACACACACACACACACACACACACACACACACACACACATACACACATTTGGTGGATGGAGCAGAGCCCCAGCAGACACACTCCATTTTTTCCTGTCAGACTTTTTATACCTTCTTAAACAAAAGTTCTTTATAAAATTGCCTCACAAATAAAATGTTACACAAAAGGGAGTTACAGGAGGATGTCACAAGTAAGTTCAAAGCAGGGTTTTATTCTATAAGCTCATTATAAATTCAAGGCACCAGTTTTACTTGGCCCTGCTTTATCACCTGTGGCTACATCCTTGGACCTGACCTAGAATGAGTGCTTTTACTTGATCACAAAAATATCCTAAGCCTATTTCTCTTCTCAGTGCAATTTATGAAAACTCATTCTTTCCTTACTGTGTGGCCTTTATTTACTATTCCGTGAGGAATGGGCACATCCTATTCTTGATTCTAACTTTATTACATCTTTCTACCAAAACAACTAAAACCACTGCTTAAAACTTGCTTCCTATTTGAAATTTAAAAATTATTTGAATCAACTCAGGAATTCTATAAAGTCATTAATTCATCTAGACAGCATTAACTCATGAAAGGCTAGAGGCAGTGAAGTGTCCCAGTGTCCACTCACACCAAGCCACATGGATGAGGAGTTTGGCAATGACAAACATGAGGAAACACATTAGTAGCAAGAAGCAATCCTGGGACAATGTCTCTGGGACCTGAGACGATGTCTTACCAGAGTGCACCTATTGCAACTGAGCAAGACAGTGGGCCATCTTTAGGAAGCAACCCTGTCTTCCCCAAGCTCAAGAACAATTTTTAGAAATCTTTTTATTGACTTGTTGTGAATTTTAAATCATGCACCCCAATCCCACTAATCTTCCTGTCCCTCCACACCCACCCTCTACCTTTGCCAAACCCTCATCACTAACAGGAACACCAAAGAACAATAAAACTATCTCACCATGGAAGCTGCACTGTGTCTTGATGTGTCACAGGGCACACCCTTTGGCCCAAGTAGCTTTACTTTCAAATGTTCATTGTAATGAGTCATTTGTCTGGGTTGAGGACTCTGGCTTCTGCTACACCATCAATACTGGATCCTCACTGGGACTCCTTTTGGGTATTCTATTTTTCCCCTGGGTCTTGGAAATCTTGCAGCTTTGTTTCTGTAGGATCAGCTCTTTCATGTGCTCCAGCCCTTCCTAGATGGGATAGATGTTGGGGTGGACCAGTTCAAATTCTTCAATCTGGACCAGGGTGGTAGCTGAATTTGTGCAGATTGACAGCTCTCCTACATGGATACCTCCAGGGTCAGCTCTCCCGCTTTGCCTAGGCACTCAAGCGATCAGGGTCAGTTCTCCTGCACTGCCCAGGTGAGGGGTGGGGCCAGCATTCTGGTTTTCACACCCTGGGCTAGTGTGATGTGGGTGGGCATTTACCAAACTTCCACCACCAAGGCCAGAGCTATTGTGCAACTCAGGTGTGGTATAACCTGGTTTCCAGGATACTGCAGGTGGTGAAGGGTGGGGCCAGCTCTTCTACTCTGCTCTCAAGCCCTCAGGGCCAGCTGTCTCATGATGCCCAGGTGAGGGGAAAGGGCAGCTCTCTATAGCCCTCCGAAATCAACATGGTGTCAGCCCAAGTGCCAGCCCAGCCCAGGGGTGTCCACGTGATCTTCAGTGGTAATATGAGCCACAGACACTGACACAGACCTCTGTTGCTGCATGGTCACGGACCCAGTGATAGTCCTTGGTGGCAGCATGGGCTGGGACATCACCATGGCCTCAGGTGGCAGTGCAGGTTACTCACATCAGAGTGTTCCTCACCACCCTCAAGTCTCCATATCTGCTCTCATCACTGTGCCCACACCATTCTGCTTCTCTTTCTCTCCCATCTCTCCACTACATACTTGCTCATCTTCGTGGTACCCAGGCCTCTGGGTGTCCTCTGCCTTGCCCTTGTTGCATGGTAGTGGCTGGAGGTCTCCATTCGTAACAAGAAAGATTAGTGCTTTGAAAAATGAAACCTAGTTTATTAGGATAAATAATTTACAGCTAAACATTTTATTTACATCACTGTTTATAGGCTATCATATAAGATTTACATTAAGACGAAAATGTAAAATGTCGACTATACAGATTCTTTTAAACCTTTCTTTCTTTCTTTTCTTTTCTTTTTTTTCCCAGATGTTTCTTTTTCTTTCTTTCTTTTTTTAAATTTCTGGATATTTACTTTATTTACATTTAAAATGTTTTCCCCTTTGGAATCCCCCATCCCATCCCCCCTCCTCTCCCTCTATGAGGGTGCTCCCTCCCTCACTCACCCATTCCCCTCTTCCCTACCTGGCATTCCCCTACCCTGGGGCATCTAACACCCTCAGGCCCAAGGGCCTCTTCTCCCACTGATGGCCAACACTGTTGCTGTTTACTTGCTGATAGGAACCTGGTGTGGCTGTTCCCAGGGAGGTTCTGTCAGCATCTGACCAATGCAGATGCAGATTCTTGGTTCCAACCATTAGACTGAGCTTGGGGACCCCAGGGGGGAGCCGGTGAAAGGACTGGAGGAGTGGAGAGGTATTGCAACCCCATAGGAAGAACAACACTCAGTGCTCCCAGGGACCTTGTATGTTCTCTGTGAATGAAGCCATTAACATACGATAAATGGAGTTATTGCAAGTATTACTAAGAAGATGTGGAAGTCTGTCAACTGACAAGGCCTTTGCTGTCTGATTGTTGGGTGAAACATTGGAGCATGCTCAACTTCTAGTATATTTCTACCCTCTTCTGACCATTTTCTTTTGGGAGGCTCTGAGAATAGAAAGCAGAGAAATGAGAGTGTCTGAGCATGCAGATGAAACCCCACAAGAAGGCACAGAAGTGAAGGCATTGTGCAAAGGAGGAGCACTGAGAAGTAGGAATGACTCCTCTGGTTGAGCAAGGAATAGTTCTGAGTTCTACATCAAGAAGATGGGTGCCACTAGTTGTTTATGCTCCAGTTTTTGACAGTAGGAAGACAGAATGTCAAAGGGCATTTGAGGATGTTGAGTGACTGAAGTAGGCAGTTGAAATGGTTGGCTTTCAGGATGACTTGCACCATATTCTAAGTGCTTCTGGCTTTATACTTGAGAGTACAATCTTCTTTATTACTCTTCTACGGGAATAAAAAGACAAAAGGTATTTAAATAGACTTTCTGAAGTGTTTTAAAAAAGAGTTTTTTTGAAAGCTACCCCCACATCTTCAGCAAATGTTCAACTTTGTGAATCTGTCTAGCAACGATGTTTTGATGTGCCTCGTTAGGCTATCTTTCTTTTTGAAGTAATTATTTAAGTATGTTTCATAGTTCTACTTAGTAAGAACTGGTAATTAAAATGCAATATGCTATCCTGAATGTCTTAGACAATACTAAAATCATCTTTCTTACACAGAAGTGGGTCTTGCAATAGTCAAGGTTCTCCTGAAAGAATCAAAAGGGTGCTTTCTGCTGGAGCAGACTCCTAGCTAGTCTGCTCCTGTAAAGACACCATATCCTAGAGGATCCGCTGCACCAAGAGCAGTTGGACAACAGCTTGACTGCTCCACTGAAGATCCAAAAGTCTGAAGGCCTCCCAGGAGATCGACTACAGCCAGGGCAACAGATCAGCAGCTTCTCTGCCCTTCTGAAGAACCCCCAGTTGGAAGGCCCCACAGGTGGTTTGCTATAGCCAGGGCCACAGGCCTACTGAGAGACCTGAAGCAACCCAGGAACAAAAAAGGCAGACTCCAGACAGTCACCCAGGCTAAAAAACACCAGGGATATCCAGATGGCAAGAGGCAAGTGCAAGACCATAAGCAACAGAAGCCAATATACGTGGGCATCATCACCAGTTCTCCCACCAAGCAAGCCCTGAATGCACCAACACACCTGAAAATCAGGAATCTGTCCTAAAATCCTATCTCATGAAGATAATAGAGTCCTTTAAGGAGAATATAACTCACTGAAATAAATACAAGAAAGCACAGGTAAACAGGTGAAGGAATTGAATAAAGTGATCCAAGACCTAAAGGTGGAAGTAGAAACAACAAAGAAAACACAAATGGAGGCTAACCTGGAAATGGAAAACCTAGGAAAGAGATCAGGAATTATAGATGTGAGTATCACCAGTAGAATACAAGAGATAGAAGAGAGAATCTCAGGTGTAGAAGATACTGTAGAAGAGATTGACAATCTGTCAAAGAAAATTTAAAACGTAAAAAACTCTAACCCAAAGCATCCAGGAAATTCAGGACACAATGAAAAGACCAAATCTAAGAATAATTGGGATAGAGGAGAACGAAGATTCCAAGCTCAAAGGACCTGAAAATGTCTTCAACAAAATCATAGAAGAAAACTTCCCCAACCTAAAGAAAGAGATGGCCATAAAGGTACAGGAAGCCTATAGAACACCAATAAATGGGACCAGAAAAGAAAATCCTCTCGTCACATAATAATCAAAACACTAAATACACAGAACAAAGAAAGAATATTAAAAGTTTCAAGGAAGAAGGGCCAAGTAACATACAAAGGTAGACCTATCAGAATTACATCAGACTTTTCAACAGAGACTATGAAAGGCAGAAGAGCCTGGTCAGAGGTCATGCAGACTCTAAGAGAACACAAATGCCAACCCAGGCTACTATACCTAGCAAATCTCTCAATCAACATAGATGGAGAAAACAAAATATTGGACTAAACCAAATTCAAACAGTGTCATAGGGTTTCTATTCCTTCACAAACATCATGACCAAGATGCAAGTTGGAGAGGAAATGGTTTATTGAGCTTACACTTCCATGCTGCTGTTCATCACGAAAGGAAGTTAGGACTGGGACTCAAGCAGGTCAGGAAGCAGGAACTGATGCAGAGGCCATGGAGGAATGTTCCTTACTGGCTTGCTTGCTTCTTCTGGCTTGAGCCTGAGACTACCAGCCCACAGATGGTACCGCTCACAAGGGGCCCTCCCCCCTTAATCACTAATTGAGAAAATGCCTTTCAGCTGGATCTCATGGAGGCATTTTCTCAACTGAATCTCCTTTCTCTGTGATAACTCTAGCTTGTGTCAAGTTGACACAAAACCAGCCAGTACAAACAGTATCTATCTACCAATACAGCCCTACAGAGGATCCTAGAAGGAAAACTCCAGCACAAGGAAGGTACCTGCACCAAAGAAAGGACAAAATATTAAGCATCTCCCAACAAAGCCAAAAGAACAGAACCACAAGCACATAAAGCCACCTACAAAAACAAACCTATCAGGAACCAACAGTCATCTTTCTTTAATATCTCTCAATATTAATGGACTCATTTCACCTATAAAAAGACATAAGCTAACAGACTGGATACACAAACAAGATCCAGCATTTTGCTACATGCAAGAAACACACCTCAAAAACAAAGACAGTCAGTATCTCAAAGTAAAAAGATGGAAAAAGGTCTTTCAAGCAAATGGTCCCAGTAAACAAGCTGGACTTGCCATCCTAATATCCAATAAAACAGACTTTCAACCTAAAGTTTTCAAGCATGATGAAAAAGTACACTTCATATTCATCAAGGGGAAAGTCCACCAACAGGAAGTCTCAATTCTGAACATCTATGCCCCAAATGCAAGAGCACCCACATTCATAAAAGAAACTTTACTAAAGCTCAAAACACACATTGAACCACACACAATAACAATGGGAGACTTCACCACCACTTTCACCAATGAACAGGCCATTGAAACAGAAACTTAACAGAGACACAGTGAAACTAAGAGAAGTTATGAACCAAATGGATTTAACAGATATCTGTAGAACATTTTACCCTAAAACAAAAGAATACACCTTCTTCTCAGCACCTCATAGTACCTTCTCCAAAATCAACTATATAATTGGTCACAAAACAACCCTCAATCAATACAAGAAGATTGAAATAATCCCATGCATCCTATCAGATCACCAGGGCCTAAGATTGATCTTCAATAACAGCAAAAACAACAGAAAGCCCACATACATGTGGAAACTGAACAACTTTCTACTCAATGATTACTTGGTCAGAGAAGAAATAAAGACAAAAATTAAAGACTTCCTGGAATTTAATGAAAATGTTGAAACATCATACCCAAACTTATGGTGCATAATGAAAGCAGTGCTAAGAGGAAAATTCATAGCACTAAGTGCCCTGGTAAAGATCTTACACTAATAACTTAACAGCACATCTGAGAGCTCTAGAACAGAAAGAAGCAAACACACCCAAGACAGTAGAATACAGGAAATAGTCAAACTCAGGGCTGAAATAAACCAAATTGAAACAAACAGAACAAACAATACAAAGAATCAACAAAACCAAAAGCTGGTTCTTTGAGAGAATCAACAAGATAAATATATCCTTAGCCAACCTAACTAAAGGCACAGGAGGCAGTATCCAAATTAATAAAATCAGAAATGAAAAGGGAGACATAACAACAGAAACTGAAGAAATTAAAAAAAAAAAAACGACCCTACTACAAAAGCCTATACTCAACAAAACTAGAAAATCTAGATGAAATGGATGGTTTTCTAGACAGATACCACAAGCCAAAGTTAAATCAAGAGCAAGTAAACTATCTAAACAGGCCCATTTTCCATAAGGAAATAGAAGTTGTCCTTAACAACCTTCCAAACAAAAAAATCCCAGGGCCAGATGGATTTACTGCAGAATTCTAACAGACCTTCAAAGAAGACATGATACCAATATTCCTCAATCTATTCCGTAAAATAGAAACTGAAGGAAGACTACCTAATTCATTCTACGAAGCCACAATTACTCTGATACCTAAACCATAGATGGACTCAACCAAAAGGAGAACTTCAGACCAATCTCACTTATGAATTTCTATGCAAAAATACTCAGTAAAATTCTTGCAAACTGAATCCAAGAACACATCAAAACCATCATTCACCACGATCAACTAGGCTTCATCCCAGGGATGCAAGGTTGGTTGAATATACAAAAATCCATTAACATAATCCACTATATAAACAAACTAAAAAAAAAATCACATGATCATCTCCTTAGATACAAAATAGTATTTGACAAAATACAACACCCCTTCACATTAAAAGCATTGGAGAGATCAGAACTTCAAGGCCCGTGCCTAAACATAATAAATGCAATTTACTGCAAACCAATAGCCAATATCAAATTAAATGGAGGCATACTTGAAGCAATCCCACTGAAAATGGGGACAAGACAAGGAGCCCCACTTTCCCCATATCTATTTAATATAGGTCTCAACGTGCTAGCTAGAACAATAAGACAACAAAAAGACATGGAGAGGATACTAATTGGCGAAGGAGAAATAAAGGTATCATCACTATTTGCAGATGATATGATAGTATACATAAAGGACCCTAAAAATTCTACCAGAGAACTTCTCCAGTTGATAAACAACTTCAGCAAAGTGGCTGGATATAAAATTAACTCAAATAAATCAGTAGCCTTCCTTTATACAAATGATAAACAGGCTGAGAAAGAAATTATGGAAACAACTCCCTTCACAATAGCCACAAATAATATAAAATATCTTGGGGTAATGCTAACCAAACAAGTGAAAGACCTACATAACAATAACTTCAAGTCTCTCAAGAAAGAAATCGAAGATCTCAGAAAATGGAGAGATCTCTCATGACCATAGATTGACAGAATTAATATAGTAAAAATGGCCACCCTACCAGAAGCAATCTATAGATTCAATGCAATCACCATCAAAATCCCAACACATTTCTTCAAAGACATGGAAAGAGCAATTTTAAAACTCATCTGGAAAGGCAAAAAACCCAGAATAGTGAAAACAATTCTTAACAATAAAAGAATGGCTTGGGGAATCACCATCCCTGACTTCAATCTTTACTACAGAGCAATTAGTGATTAGCAACAGTGCATGGTATTGGTACAGAGACAGACATTGATCAATAGAATAGAATTGAAGACCCTGAAATAAAACTATGCACTTATGAATACTTGGTGCTTGACAAAGATGCCAAAAATATACAATGGAAAAAAGAAAGCATCTTCAATAAATGGTGCTGGTCTAACTGGCTATTTGTGTGTAGAAAAATGAAAATAGACCCATATTTGTCACCTTGCACAATGCTCAAGTCCAAGTAGATCAAGAACCTCAACATAAAACCAAATACACCGAATCTAATAGAAGAGAAAATGGGAAAGAGCCTTGAACTCATTGGCACAGGGAGAAATTTCCTAAACAGAACTCCAATGGCTCATGCTCTAAGATAAATAATTGATAAATGGACCTCATGAAACTGAAAAGTTTCTGTAAGGCAAAAGACATAGTCAATAAGACAAATTAGCAACCTACAGATTGGGAAAAAAATCTTCACTAACCCCATGTCTGATAGAGGGTTAATATCCAAAATATATAAAGAAATCAAGAAGCTAATCCCCCCAAAACTAAACAACCCAATCAAAAATTTGGTCACAGAACTAAACCAAGAATTCACAACAGAGAAATCTCGAATGGCTGGGAAAAAAATCTTCACTAACCCCATGTCCGATAGAGGGCTAATATCCAAAATATATAAAGAAATCAAGAAGCTAATCCCCCAAAACTAAACAACCCAATCAAATATTTGGTCACAGAACTAAACCAAAAATTCACAACAGAGAAATCTCGAATGGCTGAGCACCTAAAGAAGCATTCAAAAGTTGCAAAATGGCAACCAACAGATTGGGAAAAGATCTTTACCAATCTTATGTCTGATAGAGGCCTAATATTCAATATATACAAAGAACTCAAGAAGTTAGACTCCAAAGATCCACATAACCCTATCAAAAAATGGGGAACAGAGCTGAACAGAGAGTTCTAAACTGAGGAAACTTGTAGGGTTGAAAAGCACCTAAAGAAATATTCAACATCTTTAGTCATCAGAGAAATGCAAATCAAAACGACCCTGAGATTCCACCTTACACCAATCAGAATGGCTAAGATCAAAACTTCAGGTGACAGCACATGTTGGCAAGGATGTGGAGAAAGAGGAACACTCCTCCATTGCTGGTGGGATTGCAAACTGGTACAACCACTCTGGAAATCAATCTGGAGGTTCTTCAGAGAATTGGAAATAGATCTACTTGAAGACCCAGCAATATCACTCTTGGGAATATACCCAAAAGATGACCCACCATGCCATAGGGACACATCTTCCACTATGTTCATAGCAGCCTTATTTGTGATAGCCAGAAGCTGGAAACAATCCAAATGCCCCACGACAGAAGAATGGATACAGAAAATGTGGTTCATTTACACAATGGAATACTACTCGGCTATTAAGAATGAGGACATCCTGAGTATTTCAGGCAAATGGATGGAACTAGAAGATATCATCCTGAGTGAGAAACTCAGCCCCAAAAGGACATGAATGGTATGTACTCACTAATAAGTGGATTTTAGTTTTAAAAAAAAAAAGGTACAAAATACTTAAGATACAGCCCACAGAACTCAAAAAGGTCAACAAGCTGAAGGGCCCAAGTGAGGATGCCTCTGTCCCACGTGAGAGGGAGAAGAAAGCAATCACAAGTGGAAAGAAGGAGGGACCTGGGAGGGAAAGTGGACGTGGGATTGGGAGGAGAACCTGATCTGGTAGTGGGTGAGGGAAAAGGACTGAAGCCTCGAAGGCCAGCAGAAAGAATGGAAACAGGCTACCTCAGGAGGTCGGAGGTTGGGGGGACCCTCCAGAATGCACCGGAGACCTGGGAGATGACAGACTCTCAGTACTCAAAGGGAGAGACCTTAGATGAGATGCCAGACAGTAGGGAGAGGGAACTTATAGAGCCCACCTCCAGCAGGAAGACAGGGCATCAAGTGAGGGAGGGGGTTGCTATTCCACAGTCAAAACTCTGACCCATAATTGCTCCTGTCTGAAAGAACTGCAGGGTTGGAAATAGAGAGGAGCCTGAGGAAAAGAAGGTCCAGTGACAGGCCCAAAGTGGGATCCAGCTTAAGGGGAGGTCCCAAGGCCTGACACTATTACTGAGGCTATGGAGTGCTCACAAAAAGGGACCTAGAATGACCACACTCCAGAAGACCCAACAAGCAGCTGAAAGAGTCAGATGCAGATATTTGCACTCAACCAATGGACAGAAGCTGCTGACCCCTGTGGTTGGATTAGGGAAAGGCTGAAAGAAGCTGAGGAGGAGGGTGACCCTGTAGGAGGACCGGCAGTCTCAATTAACCTGGACTTCCAACATCTCTCAAACATTGGACCACCAACCAGGCAGCATACACGACCTGATATAAGGCCCCCAACATACATACAGGAGAGGACTGCTCGTTCTGGGTTCAGTCAGAGATGATGCACATAATCCTCAAGAGACTGAAGGTCCCTGGGAGTTTGGAGGTCAGGTGGGGTGGGGGCTGGGGGTTAGGGACATCCACATGAAAACAGGGGGTTGGGAGGAGGTATGGGATGTGGAACAGTTGGAGGTTGGAGGTTGGAGGGGGAATAAAATCTAGAGTGTAAATTAATTAATTAATTAAAAAATTATGCCCCTGCATATGCCCCAGTATAGGAGAATGCCAAGGAGGGAAGATGAGAGTGGGTGGGGGAATGCCCCCATAGTGGCAGGGGGAGGGAGGAGGGAATGGAGAGGTTCCAAAGGGGAGATCTGGAAAGGGGGAAACATTTGAAATGTACATAAAGTATAAAAAATAAATTAAAAAAAAATAAAAAAAATAAATATAAGACATAAAAAAAAAAAATATCCAGGCATGGTCAGAATGGTAATCAGAGGACAGGATTCCTGTCCTAAATTTATTTTCTGTGCTTACAATGGCAGGCAGCTCTCTGAATTAATTTGCAATGTTAAAAAAAAATGTTCCAGTTGTTCTGGACCCACATGAAGATCAAGCTGCACATCTGCTACATATGTGCCGGGAGGCCTAGGTCCAGCCATGTATGTTCTTTGGTTGGTGGTTCAGACTCTGAGAGCTTCAGGAGTCCAGGTCCAGCCACATATGTTCTTTGGTTGGTGGTTCAGACTCTGAGAGCCTCAAGGGTCCAGGTTAGTTGACTCTGTTGGTCTTTCTGGGAGTTCCTGTCCCCTTTGGGGGCCCACAATCCTTCCTCCTATTCTTCTATAAGAGTCTCCAAGCTCCATCCATTGTTTGGCTGTGTCTGTATATGAGTCAGCTGCTGGGTGGAACTTCTCAGAGTACAACCTGTTCCTGTCTGAAAGCATAACAGAGAATGGGACCTCTCCCAAAAGCTGTTGCCTGTATGTGGGTTATGTTCTAGCTGGGCTGTCTTGCCTGGCCTCAGTGGGAGAGGAAGTGCTTAGCCTTGCCAAGACTTGAAGTACCAGGGTGGGAGGACTCTCAAGGGGTCCCGCCCACTCAGAGGAGAAGGGAAGGTGAGATCGGGGAAGGATTGTGGGAGGGGGTGCCTGGGAGGGAGGCAGTGAGCAGGATGTAATGTGAATAAGTGAAATTAAATTAAATTAAAAAAACCTTGTGTTTGATGTATTTTTGTAAGAATTAGGTTGGGGTCACGTAATACTGATTTGTGGATAATCAAAAGGGAACCTGGAGCAAATGACTGAACTGGGCCTCTGTGATAGTTGAGCTATCTGGTTGAGTAGTTTGGAGAGCGAACACAGCTTGATTAGAATGTTTTCTAACAGCTATAGACAAAGAACTCCTTTGGCGAACACATCTGTTTTAGAATTTTTTCTGCCTTTCTGATTTTGATTGGAAAACCCAAGAATAACTTTTGTAATTTTTCTAACAGGATTTCTGACTTGGCTGGAAAATCCAAGGACTTTTTTTAGCAGCTTTTTTTTTTTTTTGACTTTGATCAGAAAACCAATGAGCTATCCAAAGAGCTTTGAGAATATTTTCTAGCCCAAGAGAGCTGTCTCAAGCAGAATCTGTCTGGAGAGCTGTCTCAAGCAGAACACAGGCTGTCAGCTTGGACCCACAATTTGACTTTGAGTCATTCTTTTCACCATTCCCAGATATTCCTTTTCTCAGGAACCCCTCTCCAAGCTGAGGCTGGTCCTTAGCATGGAACCAAGGGGACTGCTAGTTTAAGTCTCGCTCTAAGGCTGAAGACATAAGAATCTGCAGACAGGGGACTAGTATAAGCCAGAAGTCTAAAGGCTGAAAAAGAAGGATATCCCAGCTCTAGATGGGAAACAGAGGATTTCCCCTTTTCCTCTGTCTGCTTGTGCTATCTGTTGTAGCCTCAGGAAATTGCATCATGGCTTCCAACAAGTTCATGGCAGGCCCTTATTTTTCAGTTCAGTCATTCTACTCTACTGTGGGTTCAGTCTATCTGAAAGTCATCTTGGAAAAGGGAACTTACTATTTGTTGCCATGCCTGCCCTTGATTTAGTCTCTGGCTACTAGATTTTGGAGTAAAACATTGCCTGCTTCAGTGGATGGTACCAACACTTAACTGTTGCTTACATAAGCACTTGCTTGGTTTGAAGCCACTTGTATTTCTCCCATTCTCTGTCCAATTAATTATTAAAGTCTGTCTATTTTTACTTTTAAATGTCACTTGAGTTTATTCAATCTAATCAGCCACTGCTTGATTTCTAGCATCCTTCGTCTCATCCTGCTTCTGACAAATGGAGCAATAGAAAGTCAGGTATGGTGGCTCACACTTGTAATCTCAGCACATGAGAGTCCAAGGCATGAGGATTACCAAAAATTTGAGGCTAGTTTGGGGCATGTAATGAGTTCTAGGTTAGCCTAGGTTGTATAGCAAAACTAACAACAACAAAAAAAACCCAATAATGTTTTAGACATATTTTCTGATATCAATTATATTATTAATACAGTCTGCCTTTTTCCTTTTTAAAACTGTAACTACTTTAAAGTGAATCTTAACATGTATCTTACACAGTATTTATGCTGGACATCTATCTTCTGACTAACACTCAACCCTTTATTTCTATTGCTTAAATTTTATTTTGTATGTTTTATTTAACATAAATATTATGTAATTTAATTATACTAAATGTTACTTTGGTATAAATGGCATTATGCAGACATTTCTTCTAAATGAAAATATTCTCTCCTGGAGAGAAGATGATTTAGTATGTAAGAGAAACAAGTAAGTCCCAGGAAATGAATGAAACTTATGAGGTTCAGGAAGTTCCTGAAAGTTACAAGCCTCTCCAAGATTATGTATGCATATATGCAGTAACTGTTGGGGAAATGAGAAGGAGCAAGGAAGGGAGGGAGGGAACTAGAGCGTGGGAAAGCTGGCCTGCTGCCTATAAGTCATTCAGAGAGTTTCAGAGATTCAGCTTTTGCCTCTCCATTACTTGTCAGGGTGATGCAGCTGCCTTTGAGTCATCCATCCACCTATAAATAACCCCCACCTATGCTTCAATTGATCTAAAAAAATTCACTCACAAAACCCAAAGCAAGGACTTTCCTTTGCTCTTCTTGTATCCCAAGCCTTGCTTATCTACTGAGCAGATATTTATAATGAGCAGATATTTATAATGAGTAGATATTTATAAGCACTTACATCGTGACAGGCACCCAGCGGTGGGCCAATAAGCTTACGGGTCCACTAAATTAGACATGGGCGGAAATTTTTCTTTGAATTATTTTTGTGTGTGATGTGTGTGTGTGCTCACTTGTGGTTCCTGGTGTACATATCCATTCATGAAAGTGCAGAAGCCAGGAGGGATGTCGTATCCTTTACCACCCTTCACCTAACTCCCCTGATACAGGGTTCTCACTGAACCCATAGCTCACTGTTTGAGGTTAGGATGGCCACCAGGCACCTGGAATCTTCTTGCCTCTGATCTCCAACTCTGGGGTTACAGGAATTGGCAGCAATACATGTGTTGTTGTTGGTTGGTTTTGTTTTTCTTAGGTGCTAGAGGCTAGAACTCAAGTCTTTATGCCAGTGCAGCAAACAGTATAACTCATAGAACCTTCTATGTAGCTCCAGGACTCTTCCTTATTTGGTCTTCAGTGCCATCTCTGGGATAAATAAACATTTATATCACAGCTCCATAGTGATATATATATATATATATATATATATATATATATATATATATACACACACATACATATACACATATATATATACATATATATATATATAAATCTAAATAATATACAAAGAGCCGTTATCATATATTACTCTTAGAATGAGAACTTGTGTTTATAGTTAACATTTCAGTCATAAAATGAAAACTACTTGCTCACAAAAGAAGTATTTTGATATGCTTCCAAGTAATGCAGAAGCATATAAAATATAAAATGACAATCTTGCAGGAAGGTTAGGAATATGGCTCAACGCTGGAGTCAAAAAGCATCCTCTCAACTAGAGATGGGACTTTTATGCTCATTCTCCTCACACTCCCTTTGAATCCCCCTTTCCTTCCCAACTGATTCCCATTGTGTTTAGTTACAACTGTTTGTATGAACACAGGTACAGAATTATATTACTGGAACATACTCAGATTACCAGTGGTCACAACACTAGTAATAGTGTGGTTTCTAGTGAAGAAAATGACACTATCTCTGTCAACCATTAATTGCCAAAGGCTCCTTCACTAGGAGTGGGACCTCAGAAGCACATTTTATACCTATGATGAAATGTTGAAGGTCCCACCCTTGTACCGGTCTTGTGTAGATAACTGTAGCAATTGTGTGCTCGTGATTGCAATGACCATGACATATCAGGAAGTGTCCCAAAGCTGTTACTCTTTCTCAAGCTCTGACAAGTTTTTTATTTCTCTCTTCCATGATTGTCTGTGGGAATTATCAGGAATTAGTAAGTGTCTTATCAAGGCCATTACCAAATAGTTATTTGTTTTCAGGACTTAAAATTTCTCTGTTCAAAGTTGAAAGTACCAATAGTTTAATGAACATCAGTATGAGTATGAAGACTTGTCTATTTAACAAAGGAGCAGAAGTAGACTCCTGCTTAGAGCCTGTGAGCACCTCAGCCACAGGCATTAGATCAGTCATGCAGTACAGGCATGTATCCTCTTTTGTGGAGTATATATTAAATCCAATCAGAAAGTGGTTGGTTACCACCCAAACAGGTGTACCATGATTGCACCACTGGGTATAACTCTGATATGTCAGTATTGTTATTCAAGGTCCCTAGCTGGTTAATATCCATGATGCTTTTTCTCCTTAAGTGGCCAACACAACACCTAAGGTAATATGAATGCTACCCAGATAGGAAAGCACTAACATCTAAGTTCCAGATTGACTTCTCTGTATCCTGTAAACAAAATTTGTGATGTCTTTAGCAATAGGGAAAAAAGTATTAGGAACAAGGAAACTTCACACAAAAAAGAGAGCTCAGGTATGTGTAAAGGGGCTCCTTGAAGATTCATTACCAAACTAATCAGCACAAGTATTTGAGGAAACTACCAGAAGCAGGCTTGGGATCTGCTGTGATTTGATTATGTCCCCCAAAGTTCATGTGTTCAAAGTTAACCACTGACTATGCTAATGATATATGGAAGTAATCAGGATTAAGGAGGGCACAAGGGAAGAATCTCAAAGGTGGCATTCATTGCTTTATTAGAAGAAGGGATTTAGCTAGCAACCTTTTCTGCCTCTCTAAGACATGCCTTCTGCCATATTATGATACAGCAGGATGTTCATCCTTTACTTTGGGCAGATGCTGGTGCTGTGCTTTCAGACTTCCCAGTGTTAAAACTATACAAAGCTTTTATCTTTATAAATTATCCACTCTTAAGAATTCAGTTATTGCAGCATAAAGTAGATTAGGAAAGGAGAGAGAAGAACAGAGCCTAGCTCTCAAACAGGGATGCTAATGTTTTCTTTTTCCTTGCAAACTGAAAACATCATAATGCATGTGACACACAAATATTTCACACACAAATATTGGACACAAACATATTAGAAAAACACAAACATCTAGTCTCTGTAATCCAGAATAATTAACACTAGACAGTACACAATTCTAAAGGTTGCTAGTAATTAAAAAAAATTCATTTATTTTCCCTCATGAATTCATCTCATTTTGTTTAAATATTTTTCTCATTATCTTTTTCTGTCTTCATTTTTTTCTGTTTCTTTTTTCCCTTCCTGCAATGAAAGTATTAAGCTGCTACAAAGTCTATAACCTCATTTTAGAACAGTGCTCAAAAATATTTATAAGAGGCTGGATATGGTGGAAAACTATTGTAATCCAAATACTTAGTATCTTAGTTAGGGTTTCTATTGCTATGAAGTGATACCATAACCAAGACAACTCTTTTTTTAAATTAAATTAAATTTTTTACCTATTCACTTTATATCCTGCTCATTGCCCTTTTCCCAGTCACCCCTTCCATAATCCTCCCCTATCCCTCCTCCCCTTCTCCTTGGAGAAGGTGGAGTCCCTCAGGGTATTTCCCTACCCTGGCACTTCAAGTCTCTGCCCACACAGAGGTAAGTACTTCCTCTCCCTCCCAGGCCGGTCAAGGCAGCTCAGCTAGAAGAACATATCCTGTGTACTGGCAACAGCTTTGAGGATAGCCCCTGTGCCAGTTGTTTGGGACTCACATGAAGACCAAGCTGCACATCTGTTATGTATGTGAGGTGAGTCCTAGGTTCAGTCATGTATGTTCTTTGGTTGGTGTTTCAGACTTTGAGAGTCCCAAAGGTCCAGGTTAGTTGACTCTGTTGGTCTTCCTGTAGAGTTCCTGTCCCCTTTAGGGCCCACAATCCTTCCTTCTATTCTTTCTGTGGAGTCCTCCAGCTCCGTCCACTGTTTGGCTGTTAGTGTCAGTATCTCTCTGAGTCATCTTTTAGGTGGAGTCTCTCAGAGGATAACATGTTCCTGTCTGTAAGTGTAATAATATCATTAATAGTGTTAGGAATTGGTGTTGCTCATAGGGTGGGTCTCAAGTTGGGCCAGTTTTTGGTTGGGCATTCCCTCTGTCTCTGCTCCATCTCCTGTGCCTATATTTCTTGTAGACAGGATAAATTTTGGCTTGAAAGTTTTGTGGATGGGTTGGTGTCTCTATCCCTCTACTGGGGATCTTGCCTTGGCTACAGGAGGTGGCCTCTTTATGTTCCATATCCTCAATGTAGTGAGTCACAGCTAAGGTCACCCCCATTAATTCTCAGGCACCTCTCTTATCCCAGGTCTCTGTCTTGTCCTGAAGAAGCTCTATTTACAGTGAATGGTGATTAATGCAGAGACTTGTCAAGGTACAGAGAATAAGAGACTGAAGAATTCTCAACCCTAAAGTGAATATATATCTCTTAACCCCGCTACTTCCAAGGTTTAGGGATCACTGCAGAAGAGGGGCTTGGAAAGAGTGCAAAGTTGAAAGGCAGTAGGTAACTACAAGTAAATGATGTCTTTTGGACAGAACAGGGGATCTTCACACATGAATTCATAGTGGTTCTGACACTATGCCTAAAACTTTGTAAGTCTAAACCACACAGCATGGAGAAGAGTGTTGGGCATACAATCCTACCCCTGACCACAGAGCTATTTGGCGGTCGTTAGCTGCAGGGAGAAGAAAAGAGAGTTTTCTCTAAGAGTACACTGACCATGCTCCAGGGGAAGATCACATATCCTAGAATATCTGAGCACCACATATTGGCCTTGAATGGTATAAACAGGATAAAACCAAAACAAGACACAAAGTTAGGTCAGTAAGAACAGAGTATGGGCCTGGGAAGAACTGTACAAGAGCAATGAAAATGATCAAAGCACTTAGTATCAACCAGTAAAAACTGAATGAAAAATAAAATTGAAGTATACCACCCCAAGTTGTTCTGGAGAAATATTTCCACATGCATTTTTAATCATGCCTTCAGTGTTTTCAGTATAATACTTTGTATGTAACAAGCCAGAGATTGCTAAACCATCACCTGTATTGATATTTCTTTGTTTTTTAAGGTGGTCATGCTTTAGTATTCATTACTATTTAAAAATATTTTTCATTGTTTGGTCCCTCTGCATTGAATTATAAGAAGCTGGGCCAAGCTAAAACATTATCCAGTGACATGATGTGTTCTAATTCAGAACACAGGACTGTGAAGGTCGATAAATGAGGTGGTACTGTCTTTCTGGGGTTAATGAATGTTGCCAAATCAAAAGGCAGGAAGGGCTACACCAGAGAGTAGAAATATCAGACAGGTTTATGAACTGGATAAGCCACAGTCCACAGTCAGAAGTTTCTGAATGTACATGAGGTACATGAGGCACATGAGGCATATGCTAGGAGTGGAGAGAACCAAGCTTATTGTAGGGGCTAAAGATCCCAGTCTTGGTTATTCCCAGAGACTGGAGGTGAGGTCAGAGGTTGTGCAGGGTTCTGCACTTTGAGCCTGGATGTCTCTGTTGTGAGTTTGACTGTTTTAATGTGCTTCATAGCACATAGTTTATCTGATCCTCCTCCCAACCTCCAAAACTCTCAGGGGTCATCTGATACTCTCTGTTCAGCATATCTTAGGTGTTTGTTACCAGAGTAAGTTCCATCAGATCAACTGGCACTAAGCATCCAGACATACTTTCCCACTCTGCCTTTGTAGCTGCATGGGATTTCTTCACGCAATTTATCAAGCTCTTGGGTATGGGAAAAGAATTAGTTTCTTTAAAAATTTTGTCTGGATCGGTTTATGTTAAGCATCTTATGTGAAATAAGGACAGGATATCATTACCATTATTTTATCAAGTATTTACTTTTTGGGGGGAGATATGGTTGGAAAGGTATTTGGAGACATTTTAATTTGATTTTTCATGTGAAGAGGAGCTGATTCAAATCACTTTTTTTTTTTTTTTAATCTAAGAAGAAGGTTGTCCATCAGTGGTCCTGGAATACTTTGCTCTACTCTTAGGTATGAGTACTAGACGTTGGGTGACTGGATGCAGGAGAATAAGGTGGATATTAGTCAGTAATATCAGCGTAGTAACTTACAGTACTTCATGACAACAACAACCACCTAAAGCCACATAGCAGATGACGTAAGTGAATTCATTTACCTTTTTGGTATCAACACAAATTGAATGGGGTTCTGTTCCATTTTCTAATGAGAAAGACACAGAGGAGTTGCAACATGCAGGTGGGTTGTTGCATTTGATGGCTGCAGGACAGGAAAAGCCAGTTTTGTTTGAAGGCAAGATCCCTGGCAAACATACTCTGGGGCAGGACCCACACTCAGAAATTGAGCAACAGACATTGGACTTAATAAACTAAAGAAGGAGAAGGAGAAGAAAGGAGAAGGAGAAAGAAAGAGAAGTTGTTGATTATATTGGCTTCATATTTGTAGCTGTTTTCATTTGTGGTGGTGACGTGTGAGAGGGTAGCCTGAGGAGATTGTGAAACTGCTTCTGGGAGATGACAAAGGGAGTGTTCTGTACTGATTTGTACCTGATATATGTTTTTCCAGCTAGAAGAACATTAGCTCAACAACATTAAATCATTACAGCCCAGCCTAGTGCATTCTACTCTGTCTCAGTCTGTTGTAGTGTTCACTTTTCCAGGATCTTCTGTTTCCTATATTTTCATGCTGCATTCTAATATCTTACAGGGTCCTTTTGTCAGAAATCCTTGAAAGCCCTTATTGGCACAGACATTTCACATGATTCTGAAGCAGCTTTGATGAGCAACTTTAGCTCCTTGTATCTGTGGATCTTATGTTTGACATGGAAAAAGAATTTATGTAATAATGTAAGAGTTCTTCAGTTTTCCAAAAATCAAGGGAGACATTTCCCCCCATAATGCCTTTTAAAGGAGTAGTTTTTGAAAAGAGTGTGATGGAATATTTTTAGGCATCATAAACCTGGCATTAATTTAATTCTTAAGAGAACAGAAGGCTGTGCCCACTCCCTTGCTGTGTAAGCTTGACCTCCTGATTTACAAGAAAACAGGATTGACTCTCATATGAGGAAGGAGCCTCATTAAAGCTCTGTATGTTCATTTCAGGGTTCTGTCAGTCACTGGTGATGTTGATTGATCTGGCATATTTCTGTATTTGGGGATAGAATAGTCCAATATTCCTAATGATTGTACTTTTTTTTATTTTTAAAAACTCACTGGCTTGGAGCATACTATCTTTCCTTCCCTGAGATCTACCAGATTCTCTCCTTCATTGGCAAATGGTGTTTATAAATATTCTCTCTGCACTATCCTCAAAAGCTAAGACTTTTGTATTTTTTATCCCTTGTGCTTCAAGGAAAAGTTGAGCATAATAAGCTGGCATCCTTTCTTGTTGCAGTGTATATTATTTTAGAAGCAATTTGTAGAGGCCACTTCTGTGATCATTAGAGAGCAATGAGGATGAGATTAGTAAGTCTGTACCACTGTCCTGGTGTTCTAAGCACAACTGAAGAAGCAATGAGTCTCTGAACTAGAGATCCACAAGCAAACAACCGTTTATGTCTTCACAACATGGATCAACACTGCTCTTTGAAAAGAAGACATTTCTTGCCTTTCCTCTCCCCTCCATGAACATTTCACCCAGGTATCATGATGCTGGTGAGCATAGGAAGCAGATATTTTGTGTCATCATTTTAAGAAAGACTCTGGTTTAGAGGAATATCTTTTTTGTCCTTCCTGTTGGGCCTGCCTTCTCTTTATTTTGTTCAGCACTTCCTTCTCCCAGTGCTGGAGAGTGAATCCAGGGTCCTAGACATGCTGTGTACATGCTCTTTCACTGAGCTACAGCCAAAGCCCCAAACAGAAATAATTTTCTAATGTCTTGCTCTGTTTTTTGGATAATAAGACAAACATCTTACATTTCATGCATGTATCCACATTTACTCCCTTAGGACATTTCTGTGTTTTATTTTGTTTTGTTTTGTTGAGGTAGGGTCTCATTATGTAGCCTGGGCCAATATGGAATTCACTATATAAACCAGGCTGGCTTCAACTGAACTCACAAAGATCCTCCTGCCTCTGTCTCCCAAGTGCTGGGATTAAAGACCTGTGTCTTAAAGCCTCTCTCCAATAGAGTTCATTTCTAAGCAAAGGACAAACAGATATTTTCATTGGCTGTTCAGCCCAAATGCTGAAACCAGCATCCACAACTGTGGCTATTTCTTCCTACATTTGATCCTTACAGGAACAGTTCATGTGAGAGAGGTTTCTTCAGTATTTTTCTGCTCTGTTGTTTGATTTTGAAATGAATGTGGATGCTTGGGCAATAGGTTGGTTCAGGTGGGAGAAGCAAGATTTAGGGTGGGCCAACTCTGCAACAGAGTCTTACACTCTAGACAACAGAGTTGGCAGGTTAAACAATGTCAGTGATGATATAAATCAAGTGTAGGAATCAGGGAGAGTGGAAATAAACAGTATACTTATCACATAGTTATGGGGAAAGCCTCTGATGTCAGTGACTATGTAATACTTCTCTGACTGTACTCTTATCGAGGTAATCTGAGCCCTTGATTAATGAGTATATGAGATTTTTACACGTAATGACATTAATTTGTGGGCCTGGACTTTTTGTAGCTTGGGCAGAGTTAAAATCTCCAGGGAAAAAGGTGAGTAAGAGGAACACAGTGCTCCTCTGGGCTGTTGCAAGGCTGATGCTGACTAAACTGACTTCTCTTTCCATGAACAGCATCTGCTGGGATCGGCTACTGTGCAGTTTGTCTTCAGCACATGAGTGGTTAGGACGTGGGCCATTGTTTAAGTGTGGTAAGTAATATTTGGCAAAGGTAAAATGTGATAAGTTTTAATATCACATGCTACTTGTTTTTGGCATATGCAAAACAGATGTATGACTGTGTAAAGCTATCTGTAAGCTATCAAGTTTCAGCTTATTGCTTTCTTCTTTATTCTAGGAAATTTCAGCCTTAAGTGAGGAACAAAACCGAAATTATAGCTGCTTTTTTCTTCTCCCTGTTGTGACAATTCTAAAGTGTTTGATTTGTTGATACCAAGCAAGATGAATGGCTCAGAAACAAGAATCGGCCCAAAGCACGTAAAGGTTGGTTTTCTAATTCCAGAATAACTTTGGTTTGATAATGTGGAAAGATCAAGAAAAAAAATGTTTCCTGTAGCCTATCACCTCAACCCCCTTGAGATGGGTCTCATAAAACTAAGCTAGCCTCAAGCTGATTATACTGTGAGGCTAGCCTTGTACTCTTGTTCCTGCTGCCTTTCCCTTCCAAGTACTTGGATTATAGATCTGATTTGATTCTAGACTGCGTATTTGAGACATAGCACAAGGAATCATTTCTGTTTTGTAAAATGGGTATATTAACATGTTTTTTTTTTTTTTTTTTAGAATTTTATGAGATAAAGTTAGGTAAGAGTGCTTGTCATGCTGGGGATATAGTTCAGCTGGTAGACTGCTCACCTAAAATGCACAAAGCTCTTTGGTGTACTCTTCAGCACTGAAAAAAAAAAAAACCTAAGACAATTTGGCTCAGAAAGCGAAACTATGTATGTTCTTCTCTTAGGCAGATTTTATTCAGTGTAGTGCATATATGTCCTGTCCGTCCATAAATGGTTATAAATGTCGTTAAAGCCTTAAAAGGTATGAAAGAGTCAAAGAGAGTGCCCAAGGAGGTTCTATCAGAGGGGAGGGGGCAAACGGACACATCTCACAGGAAAGCAGAGATTCCACAATGCAAATGAGGGCAGGGATGGGGAAATGGAGGGAGGAATAGACCCACTGAGACACGCTTTGCTGAAAACATCATAATGATGCACAGTACTTCACATGATAACTGAACATACAGTGGCTGCCACATGGTAGAGCAAATAAAACCTCGTTAGTGGCAAGAGTCATGAAGCCGGTATGGCCACTTGACTCTGTCCCAGCAAAGCTGAGCTGCTGGCTGCAATTGCTGTCCTCTCTCTCTCTTACTTTGGGGTTTTGGTCTTGGCATGTTGTGTTACTGAGGACTGTAATTATGTAATTATGTATTACGTAATTATGATTTATTTTATGTCTTTTCCTGAGAAAAATTATGTCTGAGTCCTTTTATGAAAATCCTAAAGCTAACTCTATCTGGCTACTTTTTGGAAGCCTTCCTTATGCTTTGGGGAGCATTAAGCACAGGTAAGCACATAGCTAGATGAGACCATGACTCCAGGAATCTTGTTGGGGCACATTCCCCTGAGCAAAGTCAAACAGCATAATTGATGCAGAGTAAACAGAGACAATTGATAAAATCTGAAGTGACAGGGGAATAGGTTATAGGTTTCATGTCTCTTTTTATTATAGGCTTAGAATTCCCTAAAAATGTAGTAAAGATAGGGGGTCATATAGAGTACACTTTAGTAAGTGAGACAGATTGACTAAAACAAACTTTTCCTACTTTTCCTAGGGTAGACAATGAAACATGGAGTAAAAGAAGTTAGGTATTAGTATTTGCTACTCATAAAAACACTGGTTCAGATATTTTCTGTTTGTCTGGAATGCTTTCAAACGGCAAATATTACCAGCCTAAAAGCAAGCAATCATATAATAATGTGTTTGCTTTGGAGGAGACATTCTTTAGATTCTTTAAATTGGAGTTAAAAGGCTGATAATAGTAAGACTAATCTGTTCTGTTTGTATTCTCTAATTGTGACTGAACTTGTAACCCTGGATACGTGATAAAAAATCAGACACATTTCTGTGCCACTTGGATAATCACCAGTTTCTCTTTGTTCTGTGAATCTTGGATAAAGAAGCACCTGATTGCTAGTCAGTCAGAGCCACAGACTTGGCCTAATTGCTATCAAGTCAGAGATTTCCCTGAGGATTGCACCTGATTCACCCCCTTCCCTAAGTGACTCCTTATCTCCTCTGCAGGCCACTCTGTCAGCTAAGACCCTCAGACTCTTCTCTCTGTGCTGGGGAAGACCTTCAGGAAGGCTCCCAGCAGGTTACCTTAAGTTTGTCAACTCTAAAGGCCAGGGTTTTCTGTTTTTGTTCCTAAGTTTATACTCCTCCTTAGTTGCCTGAGACTTTAGGATGTTATCTTCTCAGACTGAAACACTAATTGTGAACTTTAACTACTATTCTATGTCTCAATATGAAGTCCTGGCAACGTCAACATGTGTTTTCTTCAAACCACTTTTAAAAGAAAATCTTTATTCTCTGTTGGTTTGATTTTAATTATTTGTTTTGAACAAATGCATCTGATTCTGGTGGGCAATTGTGCTTTCAATCAATAAAGATGCAGAGGTTTTGTTCATATTCAAACTGGCAAAAAACAGTATCCAAGTGATGACACTTCCGAATTTAAAGTTAAACTAAATTTTAGGCAACTCAGTTCATTATTTGTATTTATCATGAAAGTGTCTAAGTTTGTAACCACATGTGTTGATGTGATAACAATTTGGCGCCGAAGGCATGATTGCATTGCTGACTGTTGGAACCACAGATGTCTTCCTTGACATCTTATGGGTTGTATCTGACTAAAGCAAAGGAGAAACCAGCATGATTCTGTCTTTATGGCACATAATCTGCCATCATTTATCATCTATGCAACATTTATGTAGCACTTAACTATATGCTAGACATACTTCCAATACCCAGAGATTAATCAGTGAAGAAAAGTAGAATCTTGTTTCAAGGTGCAACATTCCCAGTGGAGAATAAAATAAACACAACAAATCAGTAAATTCTATAGCATGTTAAAAGGCAATGTCTTATATAAACAAGAAATCAGGAAAAAAGATATGGGCTATCCAGACAGGTTCACAGAAAGCACTGCAAGAAGTTCATATTTAGAAAGCAGTGTCGGACATAGCCTTAGGAGAGAAAAGAAAACCAATGTTGCTAGCCAGAGGAGCTGCAAGTGCCAATGTCCTAAATAGGAAGCAAGTTTGGCATCTTCAAAAAGAAGCAGGAAGGCTATTCACTGTTGGAGAAGAGACTTTGAGCAAGGGGTGTTGAAGAAGTAAGTGATGGGCTAACTTTTGTGGGTCACAGGATCCCATTTGAGGACTTGACAATGACTTACATGTCAACAGAGCAGCACTAGCTCCTGTATTGAGAATATTCTTACACAGGTAAAGATGGAACAGAGTCTACTTGGGAGATCATTGTGATAATCAAGGCTAGGAGTGACATCAGTGGAGATAGTGAGGAATAGCCAAGTCCTGGGCATAGTTGGAGGTGAGCTGTTTTCACTTGGTTGGATGTGGGAAGGAAAGCAGATGAGGAGTCAAGGATGACTAAAATTTTGTCATGAACAATTAGAAGGATGAAGCTGTCTTTAAATGAGGAAGACAGTGGTGGGGGCTCCAGGAGAGGGATGTTGGGAACTGTGCTCTGGACAGTTCTGAGCTTGAGAGCCACACTAGACAACAGAGTGAAGAAGCCAGGTGGGGAAGTTGAAGGGGGAGCCTAGCAAAGTTAGGTATTTTGGAGAAGTGGGCACAAGGTGTGGCATTTCCAGCTGTGAAGCATGGTGAGAATCTCATCTCATACATTTACTAATTTATTTTTTGATGTTCTAGGAACTTTAGGCTCCCCTTTCCGATGGAACCCATAGAAACACTTATACAAACAGGCTGGCCTTGGTCTGCTTACATACAAGGGTCTTTACTCTTGCCATGTTTCTGGACCAGTGCCTGGCTTCTGTCACATCCATACTATCTTGGTCTTGGCAAAATGAAATATTTCCTGAAACTCCTAATTCCCTGGTGCTGCTCAGTCAGCTTCTAAAATCTAAACTCAATGCCTTACACCCTTTCCATACCAAAGAACACTTATATGTATTACTTATTTTGATTACAGGGCTTATATGCATTATTTATTTTGATTACAGGGTTGTCCTAGCCCCTTCCAAACTTTGCTGATTGTTTCTAGGACTTAGAAGGATCTGCAGTTCCTATTGGCACATCATTATCTACTATAGGGAACATACATTTGCTGAATCAAAGCCCTTGCCAAGACACTCTAGCTCAAGATATTGCATAGACCATAATATTAATTAATTAACTTTACATTTCACCACAGTTTTCTCTCCTCCTCCCTCCTCCCAGTCCTCCCCATTCCCCCTCTCCATCTTCTTTCTCTTCCACCCCTTCTCTTCAGAAAAGATGAACCTCCCATGAATATCAATCCGTCCTAAGACTAGGCACATTTTCTCCTATTGAGGCTACATGAGGCAGCCCAGTAGGGGCAAAGGGTTATAAATGCAAGCAACAGAGTCATAAACAGCCCCTTCTCTGCTGTTAGGAGACCCTCATGACGACTAAGCTAGACAACTGTAACATATGCAGATGGCCTAGATCTGTCCCATGCAGGATCCCCGTTTGGCAATGCAGTCTCTGTGTGTCACCATTGGCCCAAGTTAGTTAATTCCGTGGTTGCTTGTGTTGACAAACCATACTCCTAAGGCACCACCCAGAGTCCCTTTTATAAGTTTCTTTCCTGATGATTGCAGGGTATGTGTCTGGGGGGAGGCAGTAGGTCAGAAGGATATTAAAATTAAACTTTCTTATCACGTACAAGCTTGTAAGATCAGGCTTCTTGGCTGTGTGACCATGCTGTAAGACAGTGGTTCTCAATCTGTGGGCCTTTGAAGGTTGAGTGACCCGTTCACAGGGGTTTTAGGTAGTATATCCTATGTATCAGATATTTACATCATGATTAATAACAGTAGCAAAACTACAGTTATGATGTAGCAATGAAATAATTTTATAATTGGGGGTCACTACAGCATGAGGAACTGTATTAGTCTCAGCATTAGGAAGGTTGAAAACCATTGCTGTAAGCCTTTGTATTGGTTCTGACATGTTTCTAATAACTTCCCTGGATTCTTGACCACTGACCCTTCTGTATCTTCTGCATAGCCTATGACATTTCTTCCTATGGAATAGTTAAATGCATTGTTGAGTTCTGTGTTGATACTTTTTGCTCATAACCAGTGAACCATGCCTATAGAACTTATTTGAGTCAGATGTAGATATTGCAAGGGTCAACCTTTTGGATTATGTAGTACCAACTACTTTTTAGTAACTTTAAATTGTGCTATGTACATGTGCAACATTCTCTACATCTATCCATTTACTTATTAGGTATTCCAGTTCAGGAAATACTGAACCACATGTAGTGGCAGATACCTATAGGCTCAGCATTAGAAAGCTAAGACAGGAGGATCACAAGTTTGGTTTTAGTATAGGCTACATAGTGAGACCCAACATTTGGGTCCCAGGATCTAAAAACAAAGGCATAATCATCCATTCCAGGGGGTCATACTCAATTGAAGAAGAGTAGTAAGTAATGATGGACGCATGAGAAATTCCATGGGAGTACCTTGGGACCACTGACAACCAGATACCCTCACAGCTAGAGAGTGAAACAGAGGATGTGACCTGTCATTCTTCTTTTCTTCTTCTCTTTTCTTTTCCCTTCCTATATAGGATGTGTATTAAGTAGGTGAAGTAAGAAAGGGCCATAGCACCCTACAGTGCATTCAACTATTTCATAGGAAGAAATGCCATAGGCCATGCAAGAGATACAGAAGAGTCAGTGGTTAGGAACACAGAGAAGGGCTCTACACAGTGGAAATATGATATGTTCCTTACATATCATATTTGGGAAATGACATATGCATTACTTTGTTTTGTACTAACAAGTGGACAACAGAAAATGAGGCAAGGATCAGAACAGGAGCAGGAGGAGCCCCAGCACATTACTCTGCAATGGTCAAGCCAAACATTGGAAGGAGAGCCTCTGTAAGGTTAAAACAACTTCTTATTTATGAGGCCAGACTGTATCACCACAAGACAGAATGTGATTTGTAGTTGTTTTGAGTTGACTTGTGAATTGCTGTTGTGGTTTTAGGAGATGTGGAAGGAAGACTGTATTCTGAGTCCTTCTTTCACTACAAGGATAATGTGTTTGTGCGTAAGTTTCAGGACGCATTTACGTATGCATCTCCAGATAAAGGTGTTCCTCATATCTTTGTTACCAGGGTTGGTGTGAGAACGAGAAGGCATAACTCTTGTGAAAAAAAGAGAACAGTATGGACTGTCTGCTCCCCACTCTTCCTACTCTCTTTCATTTCAAGTCTTTATTAAACAAGTAAAGGAGACCCGTAAGATCTCCAGGTAGCACTTAACCCCAGGTGGCTACTGAGTGAGCATTTGAAGTGTGACAGCTCAGCTGAGATGTGTCCTCAGTGTGAAATACACACACAAGTTTGTAACTAATGGGGTCACATCCCCAAACCATTATTCCCATGGAATTCCTTCCTAAATTTAGAATAGCAGAGCAAGCACTGTGAGTCTATGGAGGAGTTTTCTATAGAAAGCCAGAGTTAGATGTGTTTCTGAGGTGCTTTTCCATCCCTGGCTGGTGAGCATTTGTTTTTGTTTGTGTGTGTGTGTGTGTGTGTGTGTGTGTGTGTTTTAATCTGCAGTGATGTTTTTATGAATGACAATTTTGCTTTCAATTTCCTACTCTGTGGTCATATTTTTCATAGTAGTTTGGAAATGTTGAATAAGTGGAAAATAAATAAATAAATAAAAATTGTTTTATGATAATATTTGTTACAAAAACATTAACCTTAATCTCACAGCTTATAAAAGTGAGCTTCTTACATTTGGTGAGTGGTGAATTTAATTTATATTTCATTCATTTCTTTAGTGTGTGTGTGTGTGTGTGGTTATATACACATTCATGTGCATGGTGCATGTGTTTAGGGCTTAGAGGACATCTTTTGAGAGTCTAAGCTCTCCTTTGACTATGTCAGTTCCTAGGTTGCAGTCAAGAGGGATCTTGGTAACTGGGTTATGATATTTAAGTTTACATTTTTCTTCTACTGGGTACTGTGATTCTGACTGCTGGGAATTCTGCAGCAAGAAGCAAAACTGGCATAGTTGAGCTTAGCAGTCTTGCAGAGGAAGGTAAAAAACAAAATAAATCAGAAGTTAAAGAAAAAAACCAAAAGATTCCATATTATAAAATATACCATGAAGATAAGTTTCTGTGGATATTAAATAGAATGATGTAATTTATAATATATTGAGAAAAAAGCCTCCTGAGGAAGATTCACTAGTGCTGAGCCCTGAGAAAGCCCTTCCTATATGGAGTATCCAGGAAAGTGGCGACAGCCTGTCAGATACTACCTACCAATTCACCCAACATCCGTTTGTCATCAGCATTGGGAAAACCCATGGTGCTGATAGGCTCACGCCGCTCCCTCACTCTTTGGAACTTGTGCTCTGGAGGAGAGTAGGGAAGGTGAGACCAGCATCTCTGGGAGTGGGCAGGGCCCCTGAGCTTCTGCTTCTTTCTTCTCCCATCTCAGGGCCATCAAAGACCATGTCTTGATCGCATGTGTTTCTAGGGTGGGTCTGTTCTTCCTTTGAACTTGGTATTAAGCTACCGTTCATGTGTAGCACGGTATGTTTTCACCATCCTGTTCTGACTCAGACTTGGCATCTGGGAAATGAGCATCTACAATAGCTTTCTTATTGTATCTTTGCCTGTAGGTCTTTCTCCCTTACAAATATTCTGGGCATGGCTGACAAGTTAGTCCTGATGACGTGCCATTTGGATCATACAACTTTTTTGTTTCTAAGTGTTTCTTAATACCTTCCTGGCTGAGTAGCAGTTTAAGGGAACATTATATGTGTCTCATTTTTTGGCTTTCTCTCCCAAGTTTATAGAGAAACACACCCTGCAACCAAGAATGTTAGCAGAGATTCAGAAGACTTGAAATCCCAACTTTAAATCTAGCCACCATGGCAAATTTCTGTTTTTATCCTGGATTACTCAGCATGTAGAAACATTCTTTTCCCTCAGACCTACCACTCTATCTCTGGAATGTGTGAGAACATACTGACAAGATCTTAGGCTATGGAGTCATCAGACCAGATTCAAGTCTCAGCTCTGCTATTAAATTAGCCTGAGGAACATTCCCAGGAATGTATTGTTTCATCATCTCTGAATAGCAGTAGGCAAATAGAAATTTGTATTCTTTGAAGTTGGGCAGATAAGACACTGCACATAAAACTTTTTAAGTTTTAAGTGTCTAGTTTGCAGTAAATTCTTAGTCCTTAACCTCTGTTTACACAAGTGTCAAACTACATATTGATTAATAGATGTGCACCTAGGGTCTTCTGGCTTTTTTCTGCACCCTTGGGCTTAGTAATATCCTTAATTAAAAAAGAACCTTTTTATTCTTTTCTCATATGGTACATCTCAACCACAGTTTCCCTCTTTCCACTCTTCCCAGGCCTCCCCCTACCTTTTCCAGATCAATTCCTCCTTTGTCTCCCTTCAAAATAAAAAGAAGAGAAAGAAAAATGAACAGGCCTCCCCCTACCTCTTCCAGATCAGTTCCTCCTCTGTCTCCCTTCAAAATAAAAAGAAGAGAAAGAAAAATGAACAGGCCTCCCCCTACCTCTTCCAGATCAGTTCCTCCTCTGTCTCCCTTCAAAATAAAAAGAAGAGAAAGAAAAATGAACAGGCCTCCCATGAATAGTCACTGAGCATGGCCTAATAAGATACAATAAGACTGGGCACAAACCCTCATATCATGGCTGGATACAACAAGCCAGTAGAAAGAAAGGGCTCCAAGCACAGGCAAAATAGCCAGAGACACCCACTCTCCCTTTATTCGAAGTCCCACAGGAGCAGCAAGCTACACAACTATAAGGTATATGCAGAGGATCTAGCTTAGACCCATACAGGATCCATGTTTATCACGTCAGTCTCTGTGAGCCCTTATGAGCCCTGTTTAGTTGATTCTGTGGGTCACATTCTTGTGTTGTCCTTAGTCTTTACCCCCCCCTGGCTTCTACAATCCCTCTTCTTCATCTTCTGCAGTGTTCTCCTGGCTCTTCCTAGTTGGTTGAGGGTCTGTACTTTTGCTCCTATTGGTTGCTGGATGAAGCTTCTCTGATGACAATTGGGCTAGTCTATGAGTATAGCAGAATGTCATTAAGAATAAGTTTATTGAATTTTTAAATGACAATTGTGTTTGGTTCTATTTTAGGTCTCAGAGCTGTTCTGCCTCTAGTTCCTGGTCATCCAGATGGTGTCAGACATGGGCTCCATCTCCAAGTGTGGGCCACAAGTTGGACCAATCTCGGGTTGACCACTTCCACTTGTTCTGAGCCACAATTGCCCCAGTATGTTTTGCAATGAGAACATATTGGAGAGGTAGTTTTTTATGGGTGGGTCAATGTCCTAGACCCACTGATATGTGCCTTGCCTGGTTATAGAAGATGGCTAGTTCAGGTTCCATATCCTCTATTACTTGGAGACTTCACTAGGGTCACTCTCACAGATTCCAGGGAGTTCCCACTGCAGTAGATTTCTATATCCACCTCCATGTGCCCCCCAATTCCAGTCATCTCCTCTAGTACTCTTCTCCCCCCTGCCACCCCACCTGATCCCTCCTGTTTCCATCCCCACTGCCCCCAGTCCACACCTACAAAACATTTTTCTAAATTACTTTAATTTTTAACAGTCCAGTTGTTACACCTCTCCCAGTCTGCCCTCCCACAGTTCTTCATCCCATTCCTCCTCCCACCCCCACCTCAAAGAGGATGCCCCTCTACCAGACCTACCCACTCCCTGGGGCCTCAAGTCTCTTGAAGTTAGGAGCATCTTCCTCACTGAGGCCAGACCAGGCAGTCCTCTGCTGCATATGTGTTGCATACCCACAAAATTTATATTGTCATTTTTATTTATTCTTCTCTCATATATTTCATCCTGACTGCAGTTTCCCCTATCCTTTCTCTAGTTTCTACCCCATACCTCCTGCTTCCCCCAGATCCACTCACCCTCCAACTCCCCTCAGAAAAGAGCAGGCCTCACAGGGACTTCAGTCAAATAAAGCATAACAAGCTAAAATAAGACCAGGCCCATGTTCTCACATCAAGACTGGACAAGGTAACCCAGTAGGAGGAAAAGGGTCCAAAAGGCAGGCAAATGAGTCAGAGATAGCCCTTCCTCTACTGTTAGGAACCCCACAAGAACACTACATTGTACAACCATAACTTTTACGTAGAGGACCTAGGCCAGACCTATACAGGCTCTGAGATCTCTGTGAGCCCACTTGAGTCCCAGTCAGTTGATTCTGGTCCCTGTTCTTGTGGTGTCCATGACTCCTCCAATTGTTGCACCCCCTTCTCCACAGGACTTCCTGAGCTCCGCCTAATGTATGGCTGTGGGACTCTGCATCTGCTCCTATGCATTGCTGGATGACGTCTCTTACGTCTCTCTGATGACGATTCGGCTAGGCTCCAGTCTCAGCACATCCTGAGTCAGAGGTTTTGTGGCTGGATTGGTTCTCCAGTTCCTCCACTGAGGCCTTGCTTGGCTACAGAGGATGGCAGGCTCAGGCTTCGTGTCCCCTGTTATAGCAGTCTTCACCTACTGTCATCCTCGTAGATTCCATGGAGTTTCCCTTGCCCTATTTCTATTTCCAGTACTTTTTCTCCTCAACCACCATATGATCTCCCCTGTTCCCACCCCCACCTATCCCCAGTCTACCTTCTAGTCCCTGTGTTCCTCCTTAAGTACTCCTTTTTACTTGGCTTCTCTGGGTCTATGGATTGTGGTATGATTATCCTTTACTTTGTAGCTAATATCCACTCATTAGTGTATACATACCATGTTTGTTTTTCTGGGTCTGGGTTACTTCACTCAGGATAATCTTTTTCTAGTTCCATCCATTTGCCTTCAAATTTCATGATGATATTGTTTATTGACTATTGAATCATTTATTGAACAGTGGGACTATTGTCTGGAAATACTGGGTAAGAACACTGAACAGTGGCACTGTGGAACTTCCAGAAACCATTATATGTAGGATATGTGAGATCCCTTAGGGCACGCAGCGTAGACACCAGGGAGTGGGTTGAAAATCATAGGTATCTTTGTGGGCCAGCTATTTTTATTGCATAGCTGCATTTCTGATCCACCACTAAGCCATGTAACTGCTGCATACCATTTGCCATTTTTCATTCTCAGTTAGATATCTACTTATTTATTAATTTCTTGGTTTATTTTACTTTGTTAATTAAGAATAGTGACAAAGGCTTAAAGTTGGGGACATAGATGGATCTAGTCCTATCTCTCAGCCCTGCTTTACATAGTCTTAGCCATTTTCATAAGGTTCTCAATAGAGGTAAATCTTCATAGAAGTAGAAATATTAAAATTGAACACATGCTTCAGGTCTCCATACAAAAGTATTGGAATGGACATTACCCTGAGGACATTCTTTTGTGTGTTGCCAGATAAAATATAGAATGAGTAATGAAATCTAAATTTCATTAGTATATATGGATTATACTTCCCTAATACATTATTAATTGTTTACATACAAAAATATCGCCAGCTTTCCTATACTTTATGGCTTTATTGCTGCTAAGGTCACTTCAGGTATAAATACATGTGCAGATGTCAACATAGCTTTCTAACGTTTCTCTGGGAAATTTCCAGCTCTCTATCCTGGGTGTTCTTAGAGACTCTTGTTCTCCTTCGTGGATGTATAGCCAGGTTGCACAGGTAATGCCCGGAGGATAATGGGCATAATGGCAGACAAGGGATAATATTACTCATTCCCTTTTATTCCCTTTGCTTATTTAGTTGACCTTGAATCTTTTGTCATGAACTTATGTGCAGTAGGAAAAGAATCAAAGGTCGGGATTGGTTATTTTTGACTCTTTTAATAACTTCAAGTGTTGTATCATGGCATGAGCAGGAGTCGGGGTGGAAGAACAATCTATTTGGCCTTTATTTTCCTATACATGGAAAAGTCATTTTTCATGAAACTGTTTTTTATCTTTTCATATCTGAAACTGAGGCTTGAGCCTACACATCTGTGCCTTCCTTACTTTTTCTACACATTTTTTCTATGTAATCTTCATTTCAAATGAAAGATGGCATTGGACTACTTTTCCATGTGATTAATTTATAAACAGGATACCCTAGGGTTCTTTAGTTTAACTGAAAAATTAAAGACTTTATTCAAAATCATGCAGTACAGTTTGCATGCAGGCTTGGCACATTGATGAGTGAGGAACTCCTAGTTCAAGGGAAGAGCTGAACAATGGGATGGAGCATTTTGATATGGCGTGTGTAAACACTAAGGGTAGTAGAAGTGGAGGGTGTACAGTCTAAGAAAGACTGGAAGCTCAACGTCAAGAGAAGAGTTACTTCCAAGATTAGCTTTATTTAGCAGCTTTAACTGCTCCTTTGTAAGTCTTGGAGTTAAAGCCTTGAATATTTCATGATGACCTTGGTTTTTGATCTGTCATCAGGCCTTGTGCAGAAAAAGATGGTCTTTATATTTTTTCATCTTTTTTGTATTTTCAAAGAAAAAAAAGCAAATGTAAAAATATATAACAGATAATGTAGTTTATTCATTAACTAACTCAACAATAATGTTATCTAGCCTCTCATTCACATCTCTTTCCCCACAACGAGTTTTGTTTAAGTCTATGTTGGCTGAAATGCAACTAAGCCCCCCCCCCATATCCACAAATATTTTACAAATAATTCTCAACTTACAGTGGCTGCACTTGAATTTTTTCGACCTTAGGCCTGTAAGAAGTGACAGTTATATTGTATTGGTACATTATTTTGAACTTCCCAGGTAGTCAATATGCATTGTGATACCATCACATGTGATATAAAGCAAAACCCATGTTATCTCAAAGGTAAACAGTTTTCTTTGTAGTGTGCTGTGATATGAAGTTGTTACATTAGTAGGTTTGCCTGTTATGCCATATGTATCAAGGTTCTCATAAGCTGAATAAATGGGAGTGACTGATACTATATTTACCTTAAAAGTATGTGAGCTTGTTGTGTAAACCTTTTCTGAAGAGACATAAACAGACATCTATTTACCACATATAATCCAAAAGGATTATAGAAACAAATTTGCCTGTGTAGCCTGTGAACCAGAGTTTAACTGGAGTTACTTACAGAGGATCATTCCCATCAGCTGTAAACTGTGTACATATCCTTGGGGAGAGAAGGGACCTATGATATCTTACCCCCTACCACGAAAGAAAATTAATGGGCACAAGTTAATCTTGTGTAGGTCTCTGATGGACAAACACAGGTGCGAAGGCCAAGCCATCCCCAAAAGGGCTGAGTAACTGCTTTTCTTTATTTTATTGGAAAACAGATTACTTTAAAAATTTAAACATAATATGCATACTGTTATCATTTCTATAAAATAAAAAATTGAATGATTTTTGTGTTAATTCAGTAGTATTCTCAGTCTTTTTATTTAAAAAAAAAAAACCCAAAAAACCCAAAAACACCTCATAACTATCTAGAGAGATTGGTTCTGAGGTTAAGTGCCTTCCTGGAACTTGTCCACATTTTGATTGTATATCTCTTATATCCTGACAATTGTTGATTAACATCGTCACAAATTAAGAATTTGTAGAGTTCTATGTTCTACCATTTTGTTGTGGCAAGACTTTTGGTATATTTAAAAGCACAGAAATGTTACAGGAATAAGTTTTTGTTTTAGTTCCAGGTGTGGGATATGGAGCTGCTTCAGATTGTCCATAGCAGCAGACTATGATTTGCCTCATGTTCTAGCAAGGGTGTGATTTTGCCAGCTGCAGATAGTTTCTGCTAGTGTATGATGTTTGGCATTTTGGGGAGTCATATATAATTGAGAGAGGCCTGAGAGGGGCAGTGGCTGCTGTTCCCCGTGCT
>JADRCH010000414.1:1539168-1611003 GCA_019843965.1 Rhynchomys soricoides
ACTCACCCACCCACTCTCGTCTTCCCTCCTTGTCATTCTCCTATACTGGGGCATCTTACAGCCTCAGGCCCAAGGGCCTCTTCTTCCTCTGATGGCTAACAAGACCCTCCTCTGCTGCATATGTGGCCAGCACCATGGATCCCTCCATGTGTATTCTTTGGTTGGTGATCCAGTCTCTGGGAGCATTGGGAGGTCAGACCAGTTGACACTGTTGCTCCCTCCATGGGGCTGCAAACTCCCTCAGCTCCTTCAGTCCCTTCTCCAACTCCAAGGTCTTGCTCCTTGATTTAAAACTATTGGTTGAATAAAGATGCTGACAGCCTATAGCTGTCAGCCTATAGCTAGCAGAAGAGAGCTAGGTGTGGGTTTCAATTCCCAGGCTTGTGGTCTGAGGCAGGAGACTATGGGGAGAGAAAAAGGTGGGGAGAGGAGAAGACACCATGTGGTAGGCGGGTCATGAAAACATGACCATGAGGGCTGGCCAGATGGAACATGGCAATAACTCAGGGCTATTGATGGGGAAGTAGATTTTAATAGCTTAAAGGATAGATATCTGCCAAGCTCTAGTGCTTTAAAGGCTTATTATAAATATAAAAGTTTTGTGTCTTTTACGTCGGAACTGAATGATTAAGGTGGGGTAGAAAACCTTAATTGAGATTACATACTTACTACAATACCAAGTGGCTTATTTTAGACATATTTAAACACAGCAAATTTGGTGAAAACCATTCTTGTGACAATTAACTCTATCTTGCATTTACAACAAGACATATCTAAATCTCTTTGCATTTGTAAGCTAAGTACAAATCAGATGTGACCACATCAAATGTCTTTGTAAGTGCATATGACACTGTCCATAAAGGTAGGTTCTACAGATTGCCCGAGAAAAGCCAGTTTACCAGAAGCATTTAGAGGAAGTTCTGATGCCAGAAAGTATCCAGCCACACAGATTGTACAAAGGTCACTAGCTGAGAAACACATCAGCTTCAGCCTGCTGGTGGAAAATAGATTTTTAATTCCTTCTATTGAAGGAATGAGCCCATGTACTTAACATGTCCTTAGTGTGTATCTGTGAGCACAAAGTCTCCCATACTCCTTACCTATTTGTGATTAGTTAACCTATCCAGGGACTCCTTTTTTGAGAAAGTTGATTCTTCCTCTACAAGTGCCATTAATTTCCTGTAGCTCTTTATCTTGGGAGAGTTCCCTCATCTATATTGGCATATTAGCTGGTATTATCATGGTTCTGGTCTTCTTTAGGTGATCACATTGTTAAGATTTTTTGGGTATACCCTCAGTGTCACACACAGAAAACACTATCTAATAGCAGTCCGGTTGATCCTCTAGCTCTTAGGACCTTTTAGCTCTTACAGTTTTTTTTTCTTTACAGTATTCCACGAGACTTAGGTGTAGGGATTGTGTGCATCAATTAGGACATCCCATGGACACTCAGGTTTTTTTTTGTTTTTGTTTTGTTTTTGTTTTTGTTTTTTTGGTGAGGGGCGAGTGCTACACGTATCTGTTGATATAAGGATAGTTATTTAGAATGAAGGTGGTGGATGGCCCATGCATTTAACAATTTCATTAGCTGTACTCAATGAGCTATTTAAAAAACAGGAACATGAGATTGCCAAGGGGATATAGGAGTGGCTGGAAGGAGTTTAAGGGAGTTTAGGGATGAATATAATGAAAATGCATTATATACATATATGAACATCTCAATAAATTAAAATTATATTAAAATATAAAGCACTTAAAATTAAGAATCAATACATATTGCTAAATATACTTATTTATTCAAATAAATTAAGACAGTTTTAGTCATACCAGAGCCTGAACATGAGTGTTAACAGCAGTTTTTATTCACAACTGCCATCAGTTGTGAATCAAGGGATCACTTATTTATCTATAAAACATATTAACTATAATTACATTGTATGTATGTTATAGCATATTATTTATTAATTCATCTATTGGTGAATATTAATATTACTTGTGTTTCATTTTCTATTCTTGATGTAGCAATGTCAGTTTTTCATATATACATAAGCGAAGAAGACATGTATAACAAATTTCTAGAGCATGTATTACAAATAGAATTGCTGTGCTGTGATGTGTATGGACTCTAAACTACTCCACTACTTGTCAAATTACTTGGGAAAGAAGTTGTGCCAACTTATACTTAATATTAGCGTGGAATAACTTCTCTTTTTATTTATTAAGAACTACTGATCAGAGAAGTCAAAAGACAGATCCAAAGCCATTCCTTAGAGTTTGGACAAGAATCTATGCTTAGTTCTGTGAGATATACTAGGTCTGACTCTTAGATGGTTTGTATAATTTAAGGGTACACTGAAAGGAAAACCTGGGGTCTTTGTTGGAGGTATTATACTAGCAGGTTTGAGTTAGCTTCCTGGAGTTTCTCCCAGAGCTTACCTTTGCATCTCAGAAGAGTAACCCACAGGAGCTGCCTGGAACTGGGGAATCCTGCTTTTCTGATCAGAGGATATTCTGAAATCTTCTTTCATCATTGTGCTTAGCTCTTACCTAGTATTAGACCCATAGGATGATTTTAGAGTGTGTCACCATTGTCCTGTTGATGACCCAATAGATTTGAACAAAGGGCTGGCTGCACACAAAATAGACAACCATAGGCAAATCATAGGCAACTTTGCATCAAATTCTAAACAAACAAATCAAGGTTTCATATTACTTTCCTTCATACTTAAAAAAGCAAGTGGTTGATGAACTGCACACTGTCTTTCCAAGATATCCTTGTGAGCTTTATATTAAAATGGACAAAATTTTGCCTAATAGTTGTGAGATCTGGGGAAGTCATTTAACTCCTGTAAACTCATTCCTCAATTGAAAATGGAATACTGATCCCTTTGCTGTGAAAGTTGGGCTAGAGATGGCATTTAAGATATCCCCCACAATGTGCACGATCAAGTGTCAAAGCGAATTTTAACTTTCTATTGGCATAGTGAATACCATAGGATGATCTACCATGTGCTAATAACTATTAGGAGCTCTTCTGCTGTTTGGGGATGAGAAATGATTTGGTAATGTTCCACAAACGAAATGTCTATCATCTGTATATTCTTATCTTTGTAGATCCTGGGGGACGCCACAGGTCATATTATTCCTGGATCCTTTTTACTTCTCCTAGGTCTTTGGTGGAGTACAAAGAGTATTTTGAAGTATATTTGTAAACAGCAAAAAAGGTCTTCCTCCCTTATCACCCCCCAATTTTTCTCTCGAGCAGAAATTTTGGAAGGAATTGTGATTATTGTCATGGCATTAGCAGGTGAGCTGACTTACTGTGTTGTATTTTCTCAATTTTGTTGTTTTTATATGCATAAAAAGATTTTGTTACAAAATCAAGGAACTCCAAAGCTGACAGTCTTATTCAAAAATATTTATTAAATATTATAATTACAATTTCCATGTAATATAATTTGGTAGAAAGATGGCATTTTATGTTTATACAAAGGCTTATTTATTTTTAGTTAAATTATTTTTTTTTTTACTTATTCACTTTACATGCCACCCACTGTCCTATGCCCAGTCACTCCCTCTCGTAATCCTTCCCCCATCCTCCCTCCCCATCTCCTCTGAGCAGGTGTCTCCCACACCCGGTATTCTCCTGCCCTGGCACTTCAAGTCTCTGCGAGGCTAGGTGCTTCCTCTCCCACTGAGGCCAGACAAGGCCACCCATCTTTTGGGATATAGGCAGTAGCTCTTGGGATAGTCCACGTTCCAGTTTTTCGGGACCCACATGAAGACCAAGCTGCACATCTGCTACGTATTTTCAGGGAGTCTTAGGTCCAGCCCATGTATGTTCTTTGATTGGTGGTTCAGGCTCTGAGAGCCCTAAGGGTCCAGGTTAGTTGACTCTGTTTTCTGGTAGAGTTCCTATCCCCTTTGGGGCCCGCAATCCTTATTCCTATTTTTCCACAAAAGTCCAAAAGCTCCATCCACTGCTTGGCTGTGAGTGTCTGTATCTGTCTGAGTCAGCTCCTGGGTGGAGTCTCTCAGGACATCATGTTCCTGTCTGTAAGCATAAAAGAGTATCATTATAGTGTTAGGGATTAGTGCTTGCCCATGGGATGGGCCTCAAGTTGGGCCAGTTTTTGGTTGGCCATTCCCTCAGTTTCTGTTCCATTCTCCGTACCTGCATTTCTTGTAGACAGGATAAATTTTGGCTTGAAAGTTTTGTGGGTGGGTTGGTGTCTCTATAGGTTCACTGGAGTTCCTGCCTGGGTACAGGAGGTGGCTTCTTCAAGTTCTATAGCCCCAATGTAGTGAGTCACAGCTAAGGTCATCCCCATTGACTCTTAGACACTTCCCTTATCCCAGGTCTCTGTCTCTTCCTAGAGATGCTCCCACCTACTCACCCCTGTCAGTTGCAGATTTCCATTCATTTTCATGGCCTTCTAGCCACCTCTCCTGTCCTTCTCCATACGTGATTCTGAACTCACCATTTCCCTTCCATCCCCCTCCCTCCCAGATCACTCTCTCCATCTGCCTCTTATGACTATTTTATTCCCCCTTCTAAGTGAGATTCAAGTGTCCTCGATTGGAAGGCCTATTTCTTAATAAATTAATTGTAGTATTTAATTTACCCAATTTAATCATGGTGAATTTTTTGTGGAATTTTTTGGATCCTCTGAAATAATTTCATATCAATTTTTTTTTCTGGTCTCTGAAAGAATATACCCTATTAGAAACTACTTGTAAGTGATGGAAAAATAATCAAGTGACTGTTGAAAAGCTTCAATAGATCATTGCTGAGAGATTATGAAGTGTGGTCAAGGCTGAGGAAGGCCTTGTTTTATGATCTCACCCTCTTTCTTCTAATTTCTTGAATTAGAGAAAATAGTTGGGCCCTATAATTTATGAGGTCTTTTCATTGCTTTTGGGAATTCCATAAAAAATGGTCTGTTTTTCAGTTTCTTTGTAGCCTGTTTGTTGTAAAAGAGAAAACCTTCTATTTTTCCATTACATTTTTTATGGTGTGATTCACACTGTTTCCAAAGACAATAACTTATCTGTAAACTTATATATGTTAGTAAGCAAGCCAACATTTCTGAGAAAGTTCAAGTGCTTGTATAACTGATTATACCACATGCCATATTGACTGGGACTTTTTGCTTATCCTCAGCTGGAGGAAGCTAAATCTTAATTTTGGTTTTGAAGTCAGAAACCAAGGCCAATCTTTTACCTAATGGCTATCCAAAGGTCTAGTAGCTAAGAAATGAACAGTCATCTTCTACAAGACAATATCATAAACCTTGAACATTAGGTTGGAGTAGACACCTGGAGCAAAGTCATGAGCATTGGTTTAGACTAAAGTTTGTTATCTTAGTGAGCATTTGAACCTCTAAGAAAGTCTTAGGTATCACTACACAACTGTTAGAGAACCACCAAGAGAGGAAGTAATGTTTTAAGAGGACACAGCGGGCTGAACTAAACAATGGTCGTATCTTCCTTCCTGTGTGTGCCAGGTAAAAATCCTGTAGAATGTTGCTAAAACTGTGGCATAATTTTTCTACAGGAATAATTGCTCTATTTTCTCAGTTTGGAAAAATTAAAATGTTACCACATAAAGAAATGATGTTGGCCAAAATCCTGCACTGGCAACATGTCATCATGTATGTGGTCTTTGCAATGCTGGGTGTGACCAAGATCTTATGTTTCACCATTAGTTCACTGCCAGTCTCTTTGGCCAAGTTAATGTTATCAAATGTCTTCTTTGTGGAAGGTAAGTATGTGGGAGGTGGTTTGTTGTCACCCCCCTTTCTTCCTGTACTTGTCTCTAATATTACTATTATAATATATGGGTAATAATAAGTTCTATATAATAAAATATTTTTGTTTTCTCAGTGCAGTATTGGTTGACAGGGCAAAGTATCCCAGCCTTATTAAGATATTTGGGTATGCTCTGTAGTGTTTCTTCTCTACTGACTCATCCTGCAATATTGGGCATATACAACCATTTAATGTTATTTACTAGTATTTCAAATTTGTACTGAAGAATCACTAATATCTTTATTATTTCTTTATTTTCTTAGCAATTATCTTTTTTAAAATATATTTTTAACAATGAAAGAAAATTAAACCCAGAGTAATGGAAGCATGAATCCTCAAATGGGGTAGTCAACTGTTAACATATTCTGCCACCTACCAACTAGCTTCTAAATCACTGATACAGTGAAACTTTGCAAGTATGTATGAAGTATAGTGCAAAATCCAATCATTTCTGAATTGGAAGTCCTAATTTTGAGAGATTATATATTTTGTTTATTTGTTTTCTAAAATTACTGTGGTGGGCAAGGAAGAGGTCTTCAATGAGGATGTGAGAATGTAGATCAATTATGAATCCCTGAAAGCTACAAATGGCCTTTCTTCCCAGCTAAAGAAAATAGTTCTTGCCTGTTGCTTTTTGAGAACAAAGGCCAGAAAAAAAATTGCAACAACTAATAGCTTGGTTCACATATCTTTAGCGAGCATCCTTTTCTTCTAGCTTACTGAAAACCACTAAGTTGAAACTGGAATATGTTTATGCTGTGAACAATCACAGATGCTACTTGCTGTTTGTATTGTCACACTTGTTAAGATGTGATTTATGGGCATGTTTATTTTTTCCAGGGGACTGAATTTAAGGCAAGGCTCTGGCTTCAGCTTATTCATCTGCATATTCACTGAACTGTAATTCCCTCTGTCATATTTATTACTCATCAGCCTGCATAATAATGCTTTCAAAATCAGTTGAACATTTCATGTTAGAGGAGAAAAGAAAGGTTGGAGAAGGAAACGGAGGGTTGAATTTCAATAATTCCAATCTAAATGGGCAGTGGTAACAGAAAAAAAAAAGCCAAGCTGCCGACTCATCAACTGTATAGGTGTGCAAAATTCTGTGACTAAAGAGGAAAGGAAGGCATGAGAAAGAGGTGGTGCGTTCATTCTCTTTTGGTTTTATTCAAAAAACAAACCCAAAATTCCCCTACCCTTCTAGCTTTCATCATCTATAACCACCCAAGAAGCACAGTATTGGTGGGTAACTTTATGCACCAACTGGTGAACTTCAGTGCATTTTTGACTGGTCTGACTGCCTTCATAGAATTCTTTCTCACAAAGAACAATGTAGTTCTGGAGCTCCTGAAGTCAAGTCTCACCATGCTACAGGGGGCCTGTTTCTTTCAGGTGAGTCGAGGCCTTTGGATTTATCTTGTTTCTACCTGTGGCTTCTTCCCTTATTGGCTGAGGTATTTTCCTATAGGCTCCAGAGACTTTCCTATGACATACTGCCTAGAGTGAAAATTGTTGGTCTTTAGGCGGTTATGTCTTTAAGGGAGATAACCTTATATTCCTAGTGGGAACACTGATAGAGCAACTGAGCAGGAAGTAGGATGTGCCTGTTGTCACACATCTGACGATCCCCTACGTAGAAACCCTGAGTTGATGATATTTGTCATCATCAATTCTTGATCATAAAACAGCATATTGCCTAATGAGTAGTAAGCTCCAGAAATATATGGAGCCAGTTATTTAATGAGAAACAATTATTTGTTTGCTGTTGTATTGAGAAAAATTTTCTGAGAAAGTATCTCAATTGGTATCCCAGGTTGACCTTGAACTCAGAATCCTAGAATCCAAGGCTTCAGCATCCTTAGTGCTGGGATGATAGGTGTATGCCATGTCTATTTTTTATTGGATTCTTATGAACATCTCATTTTCCCAATTTATGATAATGTAGCAATTAGGAATTATCATTTCCAACTTATTAGTAGGAAGATAAAGAAGATTAAGTTATTTTGTAAGCTCATACAATAATGAAACTAGGCACTTCTCTGCTAATTATTTTCCATATAAGCGTAGCTTAGCAGGCACACATTCATGTTAATGGAGACAATGCCACCATATATAGGATGTTATGGGAACTCAAATAGGAATCCTTGATGAGTAAAGACCAAGAGGTGGATGTGCTTGACACATGGTAGAAACAATGAATATGCACCCTCACCCAAACCAGTATCTTTACCCCATCCATTTGCCATTCCATTGAGATATGTGGGGCCTGGAAAATTGTTAAATGTTGAGGATGAAAGCAGTGTTATGCATCTTTCTGTGTTAAATGAAATATATACTACATTGAAACTTTGGCCACCAGACTGGGGAGAAAGCCCAGTAGTCTCTTCTATCTACCTCAGGTCACTTACTGCCTCTAGGGTAGATTTCCAATCTTCTTAATGCTGTGACTCTTTAAAGCTGTTTCTTGTGTTGTGACCCTCAACCATAAAATTATATTTTTTTGCTACTTCATACCTGCAACTTCACTACTGTTATTAATTTTAATATAAATGTCTAATATGCAGATGGTTCAAGAGTCAGCTGACAACCAAGGAGTCATGACCCACAGGTTGAGAACCAATGCTCTAGGGTTTACATTGTGGTTCACAGAGCTACTGAAAACCAACCAACTAACTTCTGGTGTGTCTGGAGACAGTGACAGTGTATTCATATACATGATTTATTTAAATCTATTTTTTAAAAGTCTTTACTCAATATAGACTGAATGAATATTTTTCTATAAAATTTCATTATTTTTAAAATGAAGATCACAGATTAAAGGTAATACATTTAATAGCATTTATGTAGCTATCCATGATATTATCCAGATAATTTTACATTTCATTCTGCTCTAGAGACCTGAAATCTATCAATCTACCATCTGCCATTTTATTGGGTTAAAGTTTATATGAGACACAACTTTAAAGAAAAAATTCAACAGCCTTTATTCTATTCAAAATATCATACATGACTACCTCTAATGCTCTGCCAAACACCCCCATGCCTACAAAGAAAACCACATGCTCAATTAGCAGTTATTTCCTTCGTTTTTGCTCCCAGGCATTGCCAACCACTAATTTGTTTCCTAATCCCACATATTATGGATATTTTATTTAAAAGTGGACAGTACATGATGTACTATTTCCGCTCATTTTTACTCAACATAATAACTCCACGTATTATCCATATTATTACATATATTAATATTTCACCTTTTCTTCTTTGGATAATCATCATGCTGCTATGAACATTTATGCACACATTATTTTTGTTGAATACTTAGAGGCATTCCTATTAATAGAATGCCTGGCCACATGGCAATTCAAAATTTGATTCTCACTGAAACTGTCAATCTTTTTCTAGTATCATTTTACAGTTTTATGGATTCCAATTCTCTTGATTCTTCACCAACATTTCCAATCTCTTTATTTCTTATTACGATTGCCATTCTACTAAGTAGTAGCCCATTGTCATTTTGATTTACCTTTCTCTAGTTACCAATGATTATAGCTTTTTTTTGATACATTATTTACATTTCAAATGTTTCCCCATTTCTGGATCTCCCTTTTGGGACCTCCCTATTCCCTCCCTCATTCCCATGCCTCTATGGGGGTATTCCCCCACCCACCTACCCACTCTCGTCTTCCCTCCTTGTCATTCGCCTATACTGGGGCATCTAACACCCTCAGGCCCAAGGGCCTCTCCTCCCCCTGATGGCTAACAAGACCCTCCTTTGCCATATATGTGGTCAGCAGCATAGGTCCCTCCATGTGTATTCTTTGGTTGGTGATCCAGTCTCTGGGAGTATCGAGGGTTCAGACCAGTTGTCACTATTGCTCCCTTCCTGGGGCTGCAAACTCCCTCAGCTCCTTCAGTCCCTTCTCCAACTCCTCCATCTGGGACCTCACACTCAGCCCAATGGTTGCTGTGAAGTGACTCTTGGGTATTCCGAACTTTTGGGCTAATAACCACTTATCAGTGAATATGTACCATGTCCATTTTTTGTGACTGAGTTACCTCACTCAAGATGAGATTTTCAAGTTCCAGCCATTTGCCTACGAATTTCATGAAATCATTGTTTTTAATACTGAGTAGTATTCCATTGTGTAAATGTACCACATTTTCTGTATCCATTCCTCTGTGGAGGGACATCTGGGTTGTTTCCAATTTCTGGCTATTATAAATATGGCTGCTATGAACATAGTGGAACATGTGTCTTTATTATATCTTGGAGCATCTTCTGGGTATATGCCCAGGAGTGGAATAGCTGGGTCCTCAGGTAGTATTATGTTTACTTTTCTGAGGGTCTGCCAAACTGATTTCCATAAGGGGTGTATCAGCTTGCAATCCCACCAGCAATGGAGGAGTGTTCCTCTTTCTCCACATTCTCACCAACATCTGCTGTCATCTGAGTTTTTAATATTAGTCATTCTGACTGGTGTGAGATGGAATCTCAGGGTTGTTTTGATTTGCATTTCCCTGATGACTAAGGATGTTGAAAATTTCTTTAGGTGCTTCTCAGTTATTCAAGTTTCCTCAGTTGAGAATTCTCTGTTTAGCTCTGTTTCCTATTTTTTGATAGGGTTATTTGGATCTCTGGAGTCTAACTTCTTGAGTTCTTGTATATATTGGATATTAACCCTCTATTGGACGTGGGGTTGGCAAACATCTTTTCCCAATCTGTTGGTTGCCATTTTGTCCTATTTACAGAGTCCTTTGCCTTGCAGAAGCTTTGTAAATTCATGAGGTCCCATTTGTTGATTCTTGATCTCAGAACATAAGCCATTGATGTTCTGTTCATGAACTTTTCCCCTGTGCCCATGTGTTCAAGACTTTTCCCCACTTTCTCTTCTACTAGATTCAGTGTATCTGGATTTATGTGGAGGTCCTTGATCCACTTGCACTTGAGCTTTGTACAGGGAGATAGGAATGGATCAATTCGCATTCTTCTACATGTAGACTGCCAGTTGAACCAACACCATTTGTTGAAAATGCTGTCTTTTTATCCACTGGATGGTTTTAGTTCCTTTGTCAAAGATCTAGTGACCATAGGTGTGTGGGTTCATTTCTGGGTTTTAAATTTTATTCCATTGATCTACCTGCCTGTCACTGTACCAATACCATGCAGTTTTTTATCACTACCTCTCTGTAGTACAGCTTGAGGTCAGGGATGCTGATTCTTCCAGAAGTCCTTTTATTGTTGAGAATAGTTTTTGCTATCCTGGGTTTTTTGTTATTCCATATGAATTTGAGAATTGCTCTTTCTAAGTCTATGAAGAATTGAGTTGGAATTTTGATGGGGATTGCATTGAATCTGTAGATTCCTTTCAGCAGGATGGCCATTTTAACTATATTAATTCTGCCAATCCATGAGCATGAGAGATCTTTCCATCTTCTGAGGTCTCCATCAATTTCTTTCTTCAGAGACTTGAAGTTCTTGTCATATAGATCTTTCACTTGTTTGGTTAGAGTCACATCAAGATACTTTATATTGTTTGTGACAGTTGTGAAGGGTGTCATTTCCCTAATTTCTTTCTCAGCCTGTTTATCCTTTGAGTATAGGGAGGCTACAGATTTGCTTGAGTTAATATTTTATCTGGCCACTTTGCTGAAGCTGTTTATCAGCTGTAGCAGATCTCTGCTGGAATTTTTTGGATGACTTAAGTATACCATCATATCATCTGCAAATAGTGATATTTTGATTTCTTCCTTTCCAATTTGTATCCCTTTGACCTCCTTTTGTTGTCTGATTGCTCTAGCTAGAACTTCCAGTACTATATTGAATAGATAGGGAGAGAGAGGGCAGCTTTGCCTAGTTCCTGATTTTAGTGGGATTGCTTCGAGTTTCTCTCCATTTAGGTTGATGTTGGCCACTGGTTTGCTGTATATTGCTTTTACTATGTTTAGGTATGCTCCTTGAGTTCCTGATCTTTCCAAGACTTTTATCATGAAGGGATGTTGAATTTTCTCAAATGCTTTTTCATCATCTAATGAAATTAACCATGTGGTTTTTTTCTTTGAGTGTGTTTATGTAGTGGATTACATTGATGGATTTTCAGGTATTGAACCATCCCTGCATCCCTAGGATGAAGCCTGCTTGATCATAGTGAATGATCATTGTGATGTGTTCTTGGATTCGATTTACGAGTATGTTATTGAGTATTTTTGCATCGATATTGATGAGGAAAATAGGCCTGAAGTTTTCTTTTATTGTTGGGTCTTTGTAGGGTTTTGATATCAGTTTAACTGTGTCCTCATAGAATGAATTGGGTAGTGTTCCTTCTGTTTCTATTTTGTGGAATAGATTGAAGAGTATTGGTATTAGGTCTTCTTTGAAGGTCAGATAGAATTCTGCACTGAACCCATCTGGTCCTGGGTGGTTTTTTTTTTTTTTTTTGTTTTTTTGGTTGGGAGACTTTTAATGACTGCTTCTATTTCTTTAGGGTTTATGGGACTGTTTAGATGGTTTATCTGATCCTGACTTAACTTTGGAAATTGGTATCTGTCTAGAAACTTGTCTATTTCATCCAGATTTTCCAGTTTTGTTGAATATAGGTTTGTAGTAGGATCTGATGATTTTTTGAATTTCCTCAGAATCTGTTGTTATATCTCCCTTTTCACTTCTAATTTTGTTAATTTGGATACTGTCTCTGTGCTCTCTGGGTAGTATGGCCAGGGGTTTATCTATCTTCTTCATTTTCTCAAAGTACCAGTTCTTGGTTTTGTTGATTCTTTGTATAGTTCTTTTTGTTTCTACTTGGTTGATTTCAGCCCTAAGTTTAATTATTTCCTGTCTTCTACTTCTGTTGGGCGTATTAGCTTCTTTTTGTTCTAGAGCTTTCAAGTGTGCTGTTAAGCTGTGAGTGTATGCTTTCTCCAGTGTCTTTGTGGAGGCACTCTGAGATATGAGTTTTCCTCTTAACCCTGCTTTCATTGTGTCGCATAGGTTTGGGTATGTTGTACTTTCATTTTCATTAAATTTTAGGAAGTCTTTAATTTCTTTCTTTATTTCTTCCTTGACCAAGTTATTACTGAGTAGAACATTGTTCAGTTTCCATGTGTATTTGGGCTTTTTGTTGTTTTTGTTGCCATTGAAGAGCAGCCTTATTCTGTAGTGATCTGATAGGAGGCATGGTATTATTTCAGTCTTCTTATATCTGTTGAGGTTTGTTTTGTGACCAATTATGTGATCAGTTTTGGAGAAGGTACCATGAGGTGGTGAGAGGAAGGTATATTCTTTTGATTTAGGATGAAATGTTCTATAGATATCTCTTAAAACCATTTTGTTCATAACATCTGTTAGTTTCACTTTGTCTCTGTTTCGTTTGGTTTCCAAGATCTGTCCACTGATGATAGTGGGGTGTTGAAGTCTCCCATTATTATTGTGTGAGGTGCAATGTATACTTTGAGCTTTAGTAAAGTTTCTTTTATGAATGTGGGTGCCCTTGCATTCAGGGCATAGATGTTCAGAATTGAGAGTTCTTCTTGGTAGATTTTTCCTTTGATGAGTATGAAGTGTCCTTCCTTATCTTTTTTGATGACTTTTGGTTGAAAGTTGTTTTTATCCAATAATAGAATGGCTACTCCAGCCTGTTTCTTGGGGCCATTTGCCTGGAAAATTATTTTCCAGCCCTTTACTCTGAAGTAATGTTTGTCTTTAACACAGAGGTGTGTTTCTTGGATGCTGCACAATGCTGAGTCCTGTTTGTGGATCCAGTCTGTCAGTCTTTTTATTGGAGAATTGAGTCCATTGATGTTAAGAGATATTAAAGAATAGTGATTGTTGCTTCCTGTTATTTTTAATGTTATTTTTTGTTTGTACGGCTATCTTCTTTTGAGCTTGTTAAAAAATTACTTCCTTGCTTTTTCTAGGGTGTAGTTTCTCACCTTGAGTTGGTGTTTTCCATCTATTATTCTTTGTAGGGCTGGGTTTATGGAAACATACTGTGCAAATTTGGATTTGTCATAGACTATTTTGGTTTCACCTTTTATGATTATTGAGAGTTTTGCTGGGTATAGCAACCTGGGCTGGCATTTGTGTTCTCTTAGAGTCTGTATGAGGTCTACTGGGGATCTTCTAGCTTTCATAGTTTCTGGTGAGAAATCTTGTGTAATTCTGATAGGTCTGCCTTATATATTACCTGACCTTTTCCCCTTACTGCTGTTAATATTTTTTCCTTATTTTGTGTATTTTGTGTTTTGAATGTAATGTGACAGGAAGAATTTCTTTTCTGGTCCAATCTATTTGCTCAGTAGGCTTCTTGTATATTTATGTTCAGCTCTTTATGTTGCGGAAGTTTTCTTGTATAATTTTTTTTGAAGCTATTTACTGGTCCTTTAAGTTGGGAATCTTCACTCTCTTCTATACCTATTATCCTTAGGTTTGGTCTTCTCATTGTGTCCTGGATTTCCTGGATGTTTTGTGTTAAGAACCTTTTGCAGTTTGCGCTTTCTTTGACTGTTGTGTCAATGTTTTCTATGGTATCTTCTGCACTTGAGATTCTCTCTTCTATCTCTTGTATTCTGTTGGTGATGCTTGCATCTATGGCTCCTGATCTCTTTCCTAGGTTTTCTAACTCCAGAGTTGTCTCCTTTTTTGTTTTCTTTATTGTTTCTATTTCTGTTTTTAGTTCCTGGATGGTTTTTTCATTTCCTTCATCTGTTTGATTGTGTTTTCCTGTAATTCTTTAAGGAATTTTTGTGTTTCCTCTTTAAGGGCTTCCAGTTTACCTGTGTTCTTTTGTATTTCTTTAAGGGAGTTATTTATTTCCTTCTTAAAAGCTTCTATCATCATCATGAGATATGACTTTAAGTCTGAGTCTTTCTTTTCTGGTGTGTTGGAATATCCAGGGCTTGCTGTGGTGGGAGAGCTGGGTTCTGATGATGCCAAATAGCCTTGGTTTCTGTTCCTTATGTTCTTGCCCTTGCCTTTTGCCATGTGGTTATCTCTGGTGTTAGCTAGTCATACTCTCTTTTACTGTGGCTTGTCTTTCCTGCAAGCCTAGGTGTCAATACTCCTCGGAGACCAGTTCTCTCCGAGAGGAATTTGGGTTTGGAGAGCTGTGGTACTGGGTTAGCTCTGGGGTGCAGACAGAAACCAGAAGGATCTAGTCCCCAGCTGTCCCTTGTTTCCTGTGTCCTGATGGCTCTGCAAGTGTCCCTCTTGGTCCAGTGAATTTGAAAAGAAGTGATGGTCTTGCCTGTTCTTGAAGATGTGTCAGCACTCCTGGGATACCAGCTCTCTCCTGGCAGTATTTGAGTATGGAGCCCTGTGTCACAGGATCTGCTCCCCGGCCACCAAAAGAAACTAGAAGCCCACTCCTCAGTCCCTGTGTCCTGGGTATTCGCAGGCTTGCCCACACTCCTGGGAGGCTATCTTTCTCCCAGTGCTATTTGACTATGGAGCCCTGGTGGCCCAGGCAAAGGTCTCGCACCACAGATGGAAACCAGAAGTTTCCTTCTTCCTGGTTGTTCCTCAGTCCCTGTGTTCTAAGGATTCCAGGAGAGTCCAGCTGAGCAGTGTTAGTCCTCTTACCCACTCTCAAGGGCTTTTTCACATTCCTGGGAGGCTTTCTTTCTCCCAGCACTATTTGGCTATGGAGCCCTGGTGGCCCAGGCAGAGTTCTCCCTCCACAGATGGAAACTGGAAGTGATCATAGCTTTTCTTATTTTTTTGCTACTTTTTGGGTTCTTCTCCTGTCTCCTAAAAATGTCTTCTCTGGCTCAGCTCAGCTTCTCCTGGCTCAGCTGTCTCCTGTTGTAACTCTGCTCAATCTCTCTTCTGCACTGTCTTCTTGTCTTTCTTCCTGCACCAAGAATCTTCTCTAACTCTACTCTCTGACCCTACCCTTCTACCACCTAGACCCCACTCTCATTCTACTCCAATCCTACTCTTCTCTTTCTCAGCCTCTGCTGGCTTTTCATATCCTCTCATGTTCTCAGAAGTCCAAGAGGCAATCGACAGTGAAGGTCATAGGGTCCACCAGTTCTAACAGCTAAACATTCCCAAAGGGACAGCTGACAACAGCTGAAGATCTTTTAAAGGGCCACGCAAACAAAATAAATCACACTACAAATGATGTTGTTTATTCTGTGTGATTATTGATCATTTGCATATTAAAGAACAATTTTCTCTATACACGAGAACTTCATTTATGTATACAATGACTTATGCCATGTAATTTATCATATAATTCTCCCATTTCATCTGTCTTAGTCTCTGAATCCCTTCCCAGCCAATCTCCCAACCTCACATCTTTTCTTTCTTGAGACATAATTTAAATTAGTTCTTCCCATATGTACGTGGTGTGGAATCATCCATAACATGGTGAATCTACCACAGCAGCATCCTCTAAAGAGAATGACTCTTCCTTCACTAATAGCTATCAACTCTCAATAGCTCATCAGGAAATGTCAGGGCTGGAGAAAACCTCTCCCATCTATACTGGAACTTTTCTTGGCTTTATTTTGTGACTGTTTTGGGACATATAACCACATCTTCCTTGATTTTATGAGTGGGACAGCCATGCCACCATATTCAGAAGACAGCATTTCACAACAATCTTCCCTATCCTCTGGCTCTATATTCCTTCTGCCCCATCTTCTGAGATATTCCCTGAGCCTTAGAACTGATACTAATCAGGATGACCCATTTAGGGATTAACACTCTTTCAAGATAGTTTAAAAAAAATGACAGGTAGATACTGTCTATGTTACTAAACTAGGTAGAAAAATATGATTTATCTGTGCTGTCTCATATGCTGGCAATTGTCTAGTTGTCAAGAACTTGGAATAACTGTGTCTGGTTATTTTATGTGTCATTTTGTTGTGTTTTAAAACACAGATTGCTTTTATTCTGTTTTCCCAAAATATGGAACATGCATGGGACCTGAATGATCATAACAACACTTTATTTCTTGCTACATTCTTTTGTGCTTATTATGCATCGACCTATGTCATCATTGGAGTTAATTATGCTCTCATTAGCTGGTAAGTTAATGACTTGCACTTATCAGATATGATCATCAAGACTCTACTGAGTAGTTAATCTTAAAATTTAAATCCTTTCCACAAATGGAGTTTCTTCTATTACTGTTGTATAAGAAAAAGTAGTATAGCCGAAAATTCTCTGGAAGCACAGAAATTCCCAGAAAAACAGTAAATGCTGACTCAAACTCAGAATAGGTGTTTCTGATGTGCCTCTGACACATATATCATCCTGCAGCAATTCACCTGTGCCTCCCTGGTAGGAGATTTGAATGTCCTCTAGAACAGTTCCCTCTGATGGAAAAAGACCCACGTTTTTGTCTTGGAGAAGGAGAAGAAACTGGAAGTCTGTCATTTTAAGTATTAAGTACATTCAACTACTAAAGCCTCTCTTCCCTATCTGTCTACTTTCTAGGGATCTATTTGATTCCTAATCCACCCATGGTGACAGGCCTAAATGTCATCAGACCATGGAAGGCAGAAAATTAAAATCAAGATGTAGGGGCTTAGAGAAGTTTCTCATAAAATAAGAATTATTTGGTAATTTCATTTACCATATTTGTTTGCATATTTGTTTCCATGATTTATGAAAATTATGTTCTACTTATGTGACCGCAGTACACAATGCTCTTATGATAGTTATATATATAGGAAAAAAATGTGCATGGTTCACACTGATATTCCTTTGGATCACAGAAGTAGAGAGCTTGCTCAACTTTGACCGCTAAGAAAATTGTAACCTCCACTTCTCTTAAACCTCTATGAGTTTATTTCAAAGTGCTAACATGGGCATAGGATGGGGGTACTTCCGTCTACTTTAAAAACAGATTTACTTTTTGAGAATTTCATACATATATATAATGCATTTTGATCATCCACTTTCATTTTTCCATCTCTAATTCTTCCCAGACCTCTCCAGATACCTCCTCCTCCAGATACCTCTTCCTCTCAACTTTATGACCACTTCTTTTAAAAAGCATCACCCACTGAGTTTACTTATTGGTTTTCATATATCCATAGATTCTAAGGCTGGCTATCTACTGGAAAGGAGCTTGACTCTTCTCCGAACTTCTCAATTTATTGTGTACATGTCACCTGTAGTTAAATAGCCAGAACTCTGCTTACAAAAGTACTTCTTTGAAGGTTCAAGGAAGAGTTGAAATCCAGCCCAGACTTGACCTGGCATTAAAGTTAAATTGGGCTAGCTATAATAAAGGCGGTGGTTCATGTACTTTCTTCAGAGGAAAAGCCACCTTTCTGTAATTCGTAGGATGTTGTGGAAATGCCACTGATGACAATTTCATCTGGGCTTGCCACAGATTGTAGATTCTCCTGTTTGTGTTAGAAATTATCTAGATTATGTCCTAATATGATAAATTTGAAAACTCATATTTTATCTGCTTAGTTTTACCTTACTTTAATCTGCACACATTTTAAATAGCTCAAAGGCAAATAGAAATTATTTTCCTTTTGGAGTTGTATCCACAGTTACACAAAAAATCTGAAGTTTGTTTTATTATAGATTCATATTGCTTTACGGTTTAATTTTAGATGTTATCTAACCATGGATAGTTTTTTTTTTTGCCTCAGGTTCATTAAGGGGAAGCTTAGCAAGCCCTGTCCCTCAGAGATTCGATTTCTGAAAAATTATGAACAGCAAGAAGAATCAGAAGATGATATGTGATCTTTGTGCCCAATTACTTCAGTTCTCCAAGAGAAAAAGTTGACCATCTCACTCTAAAGTACAAGAGGAATGTTTCCTGGGGTGTATCGCTACAACACTATGAGACACTGCGAAAGGAGCATTGTAGCAGTGCCTGTATGAGGAGGAAGAGACCACAGCATTGAAAGCCACCATTGCCCCCACCCTGTTAAAACAGGTGAATGATTATCACATGAAAAACCTATCTTGTCATACTAAAAGCCATTATTCATGCATGGAAAAGATTTTCTGGTATAGCCCCTGTGCAGAAACCCTTACCCCCAATCTGTGAATAAGCCCAATAAATTCATTGGTTCTCTAGGATGGTCTTTAGTGTGATCATACTTTGGTTTGCTTCTGGTGTCTCATCAGATGTTATTTGTATCTTCTCAAGGGGAAAATTATCACAACATTAACCTCTGAATACACACACTCAAACAAGATACAAGCCAGGGATTTCTTATAAGAACAACATTTGGTTCTGTCTTAGACTGTCATTAGACCCAGGGATCTTATCTCCCTTGGCTTTCTTCATAGCATCTTTGAATATGATGAAAGTCAGTATATTATTCAGGGTTTTCTAGAGTCACAGAACTTATGGGTATTCTATGTATAGTAAAGGCCAGTAAATATATTCAACAAAATTATAGAAGAAAACTTTCCTAACCTAAAGAGATGAACATAAACATTCAAGAAGCCTACAGAACTCCAAATAGATTGGACCAGAAAAGAAATTCTTCCTGTCACATAATAGTCAAAACACCAAATGCACAAAACAAGGAACGACTATTAAAAGCAGTAAGGGAAAAAGGTCAAGTAACATATAAAGGCAGACCTATCAGAATTACACCTGACTTCTCACCAGAGACTATGAAAGCTAGAAGATCCTGGGCAGGTCTCATACAGACCCTAAGAGAGCACAACTGCTCGCCCAGGCTGCTATACACAGCAAAACTTTCAATTACCATAGATAATGAAACCACGATATTCTATGACAAAACCAAATTTACACAATGTGTTTCCACAAACCCAACCCTCCAAAGGATAATAGATGGAAAATGCCAACCCAAGGAGGGAAACTACACCCTAGAAAAAGCAAGAAAGTAATCTTTCAGCAAATTAAAAAGGAGATAGCTACATAAACATAAAATTAACATAAAAAATAACAGTAAACAACAATCACTATTCCTTAATATCTCTTAACATCAATGGACTTAATTCCCCAATAAAAAGACATAGACTGACAGACTGGATCCATAAACAGGACCCAGCATTTTGCTGCATACAGGAAATGCACCTCAGGGTTAAAGACAAACATTATCTCAGTGTAAAGGGCTGGAAAACAATTTTCCAGGTAAATTGTCCCAAGAAACAGACTAGAGTAGTCATTCTAATATTGGATAAAAATGACTTTCAACCAAAAGTCATCAAAAAGATAAAGAAGGACACTTCATACTCATCAAAGGAAAAATCTGCCAAGAAGAATTCTCAATTCTCCAAATGCAAGGGCACCTACATATATAAAAGAAACTTTACTAAAGCTAAAAGTACACATTGCACCTCACACAATAACAGTGGGAGACTTCAACACCCCACTATCATCAATGGACAGATCTTGGAAACACAAACTAAACAGAGACACAGTGAAACTAACAGATGTTATGGATCAAATGGATTTAAAGAATATCTATAGAACATGTCATCCTAAATAAAAAGAATATGCCTTCTTCTCAGCACGTCATGGTACATTCTCCAAAACTGACCATACAATTTGTCATAAAACAAACCTCAACAGATATTAGAAGCTTCAATTAATCCCATGCCTCCTGTCAGATCACTACGGAATAAGGCTGCTCTTCAATGGCAACAAAAACAACAGAAATCCCATGTACACATGGAAGCTGAACAACACTCTACTCAATGATAACTTAGTCAAGGAAGAAATAAAGAAATTAAAGACTTCCCAAAATCTAATGAAAATGAAAGTACAACATACCCAAACTTATCGGACATAATGAAAGCAGTGTTAAGAGGAAAACTCATGTCTCAGAGTGCCTCCAAAAAGAAACTGAAGAAAGCATACACTCACAGCTTAACAGCACACTTGAAAGCTCTAGAACAAAAAGAAGCTAATACGCCCAACAGAAGTAGAAGACAGGAAATAATTAAACTTAGGGCTGAAATCAACCAAGTAGAAACAAAAAGAACTATACAAAGAATCAACAAAACCAGGAGCTGGTTCTTTGAGAAAATCAAGATAGATAAACCCTTACCCAGACTAAACAGGAGGCACAGAGACAGTATCCAAATTATCATAATCAGAAATTAAAAGATATAACAACAACAGATTCTGAGGAAGATAAACAACAGATTCTGAGGAAATTAAAAAAATCATCAGATACTACTACAAAAACCTATACTCAACAAAAATGGAAAATCTGGATGAAATGGACAAGTTTCTAGACAGATACCAAATACCAAAGTTGAGTCAGGGTCAGATAAACCATCTAAACAGTCCCATAACCCCTAAAGAAATAGAAGCAGTCATTAAAAGTCTCTCAACCAAAAGAAGTACAGGACCAAATGGGTTCAGTGTAGAATTCTATCAGACCTTTAAAGAAGACCTAATACCAATACTCTTCAAACTCTTCTACAAAATAGAAACAGAAAGAATACTACCAAGTTCATTCTATGAGGCCACAGTTATACTGATACCAAAACCTCACAAAGACCCAACAAAGAAAGAAAACTTCAGACTAATTTCCCTTATGAATATTGATGCAAAAATACTCAATAAAATTCTCACAAACCAAATCCAAGAACACATCAAAATGATCATTCACTATGATCAAGTAGGCTTCATCCCAGGGATTCAGGGATGGTTCAATACCTGGAAATCCATCAATGTAATCCACTACATAAACAAACTCAAAGAAAAAAAAAACACCACATGGTCATTTCATTAGATGCTGAAAAAGCATTTGAGAAAATTCAACATTCCTTCATGATAAGAGTCTTGGAAAGATCAGGAATTCAAGGAGCATACCTCAACATAGTAAAAGCAATATACAGCAAACCAGTAGCCAACAACAAACTAAATGGACAAAAACTTCAAGCAATCCGACTAAAATGAGAGACTGGACAAGGCTTCCCTCTCTCTCCTTATCTATTCAATATAGAACTTGAAGTTCTAGCTAGAGCAATTAAACAACAAAAGGAGGTCAAAGGGATACTAATTGGAAAGGAAGAAATCAAAATATTACTATTTGCAGATGATATGATGGTATACTTAAGTGACCCAAAAAACTCCACCAAAGATCTGCTACTAGGCTGATAAACACCTTCAGCAAAGTGATAGGATATAAAATTAACTCAAACAAATCAATAGCCTTCCTATACTCGAAGGATAAATGGGTTGAGAAAGAATTTAGGGAAATGGTACCCTTCACAATAGTCACAAACAATATAAAGTATCTTTGTGTGACTCTAACCAAACAAGTGAAAGATATGTACAACACAACTTCAAGTCTCTGAAAAAAGAAATAGAAGAAGACCTCAGAAGTTGGAAAGACCCCCATGGTCATGGATTGGCAGGAATAATATAGTAAAAACGGTCATCTTCCTGAAAGAAATCTAGATTCAATGCAATCCCCATCAAATAGACTTAGAAAGAGCAATTCTCAAATTCATTTGGAATAACAAAAAACCCAGGATAGCAAAAACTATTCTCAACAATAAAAGAACTTCTGGGTGAATAACCATCCCTGACCTCTAGCTGTACTACAGAGAAATAGTGTTAAAAACTGCATGGTATTGGTACAATGACAGGCAGGTAGATCAATGGAATAGAATTTAAAACCCATAAATTAACCCACACACCTATGGTCACTTGATCTTTGACAAAGGAGCTAAAACCATCCAGTGGAAAAAAAGACAGCATTTTCAACAAATGGTGCTGGTTCAACTGGTGGTCAACATGTAGAAGAATGTAAAATGATCCATTCTTATCTCCCTGTACAAAGCTCAAGTCCAAGTGGAACAAGGACCTCCACATAAATCCAGATACACTGAATCTAGTAGAAGAGAAAGTGGGGAAAAGCTTTGAACACACAGTCATAGGGGAAAAGTTTTTGAATAGAACACCAAAGACTTATGCTCTAAGATCAAGAGTTGACAAATGGGACCTCATAAAATTGCAAAACTTCTTTGAGGCAGAGGACACAGTCAATAGGACAAAATGGCAACAAACAGATTGGGAAAAGATCTTTACCAATCCTACGTTTGATAGAGTGCTAATATCCCATGTACACAAAGAACTCATGAAGTTAGACTCCAGAGAACCAAATAACCCTATTTAAAAATGGGGTACAGAGATAAACAGAATTCTCAACTGAGGAAACTCAAATGGCTGTGTAGCACCTAAAAAAATGTTCAGTAACCTTAGTCATCAGGGAAATGCAAATCAAAATGACCCAGATATTTCACCTCACATTAGTCAGAATGGCTAAGATAAAAAACTCAGGTGACAGCAGATGCTGGCGAAGATGTGGAGAAAGAGGAACACTCCTCCACTGCTGGTGGGATTGCAAGGAGGTACAACCACTCTGGAAATCAGTCTTGTGGTTCCTCAGAAAATTGGACAGTACTACCTGAGGACCCAGCTATATCACTCCTGGGCATATGCTCAGAAGATTTTCCAACATGAAATAAGGACACTTGCTCCACTATGTTCATAGTAGCCATATTTATAATAGCTAGAAGCTAGAAACTACCCAGATGTCCTTCAAAAGAGGAATGGATACAGAAAATGTGGTACATTTACACAATGGAATACTACTCAGCTATTAAAAACAATTACTTCATGAAAATTGCAGGTAAATGGATGGAACTTGAAAATATCATTCTGAGTGAGGTACCTCAGTCACAAAAGAACACACATGGTATGCACTCACTGATAAGTGGTTATTAGCCCTTAAGTTCAGAATACCCAAGAGGTACTTCACAGACCGTTTGAAGCTCAAGAAGAAGGAAGACCAAAGTGTGGATGATCCAATGCTTCTTAGAAGTGGGAACAAAAGCAGGAAAATAGGAGGAAATATGGAGAGAAAGAGTGGAGCAGAGATTGAAGGAAAGGCCATCCAGAGACTGCCCCACCTGGGGATCTATCCCATATACACTCCCCAAACTGGGATGCTATTGCAGAAGCCAGGAAGTGCTTACTGATATGGCTGATATGGCTGTCTCCTGAGAGGCTCGGCAACAGCCTGACAAATACAGTGGCAGATGCTCGCAGCCAATCATTGGACTGAGCGTGGGGTCCCCAGTGGAGGAGTTGGAGAAGGGACTGAAGGAGCTGAGGGTATTTGGAGCACCATGGAGGGGGCAACAGTGTCCACTGGCTAGACCTCCAGATCTCCCAGGGACTACCAGTTATCCCCAGTTGACTACCAACCAAAGTGTACACATGGAGGGACCCAAGACTCCGGCCACGTATGTGGCAGAGGGTAGCCTTGTACATCAGTGGGAGGACCAGCTCTTGGGTCTGAGGGTGTTTGATGCCCCAGTGTAGGGGAATGCCTGGGTGGGAAGAAAAGAGTGGGTGGGGGAGCACCCTCATAGAGCAGGAGGAAGGGGTTTGGGATGGGGGTATCTGAAAGGGAGACCTGGAAATGGGAAAACATTTAAAATGTAAATAAAGAAAATATCCATTTTTGTTTTTAAAGAAAAGAAGTTAAAGGGAAGAGATGTACTAGAGCAGTAATACTACATACCCAAGTGTGGGTATGAGCTTCTCAAAGGGAGAATCACTTTTATAATATACCTTTTCAATATTGAATTTTGGTGACTCATCAAGTTATATGTGTAAAGGTCACTAAGAAATATCCTTATATATTCTTCTTTTTTATTAAAAATAGATGTTTCATACAATATATTTTGATTATGGTTTTCCCTCACAGAACTTCTCTCAGAATCTTTTCTTAAACACTGATGTTATTTTCTCTTGTAAACAAAGCTGTAAGGTACAAGGATTGTCATTTATCTTTAGGCAAATGAAGTGCTAGAAATGCAAGGTTCTACATCATTTGGCTTTAAGTAAGCATAGTTATTTGCTGCACTTGACATCTTTGAGATGTCTTTCTTTAGTTATGTGGCCCCATGGAAATAGAGTTTACTTATTGTCTTTGCTAAGATGCTTTCTGGAACACATATATTGTCTCTGTGGACCATTAAGGTTCTCTCAGTGGCATCTAAAGTTTCTGGTCCCTCCCAGTGGGACAAACTGATCTGATACTGCATGTATCACCTTTCCCCACATCTCCCCAGTTATCTTTCCAGGTCATCATAATTTCTCTGTTTTTCTATCTTGCTACATGGCTACTTATTTGTATTCTATATGTTTTACGTGTTTGGTTAGAGTTATATCAAAATATTTTTTATTATTCATGACTCTTGTAGAAGATGTTGTTTTCCTGATTTCTTTCTCAGCCAAGTTTTTGTTTGTTTATAGGAGGGCTATTGATTTTTTTTTTTTTTGAGTTAATCTTGTACCCAGCTAATTCTCTGAAGTTGTTCATCAACTGTGAAATTTCCTGGTAAAAATTTTGGGATACTTATACACACTATAATATCATCTGTGAATAGTGATACTTTGATTACTTCCCTTCTAATTTGTATTCTCTTGATCTCCTTATTGCTCATTGATCTCCTATTGCTCCTATTGCTCAAGAACTTTAATGACTGCTTCTATTTCTTTAGATCTATAGATCCATTTAAATGGTTTATCTGAACTTTGGCAATTGGTATCCATCAAAAAAATTTCAGTGTTTTTGTTTATTTTTGTTGTTGTTGTTGTTCTGTATATATATTTCCCAACTTTGTGGAGCATAGGCTTTTGAAATATGACCTAAGATTGTTTGGATTTTTTGGGTATCTGTTGTTATGTCCTCCTTTCTACTTCTTATTTTGTTAATTTGGATATTCTTTCTCAGGCTTTTAGGTAGTTTGGATAAGGGATTGTCTATCTTGTTGATTTTTGCAAGGAACCAACTCTTCATTTCATTGATTTTTTTGTATTGTTCTCTTTGTTTAAATTTTATTGATTTCATACCTCAGTTTAATTACTTTCTGTCATCTGTTCCTCTTTACCTTTTCCCCAGTGGTCATTGAGTAGAGAGTTGTTCAGTTTCCATAAGTTTGTAGGCTTTCTATTGTTTCTGTTGTTGAAGTCTAGCTTTAATCCATTCTGGTCTGATAGGATACAAGGGGGTTATTTCAATTTTGTTCTATCTGTTGAGACTTGCTTTGTGAATGAGCATGTGGTCAGTTTTGGAGACTATTCTGTGAGGTACAAGAAAATGATACACCTTTTGTGTTTGGGTGAAATGTTACGGAGCTACCTGTTAGGTCATTTGGTTCATAATGTTTGCTGACTCCATCATTTCTGTGTTTAGTTTTTGTCTGGATGACTTTTCACTGGTGAGGGAAGGATACTGAAGTCTCCCACTACTAATATGTAAGATTTGATGTATGGTTAAAACTTTAGTATTGTTTCTTTTACAAATATGGGCATCCTTGCATTTGGGGCATAGATGCTAGTAATTGAAACATTGCTTTGGTGGATTTCTCCATTGTTGAGCATGAAATGTCCTTCCCTATTTCTTTTGATTAATTTTGGTTGGAAATATATTTTCCTAGATATTAGAATAGCTACACCTCCATGTTTCTTGGATCTATTTGCTTGGAAAACCTTTTTTCAACCCTTTACTCTGAGGTAATGACTATTTTTGATATTGAGGTGTGTTTCTTGTATGGAGCAGAAGGTTGGATCCTATTTTTCTATCCATTTTTTTAGTCTGTATCTTTTTTGTTTGTTTTTCTTTTTCTTTTTATTGGAAATTTCCTTTATTTACATTTCAAATGTTTTCCCCTTTCCAGGTCTGCCCTTTGGAAACCATGTACTGCCGAAGTGAGCACAAGTCTGTATCTTTTTATGGGGGAATTGAATCCATTGATATTGAGAGATATTAATGACCAATGATTGTTAACTCCTGTTAGTTTGCTGTTGTTAGCTGTAGCAGTGTGTTTGTGTGTGTGTGTGTGTGTGTGTGTGTGTGTGTGTGTACACATCCATTCTTTTGTTTTTTGCTGGCAAAATATTTCCTGTATTTTTGTGGGTATAGTTAACTTACTTTGGTTGTAGTTTTCCTTCTAGTATCTTCTGTAGGGATGGATTTGTGGGTTGATATTGTTTAAATTTGACTTTGTCATAGAATATCTTGTTTTCTCCATCTATAGTGACTGCACGTTTTGCTGGATATAGTAGTCTGGGCTAGCATCTGTGATGTCTTAGAATCTGCAAGACATCTGTCCAAGATATTCTGGCATTAAGAATCTCTGTTGAGAAGTCAGGTATAATTCTATTAGGTCTGCCTTTATATGTTAGTTGGTGTTTTCCCCTTGCAGCTTTTAATATTCTTTGTTCTGTAAGTTTAGTGTTTTGATTATTATGTGGTGAGGGGACTTTACATTTTGGTCCAGTCTTTTTGGTGTTCTGTAAGCTTCTTGTGCCTTTATAGGCATGTTCTTCGTAAGGGTATGAATACTTTCTTCTCTGATTTTGATAAAAATATTTTCTAGCATTTGAGCTGGGATTCTTCTCCCTCTTGTACTCTTATTCTTCTTAGGTTGTATTTTCATAGTGTCCCAGATAACCTGGATGTTTGTGTCATGAATTGTTTTTAGATTTATCATTTTCTTTGACTGATGTGTTGCTGCCTCTGTTGTGGACTGCACATTGCCCCACCCTACTTTCCCTTGGGGGTTGGAGGTGAAGTGGCTCAGAATCAACAGCACAGACTAAGGGAGAAGGTAAGAAATGCTGCAACAAGCTCGTCTGAACTCTGTTGCAAGCTCCCTTAATACCCTCCACCAACACCCCATTGGTCCCAAGAAAGCATTTCTCCTAAACAGCAGTTCCCAATTACATGGTATTGTCTACATCAGTAATCTTTGCTCTCTCAGGCAGTCCTCAATAAGGTCCTCCTGAGGGAGATGCCTTTGAGACTTTGTGACCCCTCCCACCCCCCCAAATTTATGCAGATGTGGCTGTGCCGTTCCTCATATAATTGCACCCATTTGATTTTAGATTTTAACAGCCTAGTGGGAGAAAGGGTACTGTTGCCTCCACATTGTTGACCTCACCTGAGAGGATACTAGACTGTGCCTATCTTAGGTTGTCCTGCCTCCCAGGATCTTACCCATCATTGACTACTAGCCCTCAAAGAGATATCACTCTGGAGGTACATCACCCAAGGGGGAGATGAAGAACAGTCTATATAGTGGTCTCATGGATCTCTGCCATCCAGGCTTTAATCATTTACTTAGTGGGGCTGCAATCAAGATTTTTGTAAGCCATCAGCACCTGGAGGGTCATCTTATTTATAGAGTGCTGCCTAGAAACATGCTGTGTGAGACACTTAAACAAAATCCTTATTAGTATGACCTTTCTTCCCATCATAGCATAAGTGACTATCCATGAGGGGTCAAACAGCCTCTTAATATTGTCCCACACTCTTCCCAAAAATCCGGCATCTAGGGAAAGCACAGATATCCTGGTCACATTGAGGCTGGCTATGTTCTCCCTTAACAGCACAGAATAGTTAAGGAATTTGTCTGACCAGGTACCTTCAAGATATTGAGCCAACTGTTGTTGGGCTTCAGTGGCATTATGTACCTGGTAAGGGGTTAGGCAGATTGAGTGAAACCTTGGGTCGCTTGCCAATAGAGACATGTCCCTAACAAGGGCCAACTCCTCTGCCAGTAAGTCAATCTGTTGTAAAATGTGGATGGCTTGATAAAGTTGTTGATTTAGTACCTCCTGGGCCTGTAGCACTTCAGCTGACTTAGAGAGTACCTCATTGACATTCTCCACCATAGTGGCTATCTGGGTCAAGGCAACAGCAGCTGTTGTTGCCCATGGCAATGTCTGCAACAATGGCTGCAATGATGGAATCCATAATACCAAAATACCCATTTCCCCTGTGTAGGGGTTGTAAATAAGTCTGGGCCATCAGAGTAATGACATGAAAGTAAGTGATATTTACCATAGTCATCTAAATAGTGGCCGGTTCCCTCATCAGGATGACCATTGTTGAATAACCTATCCAGCAGTCAGTCAGAAGACATTTTTTCACTAAAGCTGTTCAGTCTATCTCTGACAATGGAGGTATTAGTGACCAGAAAGAAAAAGGGAGGTTGGACTCAGTCAGGAGTGGCTTTCTTGGCTGCCAATGGTCACATTCACGGGGGTCACCCCAGTCTACATTTTTGGTGACAGGTTTATATGGAAATACATCCTATTAAAGAGATGGCCACCTTTTAGGAGAGTAAGAGGGCATAAATTAATAAATTAATAATGGCTAGAGGGGCCACATAAATTCCAATTGCTCATAATGTGGTCATATCAGAATCGAATGGCTTACCTATTAACATAGGGAGTAATATTGGAAGTATAATGTGAGGTAAATCTCCACATGCCAAGTGTGAGTTTAGATGACAATATTGGGTAGTCCCCAGCAAAATTTATACCTAGTGCAGTGCTCCCAAGGGAAAGTCCCATGAAAGTGGGCATTTGAGGGACCCTTGGACAGCAAGGCATGGGTGAACATTATATGCTTGGGGGATCCTTTGGGGATTTGTAATCAGTAAGGGGAATGTGAAGTTGAATGCCTAAAATTGTGATATAGGTTAGATTTAAATCACCATGAAAGTCTCCCGTGGTCATATTATGTAGTTGGATACAAGGGCGGACAAAGGAGACATTAGTGGTAAAAGAGAGAATTTCCTCTATGGAACAGCTGCCTTCTAATTGTCCTGTAGTAGTGACTAAGTCCATGAAGGGCAAACCCAAACTCACACTGGAAGAGAAAAGAATAGGGTAGGCCAGGAAGTTAACTGCCACCAGCAAAAAAAAAAGGGGGGGGGGAACGGGGGTACCAAAGCCCAGAGCTCAATGACCCTCCCAGGCTGAAGGAGAATTAATAAAAACAATCTGCACATTACATCTCTTGGTTCTGGTCTTCTGGCTCCTTCATTGTCTCCTGGTCCATGGCCAGGCAAACATCTCTCAATGGCACCTTTATTGGTGCAGTTATGTCTTAGGGGAAAACACAAGCATAACCTCGCTCTTTGTCAGAATCAGAGCAGGCACATGCCATTGAGAGGTTATTGGGTCCCTGCATCTAACCAACGGGAGAGGAGTGTACTTCAGCAAAAATGCCCAATGTTTGTAAGCAAGGCTCAACCCTTTCTCACTGAAAGAGAGGGAGTTTCCATGGAATAGGACCTCCACCAATGCTAGGTATGGATCACTTTTGGATTCTGGGGAGGTGACCTGTGCAAATGCTGCTTTCAAGTAGTAATTTGCTCTTTCGAAGATTGCTTGGCTGTGAAGATTATAGGTATCCCAAAGAAGTGACTGATTCTCCATGAGGATAAGAAGGTGCTAAAGCAAGGATAGTTGAGCAAGTAGCTACCAGAACATGTACATACCTAAGATTACCAAAGGTTGAGTAATGAGTGACATACATTTGATAGATTACACTGGGGCATAGACCTCTAGGTTAACTGCTGATCTGCCTAAGGGACCCAGTGGTGCAAGAGGTGCACATGGAGCACAGGACCTTGCAAGATGTTTACATTGCAACATAGGTAATTTGGGCAAGATCTTATGTAAATTCTGAGGGGCAAGGTGAAATTGCTGGTGTAATATTCTGGGTTGTTCTAGTAAGTCCATGTCTACATCCATAATCAGGGCATCAATTCTCTCATTTCCTTCTGCTAATATGCCAGGCAATCTAGAATGTGATCTTATGTATGAGATGAACAAGAGATGTGCCCTGTTCTCTCGAGTCTTCTAGATAGAACACATGTAAACCTGTATAGGGTTATTTTGCTCTTTAATATAAGAGAAGGACAGGGTATGGACAGCTTGTGCTGCAAATTGGCTATCTGAGAAAATATTAATTGGCTCCTGTTGGCAACACTCAAAAATTTTTAGGAGTCCAAATAATTTACCTAGTTGAACTGAGCCAGAATTAGGGTGAATGTGAGTTATGTCCTTTTTCCCAGGTCTTTGGATAAGAACCCCATATCTGGATCTATTAGCAACAAAAAGGCTATAGTTACATTGGGAATGGCCTTGGGTGAGAACTAGGTATGCTGTAGGTTTTAACTCTAATTAGCAGCTGGGACAAAGCAGTAAGATTCTTGTCTGTTAGTATGTGATTACCCACAGAGCCTGTGAACCCCACCACCATTTCCTGAAAACTGATAGAATCTTCCCAAAATGATTGAGAATATTATAAGGAAAATGGTAGAATTATTTAGTCTGGCTGTCTGCTATAAGTTCTCCTTGCCAAGCCTCTCATAAGGGCATGGAGAAAGGCAATTTCAAACTCTGAGGTAACCTTAAGTAAATCAGAGTGGGTCTGGTGCAACCACATGAGGGGCACATTCTTCCATAATGCTCCTAGGACATCCCTCAAGAGACCACAAGCTTATGGCCAGGAGGGGTTTCCCTGGATCATGCCTTTCCAGAGTTGATGCAGAAAGGAGCACCATAACATTCTAGAGAAGGTTGCTAGCCTCGGGTGTTAGTTTAACCCTACTTAGAAGTTCTACTAGGCTCCTCCAAGAGAGAAAAGAGGTGCCCCATCTCCTGGTCCAGAACAGGCAGGAAATGTTTGAGCCAGTTAACAGTTTCACACAATTATTGCAGTTCCACAAGGGAGTAGGATTCTCGTACCATGATGGAGAAGGCCAAGGACTTAATCTTGTCAGAAACAGAAAAGCTCAGGAAGGCATATGTGGGAATTCTCTGAATCTATTTGGGAGCAACTGTTAAGTGGAGTTTTTCCAAGTTAAGCAGAAATTAAGAGGATATCCTTTCAAGGTTGGGCAGGCTATGGTGTGCAAGGATATTATCCATGTAATGGATATAGTCCATGTAATGGACTATAATGTCATTCCTGGGGACTCACTGTATGGCTTCAGTCTCATATAGTTGACAAATGGTTGGGCTATTTTTCATGCCCTGAGACAAGACTATCCACTGATACCTTTTAGCTGGTGGTTTTCATATTAGGCTCCCATACTGTGGGGGCAAAATGACATCTATCCTGGAGAGCCAGAGGTATCTGGAAAAAGCAATCTTTAATATCCAGGATCACCACATGGAACTTGGGTGGGATAGCACTAGGGTGAGGCAGTCCCATTTGAGTGGTCCCCATTTTTTCCATGTGTTCATTAATGGCTCTCAGATCTTGTAGAAGCCTATATTTTCCTGACTTCTTTTTAATGACAAAAATGGGAGTATTATGTCTGCTGGTCAAGGGTTTCAAATGACCCAAAGCTAATTGTTCCAAGATCAGTTCCTTGAGAGCAGAAAGCTTAGGTTCCAAAATGGACCACTGGTCCACCCAGATATCAGCATCAGACAGCCAGGCCATCAGTATAGGAGCAGGTTCCTCAATGTCAATTGGTGCTGGGTGGGCAGTGGCCATTATAATTGGGGGTGCTCCATTACTTAGTGACCTGTACTGTCCAGTTGGTCATATAGCATAACATCATCAAAAAAGATGCGGTCATCCATAGTAAGGACAACACCCATGTCTTCCAGAATATTTCTTTCCTAAAGGCTGTGGGGGAACATCAGCCACAGCAGGTGTAAAAGGTCCGTGATTGCTGTCCACGTCCTGCCAACAGACAGGTCAGGTAGTTATTTTGGGCTCCTGTTGGCATCCAACTCCCATAATGGAGGGACCAGACCAGAATCCTGATGGGGGAACCTCTATGATTCATTTTTTGTTATTATAGTGACATCTGCCCCTGTGTCAACTAACTCTTTAATGGGTATACAGTCTAAATGTACAGTCATCTTCAGGAAGTGAGGAAACACAGGCAAGGTCCAAAAGACTCCTGGCCAAGCAAGGGTCCCTTGTACTGGCAGGGCTGAGGGCTGCCCCTTTTGGAGTTTAAAAGTTGCCTTCCTGCTTTTGAGAACAACACTCCTTAGCCCAATGGAAACCTTTGTTACAACAAGGAAGACATCTGGTCTTGGGCCTAGCTGAGAGGCAGTCCCATCTGAGGTGACCAGGCTTGCCACCACCCCAACAGATGCCATCAGGGGGCCCTTCTAGAGGAGGGCACGTCCTCTGTATATGCTCCATGACCTAGGCACCAATGGAGGCAGTCAGGGTTCCATTGGGGCCCACACCAGGATCCAAATCACTAGTGGCAACAACCCATTTAAGGATATCATCAATCTTTATGGCTACCACAGCATTTAGATTGGGGGAGTTAATGCCCTCCCAGGCAAGCTTCTTGATAAGCATATCTCTGGTAGTGCTAGCATCGACCTAATTTTCCACTGCCTTAGTCACACAGGACAAGAAGTCTGTGAAGCGTTCCTTAGACTTCTGGACAATATTGCAAAAGTAAGCAGAAGGGTCCCTAGCAGTTCAGGGCTTAAGGGCCTTAAAGGTAAGATCAGCAACCTGGTTAAAGTAAGTATGCAGTCAGATAGTGGCCTGAGTGAAAGGGTTAATGTGACCCTGTGACCAGTAATTATATCAAAACTAATTATATAACATTAAGGTTATATTCCAGTTTAATCCTAGCCTGATTATCAGCCAAGTTATGATAGTCAGACCTCTAATTAAGAAACACAGCCTTAAGGAGATTAAACCAATCATAAAAGGTTTTGAGATGCATGGCCCATTGCTTTAGTACTTGTTCAAAACAAGAGGAATTTGGGCCAGTGTCACTGGCAGCTTTTCTTATTAGTGCCATGTCTGCCAGAGTAGTGGGAATTCAGGGCCTAGTCATCACATCAGTGCCGAGATTGACAGAGAACGCCTCATGATATTCCTGAGGATAATGGGGCCCCCGCGAAGAGGCAGTCTAGCACTTGGGATGAGCATTCCAGGATTCCTTGAACCACAGGGAGCTCTTGTTTCTAGAAAACTGATACTTAATGCTCTCCTTGGCTTGTAGTATGATGACCAACCACAGTTATTTCTAGACTTTCATTGTCTTTGCTAACTAATTGTTATAGCAACAACAACAATTCTCACATGTAGTTTCAGGAAATTTATATTCAATGCATTTTGGGATATATTAACATGCATTTTTTGGGAATCATCCTGAAAGACTGGGTTAAATGGTTCCAGGACCATTCTTTGCAAATATGGGGTAAATTACTATGACTTCTATATATGATTTATGTATTGGGTAAAAGGAGGCTAAACATTAAAGTTCTCTGACCAATGAAGGTGAAAATGACTTATATTTGTCTAATACAACTAAAAACAAGAATACATTAAAAATGCATTCTATACCCTTGGACATCAGGCAATGAAGAAAACAGAGAAGTTAGAATCAAAAATAAACCTTCACTTTGCCCTGGCTACAATCTGGTGAAAAATTTCTTGGGCAGGGGGAATTTCAAATACAGATGCCTATTCCTTTTCCTTTTCCCTTTCCCCTTCCATTTCCTTTCCCTTTCCCTTTCCCATCTTGTTTAACCCTTGCGTTTTTATTATGCTACAATACCAAAGAATACAGATAGTGTTGTTTTCTTTACAGGCATTTAAATGACAGTGGATGCTAGGCAGAAAGGAAGGAGAGTTCCATGGGCACCAGTCTCTTGCCCTGTACCATTGAGACATGAATAGCCATGTGCCAGCTTCTCCTGAGACAAATTCATAGTTAATGTCACTCATACCCTTTACAAATGAAATGACAAGCAGGCAGTAAGTCCTCTTCTGAAGTGAGAGTGGGTACTTACCGTATGAAGATCAGGAAAGATGGAATCTTCCGAGGCACAATTCCTTCTGTGTTCAAGAACAAACCCTGTTTTACAGAAGTCCAGCCTAAAGTCAAAAGAAAAGGAGATTGGTGACATGCCAGAGGACAAGGTAAGAAAATGGGAAACATTAAGAGTCCTTTTAATGTGATAGGTAAACATTAAGAGTCCTTTTAATGTGATAGGGGCCTTATATGTCCCCAGAGCCCTATTCCTAAGGGCAGTGAGGTAAAGGCTTTTCCTGCTGAGTCTGCCAGTGAAGGTATGGAGTCAGAACATTAAAAGAAAGAAGCAGGGTTCAAGTTCAATAGTGGCAAATCTCCAAGAACTCATCTTCAAGCTTTGTTCATATTGTCTCATTAAAAATAACCCAGCATTGGCAGTTCAGTAAGTGCCACAGCCCCACAGGCTTATGGCAGGAAATGCAACTAGCTGGTCCTTCCTGGCTCCAAACTAACTAGCCACTCAGTCCTGGCCTCCAACTAATATCATTGAAAGAAATAGTTCTCACCTCAAAGGAACAAAAAACAGACTTTACTCTGGGGCGTATTTTACTGACTATGGGCCAGGTCACAGATGTAGGCTATTCAACTTCCATGTACTAACTTCAAAGCAGCATTATGAAAATTTTATAGTTTTACAGACCAAAGAAGGTCCTAAATTAAGGTAAATTTAAAATACATTGATGAGGACATAAGAGAAGAGGTTCAGAAAGATGGGAGTAGCTTTTCTATAGGTCTAAGATGATATCTAATAATGTACGTAGCTTTTGGGGAGGTGAGTCTGCTAAGTTAATAGATTCCAAAAACCTTTTATCTACTAGTCACATGATATCAGTTCCTGTGCAGAATTGGCCAAACTCATCACAGTTTGTCTTGTGACTTCTTGTCAGGATATTTGGAATTAGTGGCCCACTCCTTGGACACTGGAACCTTGAGAGGTGGTGTTGTGGAAAGCTGGTGTCCCTACTCACTTGTACATTTCTGCAAACCACAGAACAGAAGGCAAGGGCCACTGTGGTTTTTTTTTTTCTGGTGCTTTGTGTGGCTCAGTAAATAGAGACTCTACATACATATTAGTGATAACCTCTCTTCCCCTGAAAGTTAATAATAAATGAAAGTCTTTGGAAAGATGAAAAGAAAACACACTAAATTTTCTCCTCCCAAAAGCCAATCAAACAAAACTAAACAAAACAAAAAACAAAAAACAACCCAGAAATATTTCTGCTACTTTAATATGTGTTTGAGTCATCTGGGACTCTTAAAGTTTTCATTTCTAACCCCCCAGGTAACATTTTCACAGCATGTAATACTAACTGATGGACAAAACCTTTTAAAAAATTCTTTCTTTAGGGTATAATCATGTTTCCCTTGGACACTGCATATACAAATCTCAGTGAAGTGTTCAATACAGACACGACATCTGATACACACTCATTGACCTCACTGTGGCTGTTACTACTGGCTTTTAAGGCATGGAGAATAGAGAATGTGAAGAGAGAAATACAATGAGGATTGAGAGATGGAGATGGGGGGTTAAGATTCCAGCCTTATCTGTTATGAGCTATGTGACTTGAGCAAGTTACGTAGCCTGACACGGTCATGTCAAATATAAAAACGGGGGCAGGAGGGGTCAATCTCATGGAATTGAGAGCATTGTGTAACTGGTGGATAGGTGGTGTTCAATAAATGTAAATTGTTTGCCTTCTTCATTTTAGGCAGATTTATATTTTGACACTTGGCCTTATCATAACACAATTGCCAAGAATATTATAATCTCTGCGGCATTCAGCTCTTTATTATTATCTTTGAATGAGGGGTAATGATTAGGATCCTTAAATTAATTAGTGCATGTAAGACATGTTGAGAATTTGATTGCTATCCATCCATGTCTATTCTTATTTCCTTCATTTAGTAGTAAAGTTGGTATGGACAACCAATCTTGCAAAGGAGGTATAAAAGAGTTGGCATCTGAGAAATTACAAAGAAAGGAAAAATGAAATAAAAAAAGAAAGGATGTAAAAGAAACTTTTACTCTCCTGTACTAATTGTCATCTTGGAGGCTTAGTGTCTTCTCTGTTTGCTAACCTAGGCCTTTTCCTGGAAACTTCTAGCTTCTGTACAATCTGATGTAGGCTTAGAATGTTTTCAGCCTCTGAAAACTTACTTCCAAAACTTACTGCCAAATAAGTTCACTCTTTTTAGTTCTTTCTGAACTCTAGCTAGCTGGTTCAACTTTGCTGTTCTGGTTCAAAACTCTTCTCCACCCTAACTGATATAATCTGGTTTCTCTCAGCTTCTTCTAAATTGCTCTTCTTGGCCCCATGCTAACATTGACAATATGTTCTAATCTTCTGGTTCCTTCTCATTCTCTGGCTCATTCTGTCTTCACCTGTGTCTAGCTTGTCTTCTTTAATCTGTCTCTGTAAAAGTCTTCAGGCAATACTGTCTCCTCCCTCTCTGTGCCACTCTACTCTCCCTCTCAACTCTACTGCACTGTCTCTACAAACTCTACTGCATGCCTGGACTGTACTCTCTTTTTCCTGTACTGTCTGTCTCTCTCTTAAATAGCTTCCCTTTCTTCTCTCTTCTTATGAGAGTTGAGCATATCCTACCTATCCTGTCAAATCTTTCTCTGATTTGTCATTTTTTCTGCCACTCAATTAGATGTCACTTTCAAACATGGGTGCTTCCTTCTACAAGCTACCTTTACGTTCATGTGATTAAAGGTGAGTACTAACGGTGTGTGTATATTCCAGCCAGAGGCATTAAAGGTGTGTGCTAAGGGTTGAGCCAGACCCTAACTAGAAACAGGTTCAAATATCCTGTAACAAAAGGACAAAAGAAAGGTAGGGCATTCTCAGACCTCACCCATGGACAGTATGATTTAACAAATCTGGGGTGGGCATTAGACATCATTCATGTTTTATAAATCTTCAGAAGTTTGCATATGGCTTTTCATATGTTTTCTTTATGTGACCAGGCAGAGAAGCACTACTCTATTAGAGAGCAAAATCTTGACCACTGTTGACCACACAACTTATTAAGTCTTTCCCACTGGGAGCTCCAACCTTCCCAAATTTTAGTCTTCTGATTTATGTATTCTGCCATGAGAAGAGTTGTGGTCCTAATGCACACTGGAGTCCCTTGGCACACTGGAGTGAGCACTTCTAAAGCCATCTTAATAACATAGGGAAGAGGAGAGTCTGTTCAGTATCTCCAATACTTTGCTTTGTAACCATGTCACACAGAAATCCTCTGGTTCCTGCCTCAGGTTGTATAAGATATTACCCTAGAAGCTATGTGGTTTTTTAGACAGAAACAACTTTTTACTTTAGGCAGTGACTTCTGAATGGCAAGGATATGTATGTATGCCTTCTTATCTTCAGCTGTACAGGAGAGTTTTATTAATATCATTGTTCATATACTTTAGAACAAAGTGAGGTAGCTTAAATATGTATTCTGGACCAAATGCACAACAGTGAAGCTGCTCTTGAATGCAAATAATAGGTTCCTGATCCTTGGCTCTTAATTGTCTTCTAGGAGGGATTTGAACATGATGACTTCCGGTTCCATCCTGATTACTAAGTTGGAAACTCTGATTTTGGCTCAAGTACTGGCAGGATTCTTTGGAAGTGCAATATGTATTTATTCTCTCATGTATTATATCCCAACCTGACTACAGTTGTATCTCCCTCCTCTCCTCCCAGTCTCTCCTGTCTGTCTTCCCACACCCCCAGATCCATTCCTCCTGTTTCCCTTCAGAAAGACTAGTCTGTCATAGATATCAACTGAACATGGCATAACAAGTTATATTAAGACTAGGCACAAACCCTCATATCAAGGCTAGATGAGGCAAATCAGTAGGAGGAAAAGGGTCCCAAAAGCAGGCAAAGGAGTCACAGACAGCATTTTTTCCCATTGTTAGGAGTCCCTCAAGAGGATACAGTTAAAACAGAGAGTTTTCAAGTGAGGAATCTCAAATGACTGAGATGCACTTAAAATGTTCAACATTCTTAGTTATTGGGGAAATGTAAATCAAAGAGAGAAAAGGGGGGGGGAGGTTCAAGTATGGGAAGAGACAGAAGTCCAGAGGGCTAGGAGAATGAATAGAAATATGTAGCAGTGGAGGTGGGGAATGGGGGTAACCACTAGAAAGTCTCAGACACCAGGAATGTGAGAGGCTCCAGGACCCAGTAGGGATGACATTAACTGAAATACCCAACTGAGGGAAGATAGAACCTGAAGAGATGACCTCCAGTAGATAGGCATGGCCCCTGATTGAGGGATGGGGCCACCCACCCTTCTCAAATATTTTAACCCCAAATTGTTCCTGTCTAAAGGAAAGACAGGGACAAAAATGGAGCAGAGATTGAAGGAAAGGCCACCCAGAGACCTTGGGCTCCATCCCATCTGCAGACACCAAACACCGACAGTATTGCTGATGCCAAGAAGTGTTTGCAGACAGGAGCCTAGTATTACTGTCCTCTAAGAGGTTATGCCAGCATCTAACTAAGACAAATGCAGATATTCACAGCCAACCATTGGACTGAGCCCGGGGACTCCAATGGAAGAGTTAGGGAAGGACTGAAGGAGCTGAAGGGGGACTGCAACCCCATAGGAAGAACAACAATTTCAACTAACCTGACCCCTCAGAGTTCCCAGGGACTAAACTACCAACCAAAGAGTTGACATGGCTGGGTTCATGGCTCCTGCCAGAGGATTGCAATATCTGGCATCAGTAGGAGTGGAGGCACTTGGACCTGTGGAGGCTCATTGTCCCAGTGAAGAGGGATGCTAGAGGAGTGAGGTGAGAGTGAGTGGATGGATGGGGGAGCACCCTCTTAGAGGAAAAGGGGAGGAGAGATGGGATAAGGGTTTGTGGAGGGGAGTCTGGGAAAGGGAACAACATTTGAAATGTAAATAAAAATAATCAATAAAAATGTAAAAAGGAAGAAGATGAGAAAGACAAAGAAGAAGACGATGATGATGATGATGATGATGAAGAAGAAGAAGACGACAGTGAAGAAGGAGGAGGAGGAGGAAGGTAGGAGGAAGAGGAGGAGAAGAGGAAAAGGAGGAAGAGGAGGAGGAGAAGAGGAGGAAGAAGAAGAAAAGAAGAAGGAGAAGGAGAAGGAGGAGGAGGAGGAGGAGGAGGAGGAGGAGGAGGAGGAGGAGGAGGAGAAGGAGAAGGAGAAGGAGAAGGAGAAGGAGAAGGAGAAGGAGAAGAAGAAGAAGAAGAAGAAGAAGAAGAAGAAGAAGAAGAAGAAGAAGAAGAAGAAGAAGAAGAAGACCTATGTCAGACCCATTCAGGTTACCTGATTGTTGGTTCAGTTCAGTTTCTGTGCGCCTCTATGAGCCCTGGTTAATTGATTCTGTGGGCCATGTTTGTGTAATCTACTTGACCCCTTTGGGTCCTCCGATCCTTCTCTTCCTTCTTCTGTGGGATTTCCTGAGCTCTGGCTAATGTTTGACTATGGGTCTCTGCATCTGCTCCTATCAATTGCTAGATGAAGTTATCTAATGATGACTATGCTAGGCTCTTCTCTATGAGGATAAGTCTCTGGGCTAACCATGAATTCTGGTTCCTAGCCCTCTAGGAAGTATCAGGCTTGGGCTAACTCTTGTGGCATGGGTCTCAAGTTGGACCAATCATTGGCAAGCTCTGAGCCACCTTTACCACAGCACATCTTACAGGCAGGACAAATTGTAGTTTGAAAGTTTTGTGGCTGTGTTCGTGTCTTAGTCCCTCCCAAGGAAGTCTTGCCTGCTTACAGAAGATGTCCAGTTCAAGCTCCATATCCCCTATTACTAGGAGTGTTCACTAGGTCACCTTTGTAGATTCCAGGGAGTTCCCACTGAATCAGGTTTCTACCTTGCTACCCAGATACTTCCCAATTCCAATTGTCTCTCCCAATATTCTTTAACCTTTTCCCACCTAATCGCCCTGTTCCCATCCAGAATTGCCCCCAGTCCACCTGCAAAATCTAGTCCATTTCCCCTTCCTGGGGAAATCCATGTGTCTTCCCAGATGAGCCCTCCTTGTTACTTTCTCCCAGGGTCCGTGGATTGTAGAATGATATCTTTTACCTTATAGCTAATATCCACTTACAAGTGAGTACATATCATGTTTGTCTTTCTGGATCTGGGTTATATCAGGATAATTTTTTTCTAGTTCTACCCATTTGCCTGTAGATTTCATGATGTCATTTTTAAATACCTGTGTAATAATACATTGAGCAAATGTAGCACATTTTCTTTATTCATTACTCAGTTAAAAACATCTAAGTTGTTCCCAGTTTGGGGCTGTTATGAATTAAGCTGCTATGAACATAATTGTGCAAGTGTCCTTGTGGTAGGATAGAGAGTCCATTGGGAACTGCAATATTTTTTATTAACTTTTTGAAAATTTCACATATGCATATGATCTATATTGGTCATTTTTACTCTCATAATCCTCCCCTTAATTTCTACCAGATTGAGCTCTCAACACTCTATCACCTCCAAACTTTATGTCCTCTCTGTATCTCTGTCTCTGTTTCTCGCTCCATAAATTTTCCACTGCAACCAAGTTGAATATCTCTTATACTCATGGGTGTGGGGCCATCCACTGGATTATGGTTGACACACCAAGGGACACAACCTTAGAAAAACTAAATCTCCCCAGAATTGAATCAACTGTAAATGTCTCTTCAGCTAGGAGTAGTTCCTTCTTACTTCTTGTTGGAATGTTGAATGGCTTAATCCTGTGAGCCGTTGGCTGCTACTATAAGTTTAAGGAGAGGATAAGTCATACCATGTCCAGAAGAGACTCTTGCTGTGGTCCTCCACAGCCTCTGGCTCTAAGAATCTTTCTGTTCCCCTTTCCTTGATGTTCAGAATCACAGAGAATAGAGGCCAGGGTCAGTGTGATATAAATGTACTATTTGTGGCTGAGCGCCTCAAAGACACTTTATTATCTGTACTTTAATTAGTTGTAAATTTCTGTATTAAACACTATCCACTATACAAAGAAACTTCTCTGATCAAGTCTTGGAGCTGCATTAATTTATAAGCATAGATTTAGAAATTGAGAGGGTAGTCTTGTACTGTGTCCATTCAGCAAAATAATAGCATGCTCACTTATGGTGCCTCTAAGCCCCCAAACCATGGCTTCTTAGTCAAATTTGTAGTTTGAAGCTGTTTCCTCCTATGGAGTAAGCTATGAACCCATTAAGACAGTGATTTATACCAGTAATTCACTCATGGACATGCTTTCCCAGATAGGCTGTTACTGTAGCTTACAGCATCATAGCTAGGTAATGTGGGTGATGAATTTCCCCCTCATCTGTCTAAGGTTAAAGAGGAAAAAGAAATAATGGACAGCAAGATTTAAATAAAGAAAAGGAAGAATAAGGATGGGAAGAGAGAGAGAGATGATAACTAATACTAAAGATGCTTGAAAAAGCCCTACAGAAACCTACTATATTATGAGCTTCATATACATTGTTTGGATATTCATAGACAAATGTTTAATTGGAAGTACCCTACACAAGGAATAATGCTTTTCCCAGAAGTCATAGCTTCTCAAATAAAAAGCCCAGGGCCATGTGTGATATACCTCCAGTGGTGTTATCTGTCAGAATTATCCTAGAGTCCCACGCACTTTAGTCACAGGACGTGAAGAAATTAAGTTGCTACCAGGAGAAGCTTTCTTCCTCCATCTTTTTGTTTAGTTTCATTTTAATTAACTCCCAGAAGATCCTAATGGGAGCTGGTTTTGAAATCTAGCCCACACAGCTCTTCTGCCCGCACATTAATTTGAAACTTACAAATCTGCAGAATTTGCTTTATTCCTATTCTCTTCCAATCTATCTTAGTAAAAATAATAATAAATGTCCTTATTAATGTAAGAGATTCTTCCTTTAAGTGGTATCTTAGGGTTTTATTACTGTGGAAAAAAAAACCATGACCACAGCAACTCTTATAAAGGGAAAGATTTAGTTGGTGCTGGCTTACAGTTTCAGAGGTTTAGTCCACTATTATCATGGCAGGAAGCATGGCAGCATCCAGGCAGACATGGTGTTGGTGGAGTCAAGAGTTCTACATCTTGATCTGAAGGCAGTCAGGAGGAGACTGGATTTCCATACTGGGTAGAGCTGGGAGAGCATAGGAGACTCTCAAAACCCAACCCCACAGTTCTGTACTTCCTCCAACAAGACCACACCTACTCCAATAAGGCCATGCTTCTTAGTAGTGGCACTTTTTATGGGCCAAGCATTCAAATACATGAATCTATGGGGGCCAAAACCTACTCAAACTACCACAGTTGGTGTTCTTAAGGGGATTTTGGTAAGGTCAAGAATGATACTCAAGAATAAGTTTCCCTAACCTTTGGAAATCAGGAATATGTAGTTTTGTGTGGTTAAAAAAGGGTTTTGCAGATGGTATTAAGGATTTGGGATGAGGATATTAATGGTTGGATCAATGTAATCACAAGGCCCTCATATGGCAGGCAGAGACAAGAGGGTCAAAATCACAAGAGGATGGAGGTCAGGGTCAGTGAGAGACAGTTGAAGATGTTGTGCTGCTGTCTTGAAGTTGGAGGAAACACAGAAGCCAAGACACGCAGGAGACATCAAGGTATAGAGAAAAAAATAAGGAAAGTGACTCTCTCCTAGAGATGTCAGAGGGAGCCCAGCCCTGCCTTTGGAGTCCTTGTGACTGAGCTGCAAGACAGTAAATGAGTTGTACTTTGTTAGCTCAACAGTAGAAATCTAAACCAGAAGTATTTTTTGTTGTAGACGATACAACATCCTTCACCACCCTAGAGGTTTGTGATGGTTTGAATATGCTTGGCCCAGGGAGTAGCACTATTTGGAGGTATGGCCTTGTTGGAATAGGTGTGTCAAAGTCACTTAGGGACTTTAAGACCCTCATCTTAGCTGCCTGGAAGTCAGTCTTCCACTAGCAGCCTTCAGATAAAGATGTAGAACTCTCAGATCTGCTTGCACCATGCCTGTGTAGATGCTGCCATGTTCCCACCTTGATGATAATGGACTGAACCTCTGAACCTGTAAGCCAGCCCCAATTAAATGTTGTCCTTTATAAGACTTGCCTTGGTCATGGTGTCTGTTCACAGCAGTAAAACCTAAATGAAAGCAAGGTTCGATTTCCTTTTTAGTTAGCATTTGTTTGTTGGTTATAGGTGTTTGACAAACATCAAATGTCTATTAACTTACCCATGTCTTCTTGCAAACAGTAAGTGGACTACAGCACTGGGTGGCAGGCCTGACCTCTTCCTTTCTTCTTTCTATTCTCCACATTGTTCATCTAGGTTCAGCACTCCCAAAGTAGTTGCATGGTCCCTCAAGGTGAGCCTGAGCAACTAAACACACTGTCCTAGTGCCAAAGGCCATGTAGGAGAAACAAGGGCTTTAGAACTCATGGAATGCAGCCCAGCTGTTAGCACAGCCAGTTGAGAAATAACTCTGAGGACCTGTGTCCTGAGGATTTCATGCTGTTATAAATTTCTTCTCTGCTTGCTGCCTTTGTATTGCCAGGGAAATGTTAGTGATCCCCCCCAAAAATAGACAGGAGCTGATCTGATGCAGCTCACAGCAGGGTCTTTATTTTATTCAAGCTAGCTCGGGGGGGGGGGGGGGGGGCTTTGGTATGTGTGGGGAACCCTGAATATTTATCAGGGCAAAGCTTTAAGTAAGCAGCAAGTGTGTGGGGGATGGGGGGAGGTGTTGTGAGAAATATTAGAGAGAGAGAGAGAGAGAGAGAGAGAGAGAGAGAGAGAGAGAGAGAACTGGCACTTTCCAGAGCTAGAGCTGGCACAGCCAGGTGATCTCAAGTCAGCCATCTCTCTGTGCCAGAGCTCCAGAGTCCCTTGGTGGATCTCTGCCACCAGGCCCACACAATGACCACCCACCTCATGGTCAGCAATCACAACACCCATTTACCTGGTAGAATCAAAATTCTCAAAGCTTATAATTAACCAATCAGATTTATGTATCAATAAATTCTTAATTTACAAGAAGCCAGTACAATAATTTCAGTACCAATTGATAATGATAAAAACTTTATCTCAATTATTCTAATCTCATGATATCATAACTTGTGGTTGGTTAAAGCCATGTTGGTTCATGTCTGCAGCATCTTCCTCTCTTCCTCTACCCTCTTCATCCTGAGATGCTCTCTGTCTCTGCAACTCTTAGCTACACCTCCCCTTTCCCTGTCCAATCGCAGGCCTCCTGCTGTCCTAATGTAATTGGTCAGGGAAAATCCTGCGACATATCACCCTTTCTGTTTAATTAAATAAAAAAAAATTCTCTCAAAATATAAATTGAGCACAACTATTACCATTTTGTAATTTATAAAGTACAAGATAGACCTAGCACCCAGTCCATCATTTTTGTCAATTAAATAGAACCTCTGTCATCTATCCTAATTTAAAGGAGTTATAATTTACACCTGACTTATGTCCTGGCTTAGATAGTATGACATCTGAAAACCATCCTCTCGAAACTGTTCTCTCAAAGTAAATAGCCTGGGTTGGCTAGGAGACAATGTAGTTTTTCAACCCTGTCAGAAATCTAAGAATGACTAATATTACCTGAAAACATGAGAAGTACAAAATATAGCTTCCAAAACTTTGCCAATTTATAGAGACCACTGATCACCTGGACAGTCCCTACTTGAAAACATTGGAGCATCAGTCTTTAGCCTGACTTCTGGCCCAGGATCACTGACAGACCTTAGAGAAACAGGAATTAAGGACTAGCCTAATCTGTCTCAGCAGATCTAAGCTGTCCTAACCTGAAAATAATGTCCTATTTTTGGACAGTATTATGTATGTAAATGAAATGAGGCAATTCTTGCCTAGTGGCTGTCTCACTGCAACGGGAGTAACTCATAGATGCTCAATTTATTCTTTGAATCCAAGAAAGGAAAAGCTGTCAGGAGCAGACTAGTCTCAACAACAAGTGAATAAAGAACATTAAATGTCACAGACGTTTTTGAAAACCAACTAACTATGTAAAGTAATGTTGTCTGTTAACTACTCTCAGCTATTTCTAATTAAAATATCTGAAAATACCCTAACAATAAACTCACAGCAATGAATTTTCTATTTGGCTCTTAACTCATAGACTTAATCATCTCAGATCAGTTTATAAAAACAGTAATAGAAGGACTGGGTCTAAACCTTGAACTTTCAAATTTTTAGTATCAATAGAAGAAATTTATACCAATGAAAACCTTGATTTTGTATCAAAATAAATTCTATATCAAAATTAGAAATTATGACTTAAGTTTAGTCACTATTAAAGGGATTTCTACTAAATGAGATTATGGCTATGCAATCAATTCTAGCTATTTCTCCCTGTTCCAGTATGGCCATTTCTACATTCCCTAGAAAGACAACCTATAATAACCACCTCCAGCTCCAAAGCCCAGGGAACTGGGTCGATGACTCTTTATAACTTCTTCAAGCTGAATATGGGCATTGAGCTATTATGAAGGGGGGGGGAGGGTAGAGAAAATAGGACTGATTACTCTCTGATGTCTGTGTCTTGACTGGATCTGGCTGAAAGTTCAGGACATAAGGAGTTTCAGCAGGTCAGTTCAGCACATCTGACGAGGAGATTCACCAAGGCTGTATCTTGTGTAATATACAAGTCTCAAAACAAAATTTTAGTATCATCAAGATAATGTTTCCCCCAAAATAGCTTATCCTTCAGTCAGTAGTCAGAAAACCCTTTATTTAGGCTCTCTCCCAGAGGAATAATATAACCACAAAACTCAAAATCACACCCATTTTGAGAATTAAAACTATCTAAAACAAATGAAGTAAATTGAAATACTGTATGTGCCTATACTTAGGCCTTTCTATTTTTCCCAGCAGGATAAAAAACCCAAGATTCCCGTGGAGCCCACGTTAGACAGAATATGAGTATCCATAGCTGGTTAAGCAATCTTATTATTATCTACTGTTCGGCTTTCTGCCTAGAGCAGCCATCTTGGCTTTTTTTTTTTTTTTTTTTTTCGAGAAAGGGTTTCTCTGTATAGTCCTGGCTGTCCTGGATCTCACTCTGTAGACCAGGCTGGCCTCAAACTCAGAAATCCACCTGCCTCTGCCTCCCAAGTGCTGGGATTAAAGGTGTGCGCCACCACTGCCTGCTAGAGCGGCCATCTTATTATACCATTTATTTGTTTGGCTCTCTTCCTGGAGCCACAAACATATTTTATTAATACCTGTATAATATCTCTCTGTTAATCTCAATACCTGGAGCCACAGACAATATTATTTATTACATACATATTAATATTTATTACATACTATTAATAGTACATAGTAATTAATACTATTAATAGAACTTAGTAATATGTAATTATTTATTACATACATATTAATAGTACATAGGCAATATTATCACTGCCTCTCTACTCTGGAGTCAGTGACTAATTTTTCCTATCTTACTTCTGAACCAAAAGCGAAATTTCCCCCGTGATTTGGACAGAATCTGAATATAAATCTATCCTAAAAGCAAATAATCCTAATTTTAAATTTACAGTTTAATCCCTCTGCCCTAAAAATTTGACAACTTGAATTCTTTTTATCTATCTCCAAGCAGCCTGTAATTTCCCACAGAAGGGGACCTCAGGTCTGCTTTGTTTTAACTCCTGCACTTGAGTATGCATGACTCATCTCAGTGCTCACTTAACAAAATAAAAAAATAAAATTAAATAAAAACTCCAATTTTCAGGCTAATAATCTTAAATTTCTAGTGAATTCTTTCCCAGCACGTTGGTTCGCCACCCATTGTGGGAAATATTAAAAAAGAAAACTGGCATGTTCCTAAGCTAGAGCCAGCACCAGCCAGCCACAGGGCTCCAGCAGGGTGATCTCAACTCAGCCATCTCTCTGTGCCGTGCTGGAGCTCCTGAGTCCCTTGGTGGATCTCTGCCGCCAGGCACACACAACGACCACCCACCCCATGGTCAACCATCACAACACCCATTTACTGGGTAGAATAAAAACTCTTAAAGCTTATAATTAATAATCAGATTTATGTATCAATAAATTCTCAACTTACAAGAAGCCAATACAATAACTTCAGAACCAATTGATAATGATAAAAGCTTTATCTCAATTATTCTAACCTTATAATATCACAACTCGTGGCTGGTTAAAGCTACACTGGTTCATGTCTGCAGCCATCTTTCTTTCTCCCTCTACTCTTTTCCTCCTGAGACACTCTCTGTCTGTGCAACTCTTAGCTCCACCTCCCCTTTCCCTGCCCAATCACAGGCCTCCTGCTGCCCTAATGTAATTGGATGGGGAAAAGCGACAGGGAGGTTAAGTGTGTAAGCATCTAATTGGAAAGCTATTGTGGCCTTTAAAATAATTGGCTGGTGCTGGGAATCATAAACGTAATTTCTGCTCCCCTCTGTATTGGTGGTCATTAGGCAAGGGGTGGGCTTGTAACATGAAGGTGCAGGGCTGTTGGGGTAATAACCTGGAGATGCTAGTCTTGCTGAGGTTGTAACCTGGAGATGCTGGTCTTGTTGGGGATTAGCCTAGAGACTGGAGCTAGGCTCAGGTTTTGTTGGGGGGCAACTTGGAAACTAATGCTAGGTACCAGCCTGTTAGTTTATCTGAGTTCAAACTTAGGTCAGGTTCTCTAAAATGGGGTCTGAACTTACAAGAGTTAGCCTCTCATCCTGACACCCCTCTTAATCCAATAATGGTAAGAAAACTCTAAGGCTTCCAGCCCCTCACTGGACAGTATCTCTGGAACTCACAATAATAATGTTAGATCTCTTTTAGGCACTGCTGCTGGAGTAGATAAATGACTCAGTCACCACCCTAGGAAAGAACTTAGAGATGCAGATCAGCAATGATCACAACCCTTAGAAAGCTTTGGAAAAATAAAATTGCTAGTGAAGCTAGGTTAAGATGATTTTGCTACTGGCTCTGATGTAGAAAACCTTAGGGAACAATTTGAAGTTGAGAAAGGCACACTCTTATTAGTTAATTAGGAAACTTTTATGGCTAGAAAACAAGAACAATGGCAGCATTGGCTGACATGACTCACTGAGGCTGGACAGGTGATGATTGGTTTCTTATACCCATTTTTACCCTAAGCTTCCTGATATGATTTAATAAGAATTGCTGATGAGTAGCCACTCATTCAGAGGATTTAAAGTAGATATGACTGATTTTAATATAAATGTTTAGATTTGTGATTCCTTTAAGATTCTTCTAAGATTACTTTTAAATATAAATAATAAAATAATCAGTACTTGTCTTGTAACCAAAAATTGCTACCTGCAAGTAAGAGAAAATAACTGAGAAAACTACCTTACTTGCTCACACTTTGTTAATCTACAACAAGTTGCTTAGTTACGAATGTACATGGGTTCTTGGAAACAATTTGTTTTCTTTATCTGTGCTACGTAATATTATTTCTTGTAAAGGTATTGGGGAACATATCACTTTTTCATAGTAATTCACTAGAAGAAAAATAGAATGTAATCACATTGTAGTTTTTACTGCTTGAAAGATTTTGCTGGGATATATAAGCCCTGGAGGAAAGAATAAAGTTGTTGGAACAGTGTTTTCTCCACCCATCAACTATGTGTACATTTGTACATACATCTGTGTGTCTATGCATATATATATTATAAATGTATATATGTATATATGTATGTATATTTGTAAAGCTTGTGTGGGTGTGTGTTGGAGCTTGCTCCATCTACAACTGTGTGTGTGTATATATGTGTGTGTGTGTATGTGTGTGTGTGTGTGTGTGTGTAAAATGCTTGGAGCCTGCTTGTTGGAACTTTGTTCCATCCACTCATGAGGGATGTGTGTATATGTACATATGTGTGAAAATCATGGAGCCTTTCAAATCTCTTCCATGTGAGTATATATATATATACACACATGTATGTATGCAGGTATGTATTTGTATGTATGAAGTTATTATAGTCTGAGTTTTGCTTCATCCACTCAGTGTGTATGTATGTGTGGGTATACATGTATATGTGTGTGAGTGTGTGTGTGTATGAATTTTATCTCTTTCCTTTTCTTTTTCACTGAACCCAAAGAATTAAACGAGTTCATAGTTTTTTCACTGGCCAAAGGGTGTTCCAGTCCTAATAAATTAAGCTTTGTTCCCTCAGAGAAAAGTCTGCTGAGTAACTTCTCTAATTGCTGACTGCCATAGGTAGCAGCCCCCATCAGTATCTGGACTCACTCCTGTCAACTGCTTTGAGCATTCACCTTCACCAGCTGCTTGCCTCAGTTTACTTTGCAGGGACAAAGCTGGTCATTAACACCCTAGGTTATTTTAGCAGTAGCTGAAGCTTTCTTTCCTCTCTTGTTCTCTTTCTTGGTTGTTGTTTTTATACCTCTTGTCAAAACAGAAGTCATTCATACCTAGCTTAGGTCAATTTTTAAGTTAAAGTGATTAATTAATTGTGTGTGAGTGTGTTGTTTGTGTGTTTGTGTCTGTGTACAGCTATGTATGTGAAGGTCAGGTGATGTGTTTTGGAATTAGACCTCTGTATCCATCTTATTGAGGGAGTTGCTGCTGTTAGGTAGCAGACTCCAAGCTAGCATGCCCACCAGCTTCCAGACAATTTCATCTTCTTCTATCTTGCCGTAGAAATGTTGGGATTACAAATGCCAATGGATTACAAATTGCAAATGGATTAATTTCAAGTACAGAGTTCTGGAATTTCAATTTTTAAAATAGAGTCTGTTGGCTGTAAATGTTAATTTTTTGAAACAATTTGACTTTATTGTTACATTTTTTACATTACAATTTTTTAACCTACAAGAGGCATAAAAGTTTAAGTATATCATTAAAAGTACGCTCTGTGTTTCCCTCCTTCCTCTGTCCCCAAAGTGCTTTGGTTTCATTTTTCACATTATAAAATCAATGAGTTTCATTTACAAACCAATGCTTTATTTCCCAATTGTGTTTGTTTTTATTTGGATTTTTGGGTGGGTCAGAATGGGTCAAGAAAAGTAGGGCTCAAGAACAAAAATTTCCACAGAAAAACATGTTTTATATAGTTTAAGTGAAAAAGACCGTATGAGCAGGAATTTTCAAAACTGTTCAGAATGTGGTAAGATGACCTTTGGCTTGGTAACTTCTTCAGAAAGCAGTCTAGGGGACCCCAGACTGCATCTGGGACAGCAAGATTGAATCATCAGACTACTTAATGAAGTAGAGAGGTGAAAAAAAAAATATTTGGGCTATCCCCTGCTTTTGCAAACTTCAAATAATATGAAAATTGAACATTAACAGCCATAAGACATATAAAAGAAGAATTTTGCAGTCTAATCTCTCAGGAATTAGATAAGCCCCATTCCTCACAATGTTTGTTCTCTCTCTCTCTCTCTCTCTCTCTCTCTCTCTCTCTCAATTTATTTATTTTTATTTATATGAGTACATTGCAGCTGTCTTCAGACACACCAGAAGAGGGCATTGGATCCCCTTACAGATGGTTGTGAACCACCACGTGGTTGCTGGGAATTGAACTCAGGACCTCTGGCAGAGCAGTCAGTGCTCTTAACCGCTGAGCCATCTCTCCAGCCCCAATGTTTTCTCTCTTATCTCACAGATTTTTGTGAGGACACAGAGTTCTCAGGAACAGACTTAGCAGCTGAAATGGCTAATTTTGAGTGTCTAGCTTTGGTAGATCAGTGGATATCTAGATTAGCCTTTGTTTCTAAGTATGTCTGTGAAAGTGTCAATGAAAGTAGCACTGTCTTGACAGATAGGGGTGGAGGACTGTAGTTTATGGAAGAATCAAATGTAAAAATCAAGTTTGTAGAAATAAATAAAAGACAAGAGTTTAGAAGATGTTAACAGCTGGCAAAGCCTTATCTTACCTGAGATGTGGCATCTTTAGAATGGTTCACACATTGATCAGGATGTAGGACCCAGAAACACAAGGACCAGAGATCCAGGAAATGCAGATTACACACTTCAAGCTGGGCATTTGTAGCTGAGGACAGGGCTGGGGGAGGAGTTTTGTTAGAGGCAGAATGCTGACCCTGGGGTGTCATAGTTAGGATACCCAGGGAAGCTGGGTTGTTGGTCAAGGCCAGGAAGAGCAGTGAAGTCTTAGTAGTCTTGAGGCTGGACCTGAATGTAGATGCTGAGGGAACAGCTGGGCTAGTGCTGGAGCAGTCTGTAGTTGATTTGAAATCTGCTGGGAGAGATGGGCTAGAGACCAAGGTAAAGTCAAGGAGTTTAAAAAAACATTTTCCTTGAATGCAAATTTGAAACTTTTAAGTTCATGGTCCTGGTAGTTGAGAAAGGAGTCCCAAGACCAGGGAAAGGAGGAGAGACCCCACCCTTATGAATAAGCAATATGCAGGAAAATTTGGGCTGTTGGTTAAAGATAGATAAAGAATCTATATCTAGATTCTTTAGATAAAGAATATTTATCTAGAGTCTGTCTGAGAGTTCTGGAAAGGAGCCAGGAAAGTTTAGATTGGCTGTGTAAAGTTAATTGGGGGGTGTTGTTATTTTGGGGAGAATACAATTGGAGAGGTGTCTGTTACATCAGAATAGACTTTCCCAGGGTTGTTCAGGTGGGTTCTGAAATTGAAGTGTTTTAAGAACATGGATGATTGGGGTGGCTCTTGTCAAGCGATGAAAGGGTGGTGTAAAACAAGCTTTTGGGTTGGTGTGGAAAGGTTGAGAGAACTCGCCTCTGGTTCCCAAAAAGGAGACTGGGTGGAAAGGGGACAATCGGTCAGTAGTGGAAGTTGGGCATTGGTGTTTGGGTTATTGGTGGCAAGAGGGACTGTGACTAATGGAGGGCTTTGAAGAAAGTTGTAAAGAAAACAGTGATGGGCACTGAAGGAGGGATCAGCGAAGTTTAGGTGAGAAAGTTTGTTAGATGACTTTGATCCATGTGAGGCTTTGGCCATGAGTGTGTGTGTGTGTGTGTGTGTGTGTGTGTGTGTGTGTGTGCATGCTCATGTATGTGTTTGTTGGAAAGGAGATGGCTTGGGTTTAGTTATGTCTTGAAGTTGAGAGTGTTGGATTTGCTTAGAGTGTTTGATATCTGAGAATGTCTGGACAGTTAATGAATGTAGTGGGGGTCAGTTGGTGGTGGATGTTTAGCAGTCATTTGGACAGAAGGAGTGTGAAGAGAGAGGTTATATTTATTTTGATTGGGAATTGTTGGCAATGGGGAACAGGTCATCTTGAGAGAAGAGGAGGGGTTGAGGATGAACATGCCAAGTGGGAGTTATGGGAATATCCTGTGTTGAAGGAGGATTATGCATGCTGTTATCAGCGCTATCTAATAGGGTAGCCAGGAGGGGAGTGGGATGAGTCCCCTCCCCAGAGCACCTAGCCCTTTACAATCCATGGTCATTCTCCAGGAGCTAGTCTGCCTTGTTTCCCTGGGCTGCTGCTGCTTCCATAGAGCAAATGAGGATCAGATTCATCCGGCAATAGTTTCGACAAGGTCATTTCGCACAACTTTGTTTTAGGATCAAGGTAGAGCTGCATTCTTGCCTGCCATGCCTGCTACTAGAGCTGGTTCACCAACAATTCTAATGCAATGCTTAAAAAGTAGCTCCTGTTCAACCCGAGTTTCAACTTGAGTTACTAAGTAACTATGTAAACATTTGAAATGTAAATAAAGTATCAAAAATTAAAAATTAAAAAAAAAACATAAAAAGAAAACCCCCAGGTTCAGCAGAACTTTACTGTTATCCTAAGGATTGCTAATCACAGGATATCTAAACCATGACCCTAAGGTCAGCCCTTTCAGCAGTTGAGTCTCGATAGCAATCTAAAGAGGAGACTTATCTTAGAGCCATGGTGGCTCATTTCCCAAAATTGTTCTGTCTTTCCCTTGTTACATAAGCATTATCCTAAAATATTAACGAAATGCTCATTCTGTATCTGTAATCTTACTTATCTGTGTCTTGCTCAGAAAACAAAAACAGAACAAAAATATGATGATGTCTCTCAGCACAAAAATCTTCAGAGTTGAGACAACTGCTATTTGTGCCTCTAAAAACCCTGCCTTCCACTTTTGCAGTAACTCTCAGATTGGTAAAGGAGGCTGTTTGTCACAATGTTGCTATAAATAAAATAACATTGTTTTTAATCTTTTAAATTGAGAAAAGTTCTGTTTGGTGGTTTTTCCCTGAGGGGCTTGAGTTCCGTGACACTAGCAATCTCTGGGTCAGTACCGCATCCTTTGCTAGGGGATGTATCCCCATCCTGAACAAATAATCTTTACCCCAAGCATACGTTCTTGAAGGGAAAAAAACATACCATATGCTCCCAGGTCATCTGCATTATTTATTTGTGTCTTCTCTGAACTGTTGGACAGGCTTTAAAGCTTTTCATCTGTTTCCCCTCTAGGAAACATGACTCAACACTAATATTGTCACATTTACCTTTGCGTGATCTCGACAGACATGTTTGTGTTGCCTTTTTCATTTGTGCTTAATTGCTTTATTGCCTTACAGACCAAATTTTGTACTTATGTCAATCCATCAGTGAGGCAAAACCTCTCCTATTTCTTAAAGATAACATCCCAGTGTGGGGCTCAGCAAAGTCACTAAGCCTTCTCTCATAGCTGTCCTCTGAACACAGCCTTAACTGTTCCAGTGAAACAGGCATCAGGCGTCTACACCTTGTGTTCAGTTCTCTATATTTTCTCTAGCCCCTGATATTTATGGGTACCCCATCCTGAGGTCACCAAGTATTATTCCTAATGGCTCATATGATACTAATTTCTCTTATAATTCCTTAGATTGTGCCATTTTCTATTTCAAGGAGGGTTAAGTATTTATATTGCTCAGTTTTTCTGTTTCTGTGACACTCAGACTGATTCCATCTGATTCCCTATCTCAAAGTTTCAAGAGTTCAGCCTTGAGATGCTCTTTCATTGTTTAAGTTTCTCCCAATTAAAACAGTTCAGAAACGGATTAAATATATCCTCATTAGCAGAGGTTTTGTTTTTGTTTTTGTCTTTTTTTAACATTAAGGCCCCTAGGCTAGCTAGTTTTATGTCAACCTGATACAGGTTAGAGTCATTTGGGAAGCATGAACTTCAAGGATTGGTAGTTAATGTAGAAAGCTGCAGCTGCCTGTGAGTAGTTTCATCCTTTAGCAGATGGTCCTGAGTCTGGAAGAAAGCACACTGAGCAAGACACAGGGATCAGTCTTGCAAACAGGCCTCTTCCATGGCTTCTGCATCAATTCCTGGCTCCAGGTTCCTGGCCTGACTTCCCTCAGTAATGGAGTATGACCTCAGCATTGTAAGATGGAATAAACCCTTTCCTCCCCAAGTCAGTTTCTATCAGGACAATAGCAACTAACTAAAAAGCCCCTGTCTACATGATGAATCACAGATTTTTCTTCCATTTCTGTAAAGATCAGACCTAAGGGGTATCTTCTATTCTCCTCCACCCTAGTGTTCAGTTCTTCTCATTTTTAGGTAGAAAGGACTCTTTGTCATAGACCTAATTTCCATTATCTTTCCATTGCATAAAGATCATGCTGTTTGTATTCTGATGTTAATTCTGCTTCCTCAAGAGGGATTGCTCCAGATAACCTCCTCCCCATTTTAACTAGTCAATAAAAGTCTAGAGTCTGTGATTAGGCAGTGGAGGGGAAAAGCGGGGCTGCAGGCTCGAGGGGGGCAGTAGAGAGGAAAGAGGAGGATGATAGAGGGACAGCTTCAATAGACTGGAACCCTGTGGTTGGAGAAGCCATAAGTAGCAAGGGGTCTCATAGCTGGAGAATAAGTCAGTACAGTGCTAGTTCTACCCAACCTAGGCATGTAGCTTATAATTATAATATCTGGATTGTGTTTTTCTTATATGGGCTTATTAAGGTTGGAAATTCCAGCAACAAGATCCAGCTACAACGCATCCATTTAAATGTCTCCTTTTCTCTTCATTGTTCCTGTCAAGTCAGAGTCTAATGTAATGGATGGCATCCATGTGTCTTTATTTGTTCCTTCATTATATATACAAGCTCATTCTGCAAAGGCATCTGGGGCTCAGCTGCAATTCTTATCATTTACAACAAACGCCACACAGCCGACATCACAATCTTCCTATTATACCATACCAATCTTGTTACTTAAAGCTTGCAGTATATTCTGTAGTCTATCAGCAGTTTGGGGACATTTATTGTACTTGTATGGTAGACACCGTTTATCAAGAGGGCGTGCCTCTCCATACCACATAGAGGAAGAAGGATGTCTTAGTTAGGATTTTATTGCTGCAAAGAGATACCATAACTATGGTAACTCTTATGAAGGAGAACATTTATTGAAGCTGGCATACAGTTCAGAGATTTAGACCATTATTGTCATGGCAGGAGATAGGGTAGTGTGCACATAGGTATGGTGCTGGAGGAGAAGCTAAGAGTCCTACATCTTCATCCACAAGCATCAGGAAAAGACTGTCACACTGGATGCGGCTTGAACATCTGAGACCTTAAAGCTACCCCCAGTTACCACTTCTTCCAACAAGGCCACACCTCCCAATAGTGCCACTCTCTCTGGGCACCATAATGGATATTTTGAGATTCCCCCAAGAGTGCTTCATTCTCAGATGGCTTGCTTTTGGTTGCAAGTCCCACTCTTTGCAGGGAGGATTCAGCTGCCACCATAGGGAAGAGGGACATCTTCTGTCTTAGTTAAGCTATTTATTGCTATGACGAAACACCATGACCAAAAGCAACTTGGTTAAAAAAAATGTTTATTTTGCTCACATTTTCATATGGCAGCAATTCATTAAAAGGAGTGAGGATAGGAATTCATGAAGGAAAGAAACTGGAGTCAGGAGCTGATACAGAGGCTATGGGGGTTTGCTGCTTAGTGGCTCTTTCATGGCTCTTTCAGCCTGCTTTCTTATAGAACCCAGGACCACAAGCTCAGGGAGATAATGAGCTAGGCCCTCCCTTATCGATCACGAATCTCCCTTATCGATCACGAATCACTAATCCCTCAAAAAGCCCTACAGGGATTATAAAATGTCTCAACAGTTAAGAGCACTGTCTGCTCTTCTAGAGGTCCTGAATTCAATGCTCAACAAGCACATGGTTGCTCACAACCATCTATCATGAGATCTGGTGCCCCCTTATAGCTTTTGGGTATGCCTGCAGACAGAATGTTCCTGTATTAAATGAATGAATGAATGAATAAATAAATAGTTTATTTTTAAAAAAGAAAGAAAGAAAAGAAAAAGAAAATGTGTTACAGTCTTGCTTCAGTCTGATTTTATGGAAGCATTTTCTCAGTTGAGCATCCTTGCTCCCTGATGACTTTAGCTTGTGTCAAGTTGACATAAAACTAGCTAGTACAGTCTCCTATACCACATAAGGAAAGGTAATCACAGATGTTATATCCTCACATGCATCTCTCAGAATACATTATAGGGGCCATGCAACCAGTCTTCTCAACTCATCTTTGGTTCAGTTAGGCCCCCTATGGGTACTAGTTTTTCTGTCTTAACTTTACCTGAAGAAATGTAAACATCTAGTCAACTTAGATAGAGCATTGATGTAACTCCAATGAAATGATGATACCAAGTATGGCTTAAGGAAACAGCAAGTTTATCAGAGTTACTTACAGGAGCTTAGGTGAGGGGTTATTAATAAAAACATGGATGATTCAAAGACAGCTGTCAATAGACCACTGAAAAGCCCAGCATGGAGGACAACTTATCCATGGCTTCATCCATGAATTCCTTGCTTAGTTTACAGGCAGCTTTCCAGCCAGAGACTGTAATTTACAGATTTATCACCCTGTTTGCAAGGACTTTGAAAATCACGGTAACTTTGAGGGGCTTCCTGGGCCTTGTAAGTTTCATGTGTTTCCTGAGCTTTGTAAGTTCCATGTAGTTCCTGAGTCTTGTAAGTTTCATGGCTTTCCTGAGACTTTTAAGTTTTGTTTATTTCCTAAGACTTATGAGCCTCCCTCATCTTCTGGGGGTGGGGGTGGGGGTGGGGGTAACATTTCATTTTCAGGTAATAGCTATATAACATTTACCTTAGGAAGAATAAAGGAAAGGTCCTCAGAGTCACATTTTACAAAAAGCTCTAGAATATTGACATAGTTTTCAAGCCTAACTTCTTTTCACCTTCAGGAAAGATTTTCATATGATTACTAATTAGGAACCCCTTTATTTAAAGCTACAACATTTCCTCAAATCTCTTAGAATATCAGCAGGATAATAAATTGGCTCATGGCTTAAACTTGGCCATAGTGCTTAGCAGTAGTTCAAATTTAGACAAATAATGATCAGTCTGAATCTCAGTTTCCTCATCTACAATGTATGATGTAAGGCTCTCAATTATAGCATTGTTATAATGAAAATCACATTTGTAAAATATTTGCCTTCATATATAATAATGTAATGTAACCTTTTTCTTTTTCTTTTCTTTTTTTTTTAACTTTAGAAAAAATAGGAAGTCTCTGAGATTATACATTTGTAGACGCTTTAGGAACAGAAGCTAGATGTAGTAACCTTTTCAAAGAAATATGGATTGGAAGGAGTGAAAGGAAGCTTTCCTGGCTTCTGAAAAATGTTCAGTGATTAGCCAATTACAGTGTCTGGTAGCATAGAAGTATACAGACATAAAAATGTAGTAAGTTGTACATCTAAGATTTGCATTAATATGTATGTCACTCACACATATGTACAGATAATACTTAAATTAAAAAGGTATCCAACTTGACCTGGAAATATTTTTTTTCTATATCATTTTTATTAGAAAAGCATCTCTAGCTTTAGATCTGGCATGCCAATAGCTCATCACCTTGAGAGCTGAAGTTGTCTGTCATTTAGATGCGACCTTATTTCAGAGCCAGCCTGGAGCTGACAAGCATATTGTGAGGGTCATGCTTCAGCACCATTGACAGCTGGAGATGCCACCACATGCCTTTGGCAGAAAGGCTCAGGGAAAACCAGACAGTGGACTGTGCTGCCTACCCTTAGGCTGCAAAGGAGCAGCCCTGGAAACAGGAGGATTAAAAAGCCTCTCAATTTAAAGAGACAAGGGGGAGGGGAGTGTGGGCTGCACAGTTTATAAATAGACATTGCTCCAGGCTGCCTGATGATGAAGTGGCTGTTTGGTAAATTTTTCTATTTTAAAGATGCCATTATCAGAGACCGTTTCAAATACGAGTTTTGTTTAGTGTTCTTGGTGGGCTTCATCAAATCTTGGGTTTTATTTCTGAGGTTTTAGGGGCAGGGCTTTAATATTTAGAGTCACATTTCCATGGAGCACAGAGACGATGATGATGATAATGATGATGTGTCTTTTGCCAAGTGGATGAGCAGCTTTTGGGGTCACAGCTGGAGAGACAAGGATGAGCGAGGACTCCGGGACCACCACCGATTACAAGAAGCAAGCTACAGGAAGGCTTCACTGCCCTGCCCAGTGAGTTACCATAAAGTCAAGGGAGGCTGGACTGGCAGGGACAGGGGGGTCTCTTAGAGAATATTTGAGGGGTTCTTTGGCTTAAATAAATATTTCCAAACCTTTATCCATTCTTATAAAAAAAAAAAATCTTACCTATTTGAGTTGCCCTTTAAGATTTCTGGTTTTGGTGTTTTTAGTAATGGTTTCTTCATTTTCAGTAACCTAAGAAATCTTGAACTACGTAGTTCACAGTCCCCGAAGAGTCAGAAATCATCCAACTGAGTAACAGCATTTAGGTCACAGGAGAGGAATTTGTAGTTGTTCTGTGGAGGTGTTGTGGGTCAATGTGTGATTTCCAGTTGTCTGTTTGAAATAGTAGAGTTAGCTCACGTATACAATGGCCTTTAAGGAACTGGTGATTCCACATAGCAAATCACTGCCTTTGATAAATATGATACACCTTTTCATTGTTTTTAATGATTAGTGAGGGAAGAGCCCTTAATCCTTTTCAATCACATCGAGAGGCAAGGAGCACAATGCCAGAGGGAAGTACCTAGGAGCAGGTGGGCAGCCTGGGCCAGGTAAGGACTCTTCTGTAGATGGCCAGCACAGTCTCTTCTTCAGCTGCAGTGCTGGAAGGCTCCACACACATTATCTGCTTCCTATGTACAGAGCAATAATGATGACATTTCTTTGTCACTAGTCACTTAGAGTTCCAAGCTAGAAGAGACTGCTTACCCAAACCCCTTCTTTGAAAACCTCAGAACCAAGTAAGCTTGTGAGTAAACCTATTTAATGCCAGTTCCAGGGTCTCCAAAGCACAGTGATGGTAAGGTATGTGAAGAAATTATTTTTACCGTCATTGATCAACACTTTGTGTCTGAGACACAAACGTTTCAAAATAAGCTCCTAAGCACATGAATGGGCACTTCGTCACTTCCATTGCCCTAGGTGAAGAATGAAGTTGGAGGGGATGCTATTTGTGAGCCCCAGCTCCATCTTTTCACTTTCCTCTTTTTAAAAAATAAGCCTGCATGGTGCTCCTGTTTAATTTCAACACAATGAAGGGTTCCAGATCTAATGAGATTTTCAGAATCTGTGACGCTTCCAGGTACGGAAACCAAGCAAAGATAATAAGAGAGAATTTGTGACTTACTGGTCATTGTAATGGCTTCCTAGTGTCACAGGGAACGTGACAATAAAGGAACTGACCTGATTTACAAAATATAATTTCCTGAATAAACTACTGTATAATCTATTCTGTTTAGAAAATTCATATTGAGCTTGCAATATTTTTCTTCCCTTCAACTGTTGGAGAACCACAGATCTATTATGAACAGTGTTTCTCAATGGTAGATATACAATGTATTTCCTGCTTATCTCTAACTTGATTATTTTATTAATTGAATATGGCTAGAGTCTCCATAAATGATCCATTTTATAATTAACAGATAGGCATGCTTGTGTTTACTTTAAGAGACAAAATGTGGAATAAAATTTAAAAGGTGAGTGATAGAAAAGAGGATGCAGGAACAAAACACAAATCAGAGGACACAGTTGACACAGCCATGGTCCTAGGGAACACAGTTGACAAGGCCTTGGTCCTAGAAGACAGTTAACAGAGCCATGATCCTAGAGAACACGGTTAACATAGCCATGATTCTAGAGGATACAGTTGGCATGGCCATGGTCCTAGAGGACACAGTTAACACAGCCATGATCCTAGAGGACACAGTTGGCACAGCCATGATCCTAAAGGACACAGTTGACACGGTCATGGTCTTAGAGGATACAGTTGACATGGCCATGGTCCTAGAGGACATAGTTGACACGGCCATGGTCATAGAAAACAAGCACTCCGATTCTTTCTTGTTTAAATAAATAATGCTGTATGTTATGTAAGTTTTCTTATTTTTGAGCAATGTTCTTTTCTGTTGTCTTTTAAAATTAGTTCTTGGAGAATTTCATACAACTTGTTTTGATCATATTTTCCTTTCATCCCATTCCTCCTTCCAGATCAACCCACACTTTCCTTCCCACTCAACTTCATGTCTCTTCACCCTTCCGTCCCCTTATCAAGACCAAGATGCAGTTTATGCTGCTCAGATGTTCTTGGATGTGTGACTTTCCACTGCAGCTTGGACAGCCTGTCAGAGGGTATACTTTTAGAGAAAAAAACCTTTCTTCCTCCAGCAGCTAAGAATTGCCAATAACTACTTGACTAGGGATGGAACATTATGCCCAACTCCCTCCCCTCTTTCTTCTAGGGCTTAGTTTAGCTTGAGCTTTCATAGATTTCTGAATACTGTCATAACTATTGTGTTCAGATGTGCAGTTTCCCTGCTGTGACTAGATTTATTTATGTGAATACAATGTCGTTGTCATTAGACACACCAGAAGAGGGCATCAGATCCCATTACAGATGGTTGTTGGGAAGTGAACTCAGGACCTCTGAAAGAGTAGTCAGTGCTCTTAACTGCAGAGTCATCTCTCTAGCCCCCTTAAGCTCATATTTTATTTCTACCTCCTCTTTTTCAATGACCCCTTAGCTTTTGGAGGAGGAGCTATGGTGTTTATTTTCCAATTAGGGCTGGACATTCTAAAGTGAATCATTTTCTACACCATGGCTGATTATGAGTCTCTGTGTTGATCATCATCTACTGAAATGAGAAACTCCTCTGATGAAGGTTGAGAGATTCATTAATAAATGGATATACAGATAGGAGTTAGTGAGTAATAGCAGGTTCTCTTCTAGGGTCTGTGGTCAGACTAGCAAAAGGTTCCTGTCCCAATAATAGTGTCAGGGATAATTTCATCTTGTTGAGTGGGTCTTAAATCCAATCATGAATTGACTGGCACTATGACATTTATCCCACTACTGTACCAGTGGACATGTCTGGTGCAACAGCAGCTCACAAGGCCCACACCTGGGTAAGATAAATGATTGTGTTTCTTCTTTGGTATTGTGCAAACTTCACTGTGAAAACTAGCTAGTAGGAATATAGCTTTCAGGTGAATACCATCTTGATATTTTCATGTTCTATGCCTCAAGTATGTGGTGTCTTCAGCAATAGGGCCTTACCGTCAAGTTCTGGACACTATCGGTTTTCAGTTTTAATTTCAATGAAAATGATTAATAAGGAAATGCAATTCTCTTGTTCTCTTCTTCTTTTTCCTTCTTTTTCCACTGCTATAATTGCAGCCTCTTCCTCTCTAAACCTAAATAATCTAGACTCGGTATTAGTGAATGAATAGAAAGAGAATCCTCCTTCATGACTGTTTTGAATGTTCTTTCAAATACATCTTTATTAATACATCATATGATTCAACAACACAGTAATTGAACATCCATTCATTCAACATATTCATTGAGCACATATTTTGTCCCAGGTATTGTGCCAAACATGGAGATTGTGAAGCAAAAATAGGCATGCATGGTCACACTTTTGTTCTAGTACAAGTATAATGTGGTGGGAAAATGATGTATATTCAAGGGTGAAGGTCAGTCCTTCTCATAGAAGACAGCTCCTTGTTCAGATTCAATCTGTGGTTGCTCATTTAACCACTCGGAGAAATCTGGTTTTAACAAATTATCTTACATAGGAAAAGAAAAAGGTAAGATGAAGCCTGTTACTAAACATTCTGTCTTCTCTTTCCATCATCAGAGGGATATAAAACAGAAGTAGACCACTTATTCTGTTCATTGTGTATCTCTAATGGCTTAGTGATTCCATTGTCCACTCATGTTCACAGCTTACTAGTTCTTGTGACCTTATTCTGTATCATCTGAGCCCTGTGCAAGGGCTCATGTATTGCACTGCATGAAACATCACTCGGAGAACAGACTGCATGCCCTGATCTCTGAAGAATCTTAAGCTCCTTCATGATCCAGGGTAGACACCATGTATGATTGTCCTGGTGAAGTCATTTGATGGGAACAAACAAGTTTCTACCCATCCACACTCAGCATGTTCTCTTTTTGTTTCTTCAGATCACATTTCCCTATTTTATATTTGTTTGACATATTTTTAAATTAAAGTAGTAAATTCTCAAAATTTTAATCTTTGTCCATGATGATCCTAGGGTGTTTACAGACTCACTTTTGTAGAGGTTCTCCTATAGTTGTTCAGTAAGAGAGAAGATTGGAACTGGACCCCAAAGGTTTATCTCAAAAAGCTAGAGAGAAAAGTTACTGCAATATTTTGTGATCGGCAGTGAATGGCTTCTCATATTTTACATTATATTCATATTCAATTTTAATAGGTAACCATTCTGTAATTCAAGGGAGTGAGGGCTATAGTGAAGCTTATACTACAGTGCTTTTACTCTCCTTTCTGGGATGCTATGGTGGGAGAGCAGCTATGTAGGGAAGAAGGTGATGGGTTTAGAAGGTGCTCTTGGTGGTGCCTTCTGCTTCCACTGGCAGCATGGCTCTGAACAAGATCCTTCACATCTTTTTGTTCAGACTCCCATAAATGAGACTGGTGGTAGTTGTTTGTCCCTCACAAAGGCACATACATGTTACAGTGACTGATGGACATAAACACTCGATACAGCACTAGGTACCAAATAAATACTTAACTATTATTGGAGATCATAAAACCTTGCTGAACACTGAGAGGAGAAGGGAGAAAATGCCCCACAGCACAGAGCAAACCTTAGATGCTTTAGGTTGCACTGCTATTGCCCACCTGCACCATAGCCCTGCTGGAATCCCATTATATATCTGCATTCCAGGTTTTCTTCCCTCCTTCTTTAGCTCTCTTTACTCTCTAGCTCACCAGCTAACTCCCTTTGTAGCAGTGTTCCTACCAAGTGTGGGGCTCATCCTCAGGTACAAAGCAGTCTATGTTCCTCACGAAGCCTCTTCAGGTAAAGCAAGTCACCACACATTCACAGAAGTCTCCCTCACTCCCCCATCCAGGTCCCCAGCACTGTGCAAATATAAATAGTTGACCTTATTATTGCTTCCTGGAGGCATATTCATAGCTTCTCCTTTTCCCTGCATCTTCTGTCCTGAGAATGCAACCTAGAACAATCATAACATGACACCCAAGACAAAACTCTAAACTTACCTAAAACGTTGAGGCTTTTTTTTTTTTTTAAATTTATTTTGGTACTTTGATCATGAGATTGCAAGCATGAACTTAGAAGATGACATTGTATTGCAATGTCAAATTTTATAACATTCAGCCAGAATACAGTGATTTGCCCTGTTTGTACAATATTTATTTATTAAGCAAATCCTGATGGAAGAGGAGAATACTGAGTCTATCTGATCTCCACCTTTTCCACTGTGTCTGACTCACAGCAAACAGACTAACAGAATTACCTCAGGGATTTCATCAGCCTTAAAACTGTTTTTATCTCCTAATTGAATGTCTTATTTGGTTTCCATTGCTGTGAAGAGACAGCATGACTACAGCGACTCTTATAAAAGAAAACATTTAGTTGAGGCTGGCTTACAGTTTCAGGTTTAGCCCATTATCATCATTGTGAGATGCATGCAAAATGAAGGCAGGCATGGTGTTGGAGAAGGAGTTGAGAGTTCTATGTAGGAAGAATGTCTTATAAACATCACCTGTCAATAAAAAAGCTTATGGCCAATGAGCTGAGGCAGACAGGAGGAGGTAGGACATTCAGCAGGGACAGAGAGAATTCTGGGAAATAGAGATATGGGAGATTCTCTCTAGAATGCTGGGGAGACAGATAAACTAGCAGGTAGCTGAACTCAGGTTGGAGTAAAAGGGATAAGTTAAGAGCAAGTCAGAAAACAAGCTGAAGCTTATGGCCTAGACATTTATTAATATATAGTTAGTCTCAGAGTTATTATTTCTGGGAATTAAGCGGCTGGGAAAAATCTTGACTTATTTTTTTACAGTTCAATGTTTTGATCCTCAGGCAGCAGAAGGAGACTGTGTGCCAAGGGTGTAGCTTGAGCATGGGAGACCTCAAAGCCAGTCCCTACAGTGACACACTTCCTTTAATAAGGTCATACCTACTTCAACAAGGCCACACCTCCTAAGAGTGCCACTCTTTATGGATGAGGGCAAAGTGGGAGGTAACAAAGGAAAAGGGGTAGGGCTATTTGTTGGAAGGGGAGGTGGAAAAGGACTGCCTTTGGATAGAGAGGAGACAGACATGGCCCATAGGCAAATGGCAGTTTATAAAGGAAAAGGGGGAAACCCTATTGGTTACTTTTGATTGGCCATGTTAATTAAGGTGGCCCAAAGAGGGATTTGTTTGCTTGACTTCAATACTTTGAGAGCTGAACCTTGATAGTCAGCCTCAGGAAGAGAAAGTGGCCAAATAAGGCAATGGACCTTGGGGGCAGCTTTCGGAATGGAATCTAATGTTTTTTGTTTATTTGTTTGTTTTTGTTTTATACCAAGACAGAGTGAGAAGGGGAAGGCCTGTCAGAGCCATGTTTGCTGTACTTGGGCTGGCTAGAGTCCTTTCAGGATCTTCTAAAGGTCTCATCAAGTAAATTGCTTCTGTAAAGGTCTACTGCTAAATAAGTCACTTCCTGAGTTACTAGGAGTTTTAGTAGATGCACTTTGGAGCAATACGACTCACACCGCAACAATGCCCAATGACTATATCTAAGCAGGCTGGATTTCAAGTTTCTAGACATATAATCCAAAGCTTTCAAGAAATGCTCTACAAATTGATAGGCCTATGTACAAGGTGCTGGTTCCTCTATTCTTATCAGGTTGTATTGTTTAAAAATGTTTTTTTAAGACTCACCTAAAAGATATAATTGTCATTTCATACACTTTTTAATCATTTTATATAATCTTTATGAATAAAAAATATTTTTGTTATTAGGAGCTTCATTTTCTTTTATTTTAAAAATTATTACTATATCTATCTATATATCTTGCTAACTTTCTCATCATTACAATGTTACTTTTATGTATATTTTCAAGGCTGACCATTTGATATTGGATAATAAATTGGTGTGTTCATCTCTAGAAAAGACCATTTCTCCTGTTCTCAGTATTCTTTAGTTTCCTGTGATTTTTTTGTGTAGGGTTGAGGACTCTAGGCTTTCTTTGTATCCACATTAAAATGTTTATTGTTGTTCTTATTTAGGTATCTATATTGGTGATATATAGGTATCTATATAGGTATTTATAGGTGTGGCTTCTGACTTTCGTAGAAAATACAATCTCACAGCAAACTCCTTGGCCCTCTGGCTCTCTCATTTTTTCATTCTTCCATCCATTCAGTATATATCTAACTCATGTAATGAACAAGTCAAGGGGCCAGGTACTACAACATAGCTCTTGGTGTGATAGAGCAAACGGTCTAATGGAGAAGAGACACAATGAGCACACTTAGCCAGATCACTGGTTAGAGTTGTATAGTATCTCAAAGGAGTGATGAGAGACCCTAGGACAGCATCTACTCGAGACCTGACCCAATCATAGTGGCTGAGAATTTATGGGGGATTGCTATTTCTTCTGAGAGTGGAAATGATTACCCAGGTCAAAGTTGAAAGAGTGGGTGGGAAGCAAACAGCAACAACAAAGAAATTTTACAGTCAGCAATGAGTAAACTAATTGCAGTCTGGAACCCACACTGTGGCAAGCCACAGGTATATGTAATGAGAGAAAGGACCAGTAAGGCTTTATTATCAAAAAGGGAGGAATCCACATGGCCTGGTTATATATTACGCTCTTTATTCTTGAAGACTCAAAGAAGCTGTCACTATCTACTTGGTGGATGTACCATTGTTGGAAATCATTTCGTTGGTGTTGCTGCAACTGTGAAGATGTATAAATTCTTTTACACAAATGTAGATTTGTGTAAGAGGTGTGAAAGGCATCCTTTCTACCCAGGACTTTCTGGTCGTTTTTGTGTTAGGTTGTTTTGTGAGGAATGTCCTGAGAAAGTTGGTCAGGCAGGCAGAGTATGAACATATCTCTATCCTGTTTCACTTGCAGGATTTTGTCTGGGTTTGGCATGATAGAGGGCATCTTTATAACTGTAATTCTCTTATTATTTTATTTTATTTTATTTTGTTTTATTTTATTGTTAGGGCCTCACTAAGTAACCCTGTCTGCCTCACTAAGTAACCCTGTCTGGCCTAGAATTCCCAAAGGTCCACATGCCTGTGCCTCCCAAGTGCTGGGCTTAAAGGTGTGAGCCATCACACTTTACCTTTCTCAGTGATTTCCACAACTTTTAGGGAAGTGAAGAGGGAAGAAGATGGATGACATCACTGTAGGGAGGATGGACTCCCTCCATAGCTTGGCTCTGGACAAGAGAGGAGAGTTGGAACGCTCAGTAAGGAACATGTAGGTCACTCAGCTGAGATGGTGTGAACTGAGAAGATGAGTTCATTGTTTTTCTAACTATCCTGTTTGCTTTGGGGAAAAGAAAGCGAAGGAAGTGCGAGCAGACACAAGGTGTGCACTCCCAGGAGTGTGCATTAGGGATCAATACTGGGTGCTAATGAAGGATGATAATGATGACTTGGACTAAAGACATGGTTGGTCTTGAGAGACACTTGAGAAGGAGAATCTGCTGACTGCACTTCTGAGGCAGTTCCTCAGTATCCTGAAAACAAGTGAATGTCCTGCTGTCTACTGAATGTGGAGACAATGAAGGACACTGGGGATGAATTATGATGGACCTGTTTAAGAGCAATAAGATGACATAAGAAGGTGAAGATTTTGACTTCATTTCCAGTTCTAGAATTCAGCAGCAGTTCAATCCATAAAACAAAAACATGAGTTATAGTGAATTATTATGAAAGGTAGCAATTATTATTGTAAAGATAAGAAACAGATTCAGAAATACGTTCTCATGCAAGACCTCTGCAGATTCATGGTTTCCCCAGTTTCACTTGTCATACCTCTTTTCACATCTGCATGCTGTCTCCCTACTAGCATCAATATACTACCATTAGCATATTGATGTACTTATTAGCATGTTGGTGTACTCATTAGCTTATTGGTGTGCTTACTACCTTAGTTACTTTGTCCCTCAGTCTTCACACTGTACATGCTCATGAGTTTCACACCATGTTTAGAGTATTAGGGCACTGGTCTGAATTGCGAATGTTCCCAGTAAGTTTTATGCTATCTAGTGCTTTCTTCTTGTCCATTAGTGTCTATTTTGCTCAGCTTAAGGAACCTAACCAGGTCTTGTACATATAGGAAGGTCTCTATCTCTCTATCACTTCTAAAGAATTTCTGTGCTAGGCCTGATGTTTTTGATTGGCAGGTTTGAGTTTTTTCTTAGTACCATAAAAATCCCATGCCACTCTTTCCAGCCATAGAACATTTTTGTTGAGAAATATGGTGTGAGGTGCACACATTACTTTTGTTTTATCTCTAACCTTTGAAATATTTGTTTTAACTTCTGTGGTGTGCTTGGGAGAACTGACTATAAGTTACAGCAAACATGTTTGAGTTGAGTCCGACTGTGACTTTGGACCTAGGTATCTGATTTGGGGAATATGTTTGGGGATTTTCTTTTATAACTCTGATAAGCTTTCCCTCTGATACAGGTTCCCACTAGGCCCCACAAGCTGAATATCTTCTCTGTCCATGGTACCCAGCATATCCCACACTCTCCCTGTCACTCCTTCTTCTTCTCTGTATTTTCAACTTGTCTGTCTTTGCTTCATTTATTCGTTCTTCCCTTGGCTCTACTGTGCTCTTGGCTCCTGACGTTAAGTTTGAAATTTTGCTTGATGTATTATCCACCCCTTTAGTTTGATTTTTAAAAATTGCCCCCATGTTTCTGTGAAATCTTTGTTAGATTATTAATTTATTTCTTTGTGTTTTCTTGAAGTTGTTTCACGGGTTTTCTGAAACAGCTGCTTTGAGATTTCCACTCAGAGTTACTATGTAGTCTAATGTCATCAATTTCTGGCACCATATTTTGAATGCTAGGCGAAATCATGCCTGTTGATACACAACATTGTCCACATATTGAAAGGTTAAGCATTTATTTAAGTCTGCTTATTTTCCTACAACCTAGAGTTCCTTCTGCAATTTCATCACTAGACGGCACTAGTGAATTGTTTAAAGCCCCACTGTCTTACTATATTTCAACGCTAGAGGGAAACCCATGCTCAGTTTTGTTTCAAACTGTAAATTGGAATGCTGCTTAGAACAAATGAAGCAGGACTTTTAAATGGTGATATGCACATATGTAGCAGATGTGCAGCTTGGTCTTCCTGCCAGTCCCTCAGCAATTGGACTAGGGGCTAACCCTGACTCTGTTGCCTGCCTGTGGGTAGGTCCTATTCCCTTAACTGGGCTGTCTTGTCTGGCTTCAGTGGAAAAGGATATACCTAGTCCTATAGTGATTTGAGCCTATAGAGAGGTACTAGAATAGGTTGGTACTAAGGGTGGATTTGCCCTTTCTCAGAGGAGAAGGGAGCGGGCATAGGGGAAGAAGCTGTGTGTGTGTGTGGGGGGGTACAGTGAATATGGGGTGTTGCAATTCGGATATAAAGTGAATAAACAAGCAATTTAATGGGGGGAAAGGGTGCTCTGCTCCCACAGCCCCCCCTTGCCTGAGGTAGATCCAGAGAGTTTATCCATAATGCTTGTCTGTAGTTAGACTGTGGGAATCTGTCCAGTTCCTGACTGTGGCAGAACCTGCTTCAGGCTCTCATTCCACAACTTGGGGCTTGCCTCCCTTTTTATTCCCTAAGTGGAAAGTATTCTCTCCATGTTATGCTGTTTGGACTTTTGGAAGGACTGGAACAAGCAGTTGTGTGATCACTGAAACTAATATGTTGGCTAACATCCTCAGCATGAGCTCAAAGCCTATTGGGACAGTGCAGTACCCATACAAGACAAAGGGCCACATTGCTATATACTGCCAGTTGCTGAGCTAGGCACATGGATTCAGACTGCTGTAACCAGCTACAGATAATAATGGCTGGGTGACATGTCTCTCTCTGGCATTGGGACGGTTGCAGAGTTTCTGATTGTGGGGGTCAGTAGTCTGACACTGAGTTTTAGGGCAGTCCTGTCTTCATGCCATTCACGCTCCTGGCAAATACATTCTTGTTCCCTGTTGTGCTGTCTGAAGGTGTACATAGAGTTGTTCATAGGGTCCCTGGGTTTTCCAGACAGGTTAAGCTTGGTAGCTTAATCTGGGTCCTACAGTCACAAAGATATAAAGTCTATGTACAAGCACATAAATTTGTCCTGCCTGTGTACAGATCTCCATTAGATGCTAGGGGATACATAGAGGCTTAATATATAAGGTTGGGCTTGAGTCTAGAACCTTGGTTTCTGTCTGGTGTGAGCTTCACTGTAGCAAGCCCTGGTCCTGAACTACAAAGTCTTGAGGTAACTTTTATGTCATGCACCACAATGTACAATCTTCTTCGTCTGCTGCTCAAGGTTAAGGAAAGGGTGCTAGCTTGGCTGCCTGCCTAATGTGGTTCCAGAGGTTTAATCTGTGCACACTGTCCAGGGCACAGGGGTTATGGGGCTTGCAGCACTGGATTTCACTTTAGTGGCCCTAGTACTGGGTTTGAGTCTATGGCCTTGACTTAGCTCCTCCTTCTCCCACCTACTGGCTTCACATTGCTTAGAGCTGGAAGAGGAAAGGTTCAGACAACTCTTCTTGTCTTCTTCAATGTGTCCTTTCCTCTTACCTTCTGACACCAGGCACTAATGTACTCTTTCCAGGCTTCCTTAGTTGCTGCAGTTTGGTGCATGAACATTACTCGGATTGATGCATCTATTGGAAAGAGATCGATTGTGGATCCATCATTGTGTTTCATGTCTGCATTCTACAGTATATAACGTGTTTTCTGATAGGCTGAGGTTGTTTTTAAAGACTGAGAGAATGAAAACAGCAGAAACAAAAGAAAGCAAATCAGATGGATCATTTCTAAGTTTCTTTTCTTAAAAGGTGGGATAAGGTGACAAAATGGTAGGGAAATGACTTGTTGGTTAATGAGAAGATACTTTAGGTCTCAATCTTTGCATAAGGATCATACCAGGGCAAATGCCATCAGCATGGCCTTTGAATCTAGCCTACTTAGGAAATCTAGCTGTCTCACTTCTCCTGGATTGTTAGTTCAATGACTTGGATATTTAGTATGGGTGAGTCCATTTTTATTTTAGCCTGACCTGTTGGGAGCCAATGTAGAAGCCTGGTCCAAAACAACAGCCTTTCACAGTTATATATATGGATATATATTAATTGATTATAATTGCACCATTATACATTACATATGTTATATGATATATTTTATTATTATATAATATAATATTATTGTATAAATAATATAATTATTGTTAATTTGCATATATGTATATTAGTTTGAGAATCTACAAAACACTGCAGGAATTGAGTAGGCACCTCAGGGAAGAGGTTAGGGTTAATCAAACAGGGTTATAACTAGAAATTGATATCCAGACATATGTAGGGAGATGGTATAGAATGAAAGGGAAAGAAAAGGAAGGCTCTAACCTAGAACCTTTGGGACCTCCCACACTCATGAGCTGAAGGGATAGTGAGCAAAAATGTCTGTTGCCATGGCAGAAAGATAAAAGAATGCTAAAGATGTACAGTGATGGAAGGGTGGAGAAGGACTGTTTCCAGAAGGCCCCATGGGACGCTAACTTGGATAAGACCCAGTGACTGAGATAGGCTAGAGAGTGTGCAGAATTTGGCAACTTGGAGAGCACAAAGTCTACACTGAAGTGGGCTGGGGTGTGAGAAAGACCAAAGGCAAACAAGCCAGTAAGCAGCATTCCTCCATGGCCTCTGCATCAGCTCCTGCTCCTTGACTTGCTTGAGTTCCAGTCCTGACTTCCTTTCGTGACGAACAGCAGCATGGAAGTGTAAGCTCAATAAACCCTTTCCTCCCCAACTTGTGTCTTTGTCATGATGTTTGTCTTAGTCAGGGTTTCTATTCCTGCACAAACATCATGACCAAGATGCAAGTTGGAGAGGAAAGGGTTTATTGAGATTACACTTCCATGCTGCTGTTCGTCACGAAAGGAAGTCAGGACTGGA